>CM077251.1:22229277-22814277 GCA_039654775.1 Spinibarbus caldwelli
CAAACATATCCAGTACATTGATTAGTATTGGGAAATCAAAAATAATATCCAGTAGAACTTGTCATAGTCAGTCTCTAATACCAATGAAGGTACATCAAGTCCTTAATCACTTACAAAAGTAATGAATGTGCCAGTCAAGGCTTAACCTCTTCCTGTGATTAAAGCATTATGACATCATGGGCATCGAAAGATGATGTCATACTCTTTTACCCACAGCCACTGGCCTGAAACAAGATTTAGTATTCAGGTCAAAAGGCTGAAAGCAGAAACCCATGCATCACAGAGAGCTTTCACCGTCCAACAAGATTCATCAAGCTATTGCAACAGTTTGCAGTACAGTAAGAGAGTTTGCATTTGTACACTGAGTTTTCAAGTAGTCAGACTCCTAAAATTATATATATAAACACACCCACAGTTCATTCCAAACTAAATATGACTTTATTGCAAAAGGAAGATGTTTAGTAGAATGTTCAAGCTGCTCTTTTCCATACAATGAAAGTGAATGGTGACCACGGTTGTCTCAGGTTCCCATCTACTTCCATTACATAGTACATGTCACGGGTCAGGGGGCTGCTCCGGCTCCTCTCGTGGTTTGTGTTGTCCTGTCAGGTTCGGCGGCTCGTGGTCCGGGTAATCAGCGCTGATCCCTCAGTGGGGGTGCGCGAATCACGAGTCGTCTCTCCCCCACCTGTCGCTTGTTCCCCCACTCCCTTATATGTCTCTACCTTTCTGTTCCTCGTCGTGAGTAGATTGTTTGTTCTTGCGTATGTTCACATTACATGTGCACACCTCTGTCTCTGACTCTCTGTTCCCCTGTGCTGCAGGATTCATAGCACGGAAGTCCGGCAGCTTGTGTGGCCGCAGTGTTTGCCGGGCAGCTCCGGAATCTCCTTAAGCCTAAGCGGCAGTTAAATATTGTTTATGTTATTTTATGTTTTGTGACGAGAAATAAATTCTCCCTGCACTCCTACTCTGCATCTGAGTCCTTCTTCACCACACCCCTGACAGTACAAAGCAGCAAGCACATTGCCCTAAACATATTCATTGCATGCAATAAAGAATGTTATTTTTTTAGGTGTACTGTCCTGTTAAAACGAGCCTAATTTCTTACATCAACATATCTATTTCTCTCTTAGTTTTATCTAATACTTAATGGCTACTGTTTAAAAGTTTCTCCTAGCCATAAAATGAACCATAGATGCAACATAAGACATGTGAGACAGGATTTCTTTAAATAACCAAAGACATATGGAGTTGGCTGTACAGTAACCAGGAGTCTTAAGTTTCTTTCCCACGGAAGTAAGAAACGGTGTTGTGACAGAATGAAATCCAGAAAGAGTATGTGAGAAAGTGATGTTGGTCCACAGCTGCACACTGACTGAAATGATCAATCACTTGAATATCATTCTTTATACTTTCTCACAATATACTTTAGTGCTACAGGGTTTGATCACAAGTGCAAAGCAACAATCTCAATCTACAGGAGGTAATAAGTACAAAAGTAAGAAAAGAATAAACTAAACCTCATTCGCTGGAATAATTAGATTGGTCCAGATATCTTTTGTTGTAAACAGTGGGAAAGGGGGGCCTCTCTCAACCTCCATTACTAAACACTTCCTTTGAGCACTTCTGACCTGAGGCGTCAGTCACCCGGTAACATTATCCCTCATTAAAACAGAGTGTACATGAGAGCACATGGTGTGATATCTGTAAAATTGGAGCATTATGTCAATACAGAAATCACCACAGGGCAGATTTGGCTGCTTGTTGAGCTACTGTAAAATATGGCCTAATCATAATGTAGTGTAGCTCATAATAACCATAAGTCATCGAGATGTGTAAAGTGATGGGCTACTGCATATTGCATATTACAATTGTATAAATGAGATCAGATGCGCTATGGAGTTCCTTAGTCCCCCTTGTGGAGAGAATATATGCTATAAAAAGTGGCCTGGTCACAGTTATTAAATACATTTAGAATTATTAATTATTCTTACAAACTAAACAGAACTATAGAAATTGTGCATGCTAAAATGCTGTCCATAGATATTAATTTGTAATAAATAAATTAAATAAATAAACAGCTTGTAATATTTCCAACACATGTACCAAGAAGTTTAAAAAATAATGATAATAATCCACACAATAATGAAAGATCCAAAGAGGCATAAAAAAGAACACTGAGTGTGAAAAATCAAGAAAAGTAGGGACAAAGAACAAGGTGGAAGGAGAATCAAAAGCATAAAATTGCATCAAATGTGTGGAGAGCGAGGGACGGAAATATATGGAGAGAGAAAGAGAGAGGAAGGAGGGGGGAGGTTGAGTATGAGACACAGAGGTGAAAAACCAGAGAGCCAAAAATCAGAAAATGAGATGGAAATTAAAAAAAGAAAGAGGGTGAGGACCTCCCAAGAGTGAAAAGAGACAGAACACATCCAAAAAGTGTGAGAGAGAGAGAGAGAGAGAGTGTCGTCTCAAAGGTAGATAGCGAGAGTGCTTGAGTGATCAGTCTGGTCTTTGTATTTTGGCTGGGAGCCAGGCAGAATGGAGGTAAATCATTTTGAGCCTGAGAGTAGCACATTGAAAAATGATCGCTCGAGTCGGGCCAGGCTCAGCTAGAGATTGTCTTGCTCCCTCGGCGGCCCAGGGTGGAAATCCCCCGCCAGACCCAAATAAATGAAGCAGTCTGAATCTAAATGGAAAATGTTCTAATTAAAAAGAAAAAAAGGAGAAGAAAATCTCCAAGAATTACTGTACTGGGGAATGCTGTGATTCTTTAGACTATGTTTATATTTGCATGCTAATCCATTTATCTATTTTATGTAAAGTAACTGCATGAACTTTAACACTGCATGAATCTGAAAGTGCAAATTACTGGTTAACTAACTGGCTGACTTGTTCAAATTTTAATACTTTTAAAAGCATTAAAATCTGTTGCAAATAGTTTGAAAACTTTGCACGCTCTGGGCTTTTCTCAAATTAACTTTTATGAGGTGCATCATGGACTGTTTTTGCCCATGTATTGAAGGAGATCCCATGCTTGCTGGCAGTTGCAAACCGCTTTTCCTAAACAAACCTAAACTGGTTTGCTCATCTTCGTTGGACTCCCAGCCTGGTCAGGCTGCACTGTTGACTGGTTCCAAATGGGTTTTGGGCTCTTTTCAGCTGGTCACACAGATAAATATCAGTTTGGCCAAAATAGGAGACCAGGTAAGACCAGCTAACCAATATCAGATGGATTAAGTGAGTTTTTTTTTAGCAGGCCTATCCAGCCCAACTCTGGTTAAATTAAAACTATAATTTTAGCAAGAAGTTCATACATATGAAACACTACTAACATCTACAAAACTCATTTAAAGCATTTAAGCCAGGGCTCTTCAACTCCAGTCCTGGAGAGCCAGTGTCCTACAGATTTAGTACTAATCCAATTTAACCCACCCGTCTCTAATTTTTGATGTGTTTGGTCAGAACAGGGGTGTCCAATCCTGCTCCTGAAGCGCCACTTTCCAGAAGAATTTAACAGAACCTAAACTCTGCAGGACAGTGGCCCTCCAGAAGCAGGATTGGACACCCCTGGTTTAGGGTTAAGCCGGAAATATAATTTTCTTGTCTGCAATCCCCTCTGGCTCACGAACAGTTTGCATGACGTAATTTTCGTCATTAGTACAGTCTGCTGATGTTTGCAGAACACACTCACGGCCAAAAGAGAAGATTTTCAAAGGCTTGCGGATTTAACTGTGCATGAGAGTGAAGTACAACCTGAGCATTTAGAGCAGGGGTGTCCAAATCTGTTCCTGGAGGACCACTGTCCTGCAGAGTTTAGCTCCAGCCCCAATTAAATAAGCAAATAATTCAAGGTCTTCAGACTTTCTAGAAACTTGGAAAGTTGGGATTGGTTGGAGCTACACTCTGCAGGATGTTGGCCCTTCAGGAGCAAAATTGGACACCCTGGCTTTAGAGTTAAACACAACAGGACACTGGCCCAAGCTAAACAGTCTTGATTTAAGCATTAGCCATTTACTCAAAAGATTTCTATGATCATGAGAAAGTCAGTTAAGTGTGTCCAAATTTTTAACTTGTACTCTACAAGAGTGTCTATTTAGCAAACATTCTCTATTTATTAAGTGTTTGTTGTGGGTTTGCGGCCTATTGTGCATTCACTAGCATGCTTGGCTAGCAGCTAGGTGCTAACGCTTCAGTTCCTGCTTCCTGTGCTAACTCATAAAAACAGTAAAATAAAAGTCAAAGTACCACCACACAAGTCCACTAAGTCAAGCCTACCACCTCCAATAATACCAACAGCAAAGAAAAGAGAGCACGATTCTGTTTACAGTGCATGAAAAAAACCAGCAAAACTAAAGCATTTTCAAGAGGGGGCGAGTGAGTAAATGAGAAAAGCATTGTTGTCTTTTTGCTGTTCCTAAATTACCCCCTCAATAGCATCTATGAAGAGACAGGATGTGCAGCTAATCCAGGCTTGGCTTGTTGTGGCTTAGCCACGGTGGGGAGGCAGAACAGAAGCCATAAACATGGCCAGGGTTTTTTGTTATTTAATGAGTTGCAGCGTTCAAACCCGAGCCCCTGGGGTAAAGCTCTGGAAAGCCACAAAATGAAGAAAGTAATGGGGTTGTCATATTTATTTATTTATTTATTTATTTATTTATTTGAAGATGCTCTCTTTTTATTCATGTGAGGCGTAGACTGGTTGCTCTCCCAGAGTTTGTTTAAAAGCACAGCAAGCTAACGTTTAAGGAAGATCAATTCCATTTCAGCAGAAAACTGACAGATAACCAAAACTCACGTCTCCCTCGCACACTCCCTCTCCCTGTTTACAAAGATTACCATCTACTTTCATCTCATCCGTGATACATCTCTCTATCTCTTCCCTCTGCACCGCTGGGATTTGTTCTACAGGTAGGCAACCCGCAGCATCGGGTTTCACTAAAAGGGTGTTGAGGAAAAGGAATTTAATTACAGGACAAGTGCGTGGAACGGGATAATCCTGTCTCCACATGCTACAAAAAGTGCAACCCAAGTTAGGAAGGTGTTGATGAAACTAGCTGATGCCGCAAGGTCCGATTAGATGCCTGACATGCTATTGACCAGGACCTTGAACTATGCTTACGTGATTATGAAGTTTCAGCCTTTTCACACATAAAATTAATTGGGTATAACTGACTGTTACAAATTACGGTCACTTTGCCCACTAGATATAAACAGCAGCTTTGCAACGTAGGGCGGCCGAGCCCTGCAGACAGGGAAAGGGGACAACAAGAGCATCCTACCGCTCCACCTCGCCTCAGCACTCATTCATTAATCACTGTCTGGCAGGGAGGACACCTAAAGCTTATTTATTTGTACTCTTTCACTAGGAGGCTATCACAACAAACAACCCCAGTGGCTGCTGGGAATATTTGCGTATGATTAATCAGAGATGGCCTGGAACAACAGGGTAGGAGATGAAGAAAGAAAGTGACCAGGGAAAGGGTACAGGACAGGGGAAAAACAGATGTGCCGGAAAGAGGGTTGGGGGATGAAGGTTGCCTTTTGGTTGTCAAATATTAAGTGCATATAAAATAATTAAAAAACATCTATATTTGCATTTAGAAACATGCAAATTGCCCATTCTAATATATATTAAAAAATCACTGTAAATGCAAATACAGAACTGAATGGAAAAGTTAAGAGGACAAAAAATATCCAGTTTTATGGACATGTTTTTGCCGCTGTCTCCCACTGGTGACTGCATTAACATTTCTATGAATTATAATGTTTTGCAATATGCAATATTTCACTTGTGCTTTGATGATAATTAAATTTAACCATATAAAGAATGCAAATTATTTGAATGTTGTTAAATGTCCCATCTGGGTTTGATTTATAAAATAATTAAGCCATAAGTTTTGCCTCTTAAATGGGACTTCTGTGTGCACTGCAGCTCAAATTGAGTTTTGATCAGTTTTTAGAAATCACATGGAAGAGAAAGAAACAGTTATAAATGTCAAACTGAAAAGACGCATTAATGTTAAATATATACTGTATGTATATATTGAAATAATTGTTGACGACTTGACTTTGACAACCGTAGGCAAAATTATGTAGGTAAAGACGCAAGGCAGTGTAAACACCAAGGGAAATCAGCATCCATCTGTGTCATTTACATCTCCAAAAGTGCAATAAATATGTCAATAGTCTTTATTGACTAATGATCACATTGTCATAGACAGAAAGATGGATGCTCCCCTAACCGTACAGGATGAGACAGATTACAGTTACCGGGTTCATAAGACTAATAACATCATTCAAATGACTTCATATAGCCACCAGTTTATGAGAAGATTATCATATTCAGTGGTGACCTTCACACTGCAATATAATCATTACCACTGCAATGTGCATAGATGTGCTCTTACACGGCAGGAATGCTATCAATCCATACGATGTGACGCATTCTCACAGCTTATACTCTTGCTATGGACAAAAACCAAGAACCATGCCATTAAGAAACCCATAGGTTATAGCAATAACCCAAAGTATGTCCATTAGTAACAGCCCTATGCATAAGCTTTACGAGCGCCCTCTGGTGCTACTGCAGGAATTCAGGGTTTGGGTACTAGCAACTTAATACTGAATAGAGAGAGAGAGAGAGAGAGAGAGAGAGAGAGAGAGAGAGAGAGAGAGAGAGAGAGAGCACTAATGGGATTCTCAGCTCTCTGCAACAGGTTCTCTCACATGCTGGGTCATGAACTGATTACAGGCTGTAATCCACTCCATTTCAGACAATCTGCATGCAGAGTAGCTTTCAACAAATAAAAACAGCAGATAAACTCTCTCTCGGTTTCTCATTTCCATCCCACCCCACTCTTTACCACAAATCTTCACTGCCTCAATGTGCTGTGAAAACAATTTTATCTCGTATAAAATAAACATTAATATTCAATGAAAAAAAACAAGAAACTTCAAACTACTGAGATTAGTTTTACAGACCACTTACCTGAGCTATGTTATGGGCTACGTACAGCAAGCAGTCAACTCTTATGAAAATTAACCATGGTTTTACTACAAATAAAACCAAAAAACCATGGTCTCTATAGTTAAACCATGGTAACTACAAATTAACCATGGTTTTGCTACACTAACTATAATTTAACCATCGTATTTGTAGCAAAACTGTGGTTATACAAAGGGTAATCAATACACCAAAAAACATGGTTACACTTTTACTACAATACAACCATGTTTAATTTTTGTAAGAGGAGTTAACATGGTTTCGTTAGCCCCTATTAGTAGATGCTATTGTAATGAACAATTTGGTCTGCCTGCTGAATCGAATCTAGGCTTAGCTACCATGCTATGAGCTAATTACGGTGGCCCAGTAGTACACAACACAATGCACAGGACTAATTTTGTTGTGTTGTGCTAATTTCACTGTGTTGTGACTTTTTTCCGTTGTGTTGTGCTAATTTTGTTTTGTTGCGGCTTGTTTACATTGTGTTGTGGAGATTTCGTTGTGCTGCACTGCTGGGTCACCATAGCTAACACCTAAGAGTTAGCGGATAGAATAGTGGATCGAATTTTCCCTGAAATGCTGTCATTCGCCACAAAAAGCATTAGCAGAAAGTCTAGCGGCAAAACAATTTTACATCCTTTAAAATAAACATTAATATTCAATGAAGCAAAATGGACAAAAATTAACACACTGAGACTTTTATAGACCAGCTTTCTGAACATTTAGTCCATCCATTGAATCAAGTGTAAGCTAAGCTAACATGCTATGAGATAACACTGAACAGTCTGCTTACAAATTATACGATTCAACTCGATTCCACAGATGGATCGAGTTGTTCTTGAAGCACTAAATATTACAGGGCAGCAAAAAGCATTAGCAAACAACCTGGCAGCAAAACTGAGCACCCATGAGTAAAGATGGCAGATTTTAATTTCCTTCACCACCTGGGCAACTGCTATAGAGATTCATATGAATACTCTGCAATATTATAGATATCCTTAAGCGACAGTAGAGAGATTTAGGCCATAGAATCTCCTCCTTTGACAATAAAACTTTTTCTTAATTTAATCAGTAGTATGTGTATATTCAGTAAAGTGTGTTTGTAATGACAAGCAATAGGGATCTCATTAAGTAGTCTGGAATTTTGCTTGAGTTGCGGTAAAACATGCTACATGAATAAGTATGAACTGTGCACTTGGGTGGTATTGGGCTGGGAAATCAGGGGAAGGTTGAACACTAATTAGACTTAAAGCTGTTTTCAGATTTTTCTTTTTTTTTTCTGCTCAGGCTCAAAGCTTAACCGGGTAGATCGTGATGGGATTGTGAGCCGCTGCTTTTGTTCTCTCCAGCCACAACAGAGGATATTCGGGCTGGATGACCTCATGGGAATTTTTCAACCACATCTGCGGTCTGAAAAGACAATAGGTAATAAACCTTTAAATGTATATTCAACTTGGTCTGGTAACACAATTAATAACCTCGGTTGATCTGATCTGTATTCCACAAATCCGGACAAACCAGGGACCTCTTTAGAAGAGCCGCCGGTTCCCTCTTCTTCCTTATTTACTGTTTTCCCAAGTGAAATGGGTTGCAATTGTTATTTAGGGTTTGTTTTAATCAGCATTCCTGAGAAGTGGAAGCTTTGAGACGACTATTAAGGTGGTGACGGTAACTTGTCTGTCATGCATTGCTTACTGTGCAAAGTACAGAGCTAAAGCAATTAAGAATCAATCCTTGTTACGCTACCAAACCGTGGGAAGCCTGAGAGCAGCTACAGCCTCTATTATGAGTACTAGCATACATTTCCAACCACCAAGTATGTATTTTCCTGCGCTATACACAAGATTAACTATAATCTTTGTTCAAAAAATACTTTTAATAACCCAAAGGCCTCCAAACAACATCACTTCTCCCTGACTGACATATAGAGACCCCCTAGGCCATAAGGCAGTTGGAATTTGACTGATTTGACAGCAATTATTTCCTCTATAGTGTTGCAGCAAACATCAGCTCTTCCACACCCCCACGTCTATTGAGTCCATACACATGAATCAGCAGATTCATGCCATCTAGGGGTCTCGCTGATGCCTGCTGCTCTTCCTGTGGTGACCGTATGCAAGTGAGCTGGCTAGTCTTCCTGACACAGCAGTTTTCATGCTTTTCCCTGAGCTGTCACAGACCCCCAACTGTAAGCATGAAAAACACCAACTGTTTGCTGTATACGTCCTTGTTTATTCAGGAAAAAGGTTTAGGTGGGTGCTATACTATGCCCAATTTGCATAATTGTACCCAAAAATGCCATGTTTTATATCTTCTGTTCTCCCTTGTTCCATACTTCAAATTTAATTTGAGTCCTTTTACACTTGGTGTTAATTCATCCTGAGTGTTTCAGTAAAGTGAAAGGAAGTGTATTGGTTCCCTCAAACCACCTCTGTCCAAGGATGCATACCACAATGTGAAACGCTAAAGCACTGCTAAATGTATAGAATAAATGCTAAATTATGCATAACTGTGTCCCGGACAACACTGAAGGGTCACCTACTTGCACAAGGTCTTCAAAATGAAGGACACTACTGGTCAAAAGTAAATATAATTACAAAAATAATTTTGATTTTTTAATGCTTTAGAAAGAAGTCTCTTATGCTGACCAAGGCTGCATTTATGTGACAGTAAAAACAGTAATATTGTGAAATATTTTTAAATTTTTTTACAAGTTTTTTTTTTTTTCTCTTTCAATATGTTTTAAAATGTAATTTATTAGTGTGCTGCAAAGTTGAATTTTCAGCAGTCATTACTCCAGTCATCAGTTTCACATGATCATTCAGAAATCATTCTAATATACTGATTTTGGTGAGCAAGTAACATTTCTTCTTTTTATTAATATCTAAAAACACATTTTGTTCTGCTTAACATTTTTGTGGAAACCATGCTACATATTTTTCAGAGTTCTTTGATGAACAAAGTTTGAAGAAAAGCAGCAATTTTATATCTTTTGTCAGACTATAGACACTGTTTTTAACGGTTATTTTTGATCAATTTAATGCATCCTTGCTTAATAAAAGTATTTATTTATTTTTAAAAGAACCGTATGGACCCCAATCTATAGTGTAGATCTCTTTCTTGGCTGATCACTTGTGATCCGATCTTCCAAGACAGATGTCAATACCAGGTGTAAATGGGGTCCAGATGTCTTGCCATTGGCCAGTCAACTGAGGTTTGAATGTTGGTGTATCAAGTGAGAACATTTCACTCTGAGAAACACAGATGTGCAAAAAGCTGTTCACGTAGCTATTGATGATTTGATGAGGAAACACTGATGCTAAAATGCTGACAATACATTTGTTTCACAAGTGCAAAGGTGAGTCTGCCTCCTTGCAGACAAAACAAAGAAGTTTTAGTGTTCTTTGTGTTTTCTCAAAGGTGATAATCAGCCCAGTGAGAACTGTTTGGGCTGAGAGACTCACAAAATGGGGGTTATTCACACAACCTGGGGGTGTGTAAAAAGCAGGAAGATGTGGGGAATAATGGAGAGTGGGTGGGAGACATTCAGCAGAGGTGGTCACAGGTTACAGAGGAGTGATTTTAAGTGGTGACATATTGTAAAGGTGTGGGGGTGAAGGTGAAGACAAGACAGAAGAAACAGGACCACCGACTTGACGTCAACACTGTGTGTACAGTGTAACAAACAGCCACTATTTATTTTTTATTGTAATATTATATTTCAATTATATTTTGTTCTAGACATTTTAAAATTATGTATATCCGTGTGTAAAGTGCATGTGTGTATACATGGGAAACATTATGATTTTTAAATGTTAAATTAAGCCTCTTATGCTCACCGAGGCTGCATTTATTTGATCAAAAATACAGTAAAACCATAAATATTGTGAAATATTATTACAATTTGAATGAACTATTTTCTATTTGGATTTTTTTTTAAATGTAATTTATTTCTGTCATGCAAAGATGAATTTCCAGCATCATTACTCCAGTCTTCAGTTTCACATGATCCTTCAAAAATCATTCTAATACACTGATTTATTAATTGATATTATTAATTCTTTGGAAAAAAATATATACATTATAAGTAGTATATTTACTATATACCAAAAAAGCTGAAGGCTACCCTTGAGTTGTATCTATTTTTACTTTCACATACTCTCATAAAACCTGTCAAGAGCATATTCAGGTCATTTTTCACCCCAAAAAATCTAAAGAAAATGAAACCCTAAACCATATTTTGAGACATCATTTTGACAACAAATAAGCACATCTCCTCCAATTCTCTTCAATATAATATAAAAATTCATTCTCTCTTTCTCATTTCATTTAAATTGGACCGAATGTTCCCTCTTCCTCTGATTAAAACCTTTCTTTTTTTTTTACTATATTACATTAAAGGCTTAAAGAAATTGTCAAAACGTATTAAGGTGATGAGAATTTATGTCCTGTTGTCATGAAAATAATGTCATAATACACAAATCTGTTTTTAAATCAGGTGTAATTTTCTCCTTTGATTTTGGGGTGAAATGTTCTTGTGAGATTCACTTACCAGAACACTAAATACAATAGATTAAGATGGGAAAATGTGAATTATACACTAAAAATGAGGGATAATGGTATAAAACCTTAGAGTGTTTCTGGATCAGTCCATTTGGACACATCAGTACTTCAGTCCAAACCCCCTGAGGACAGGAAGTGGGCTTGGCTGGAGCAGATCCCTGGGGCTGCTAACCTACAGTGATAGATCCATCAACACCTCCATCATCCACCCTCACCACCCAAAATCACACAGCAGAACATCTCACAGCCAACCGCAGACTCTGCACGCCTGGACATTCTGCCCTGAGTGGCCCCCTCCTTCCCAGCCTCCATTTCTTGAGTACCAGCCTCAGCTGCTCCATGACCATTACACACACACACACTTACAGACAAACTCAAGCTTGACCGTGTGATTAGGACTGGAGACCACCAGCTGGAGGTTCAGCCAGAGTAAATACACCAACAAGGCACATCTCAACACACAACTGTCAACAAAACAGATCCTACTGCAGCTAAAGTCAACGATCAAGGAGTTCATTTAGGACCAAATGTTTGAGAATGACTCTTCAGTGGTCCTAAAATACATAGAATACGCTACTTCTTAAAATAAAACTAATGGAGAAGCATTTGCAAAGCAAGATTCATTTGAGAAACTGAGAATTCATTGATTCTTCAATGAACCAATTTAAAAAATATTCATTGATTTAGTTGAGTAATGACTAGGGGAAAACTCATGCAGAAGTATTTGCAAAGCCAGATTCATTTGAGAAACTGCAAATTCATTGATTCTTTCAGACTGTTTCAATAAACCAGTTTAAAAACGATTCATTGGTTCATTTGATTCATCAGTCAAAGGTATTGACAGAAACACTTATTTAAACACTGCTTTTTTATCACTTTTCAAATATATTTCACAGAATTGTTTAAAATCGTTTGCCATACACCTGAGTCATGCTTTGCACACTGTTCCAACTCAATCATTAGAAAGAATCGTAAAAAAACACAGTCAGATGTCCAGAAAGTCCTAAAGAACCATCGGTTCTCAATTTAAGACAGCAATTTCGACTGAAGTCAGTAAATAATCTGAAGTCAAAACTTTTAATCTCACAACACAAGTTTCTCTAACATGGTGACTTACTTCAGTTTCATGGTGCCGCTCCACTTATTTTCCTCCACAGTCCATGATTTTCTCTCCCTCCAGCTGCGAGTGTCTGTGTGGGGCATTAGACCGAGTCTGCCCACCATGTGTGTGGATTCACCTCACTGCCTACCAGCTCACTGCATCAGTATTTTCAAAGTAACTGCACATTGGTGTGTTTGCCACTATCAGCCTTGACCGAAATGCTCCCGTTTCCCGGCTCTCGTTACGCAGCTGTGCAGCAGGGCCCAACTCCACTCCAGGGCCCCGACCACTCAGCATTAATCTGTTTTCCCAATTTGTCCCTGTCAGGGATTAGTGCTGTCACTCAAAAAGCAGCCATCCACATGGATCATTTGCCTGTTTCTTTCTCCTCTGCTCTGTTCCTCTGTGTACTTTCTCTATCTCTCCATCTCTCTGCCCCTCCTCTCTGTTTCTGGATATCTTTCTCGCTGTAATCCTCGCTGTGATGGGTGGCCTATGGAGCGTTATCAGCTTAGCTGAGTGCTGTTGTGACTGTGTGCAAGAACTCTCAACAACCCCTCTCTTCTCATTCACTCACCTCTCTGCTTCACAGTCAACCATCCCCCATGTCACCATCCCATCGGCTCCATTAGAGCCCTGCCCCCTTATCCCACCCATCAGAAGACCACTGTCTACATTAGCATTGGCACAGCATGTGGGTGGAAAGGTGAATGGCATCCCCCTGTTTACAACTCTTGGGATGCTTTATCATTATTGCCCCACTACAGCAGTAGAAGGAAGCAAATAGTCCAAACAATGAGATTAAACTGATGCATTTATGTACTTAATTGACTTTAAATTGGAGCACACAGTGAGAACTCAAGAATTGGGGGCAATGCTAGTCATAAAGGGGTAAGTACCCAAATGCATCAACTGACCTTTCATTACAAGAGGAAGAATTGTTAAATATCTACTAACTTATGCACCGTTAGCCACTCGTGAAAGGTTACTTCAAAGCTTTGTAGTCTTTGGTAAGTATACACATGCAAAACAAATCAAAATACAGTCTAAATGGGAGCTCTTTAAACATGCATTCAGTAGTTTGGTGCCAATTTAAAGAGTTTACAGAGTAAGAAATAAACTGAATCAACTCAATGGTGTACACTCACAAGATGAAGACTGTAGTACTCATAATAAATTTTTACAAAAAAGTGTTTTAATTATGTATGGTGCAGGTCAATATATTTTGCCATACTGAAATTACATGAGCATCTATGTTTCACTAAATTTCGAAAAGAATTCTCATGCTCACTGGCTCTCTAGATACTCTAATAGCATGTTGTCTGGTGACGCAAAGAGTACAAATTTGACAATATAACACATATTGTGTTTTACCAACAGAGACAACGGGAAATTGTGCCCATGCATACATCATTATGAGACAGGAAACTTGCGCTCCAAGGCTATGGACTACAGGTAATAATGTTGTAAATAATGTTCAGTTTCTTGCACAGACTGGTCATTTCGCTTCATAAGACCTCAATATATATATATATATATATATATATATATATATATATATATATATCGTCAGGATCCATGTGCTGCCTGTATATGTTTTTTTGACTCTCAAAATGATGGTAGAGTGGGCCTGCATTTTATGAATCACTAAGCACCACGATTTCAGCTAAATATCTTTACTTTTCTACGGAAGAAAAAAGTCACCTACATTATCATAATTTTCATTTTTTTTTCATTTTTAGATGACCGGTCCTTTTAAAGCACAGGAAGAACAGTGATGCTAATGCTAGCTAGAGAATGCCTCTATAACAGGAAGTATAAGTAGATTATAAGCATGTGAAAATATTTTGGACTCTAATGTAAACAATTTGATAACAAATAAGTAGGATATGATGTTCTACTTCAGGCTTTCTGTGAATAAATAATAAAACTGTTAAAATGTACCATCTATTCTAGTTGAAACAATTGCACTAGCACCAGGAAAGCAGTTCAGACGTGGCACAAGAATGAATGAAATTTTCGCAGTTCATGTGAACTAATGCCTCCCTTTCCTACTTTTATCTTCAGTTGGCAATTATGTTTATTCAAGGCCCAGCATATACATGCCATGAATTAACTTATCTTTGTTTCTATGGTTACTCCCTAAGACCAGTGCAACAAAGCACTTTGGCTTCTCAACTTGTCTGGTGACAGTCTGGATTGTTGTATGTGTAATTACGGTGGAATGTTTACTCCAATCATAGTCATTACTGTTCAAGCTTACCTGGACAGGCAACTGAAAATGAGTGCTAGGCCATAAAAAAACACTTCACCCTGTGTTGTGCTCAATGCCACTGCAAGTCCGCATACCGCCAAACAGCTGTGCCTCTCAATGCTGACCTGTATGCATGCACGTACAAGCATACACCCTCCGTTTACACACCTTGAAACCTTGGAATGGGCAGTCAGCTAAAGAATTGTGGCAGCAGTTTAAAAGAAATGAAGTTCAGACTTCACACAATTTTTAGGAGAAGCATTGTCACTTTTATAGGAGAAGCATTGTCACATCACAATGCACCACTCACTTCCAGTGTAGACACATTCTGTTACAATGTTAGACTATTAGCATGCTAAAACACACCATGCTATCAACCCTCTCAGAGGAGAGAAGTTTTGTCACAAATTCACCTTCAAGTATACATTTCTTACTTACAGTGAAAGGCATTACACGGTATGCAATCTTGTCATCCATACACATGAATGGCACTGAAAAACAAGCTAGCAGCTAGCAAAGGCTAAACGGCATGCTACATTTGTAAGATTATGTAAATATTGTGTTCCGTGTAGGGCTGGGCGATAAATCGCATGCGATAGTCGTGCGCAGCAGCATTTACTACACAGAGCCGTAGTTCACGGACAAGCTACGCAAAAAAATCGCAGATGATATAATCAATATTAGGAAATAAAATTGATTTTATGAAATTGTTTGCATAGCTTCTCAGTGAACTATGGCACTGTGTAGTAAATACTGCTCCTTCTAAAAGCACGTGAAAATACCCCGTTTAATAACATGTTTTTAGTCCAAACTCACTTCATAACGTCAGTCGAGTGTTTGAAATAAATCCTTCTGTGAGATGATGTGGCTTCTTACACACAGAATAAGGCACGCAACATATTTCATAGTATTCTAAGAGGTGATAAAGGCATTGCATTATTATATACTTTATTATAAAGAAAATTATAATAAGAAGAACTCAGATAAACCATATATTGTTGTAGTCGTGTGTTTATTAGTCACGTTAAATCAATGAAAGCAGTTAAATCTTCTGTTTATTCAGCTGCAGCGATCGGTATTTCCTGGATTTCTTCTGCGGGGCGTATTTGGAGTTTCTGCGCGAGAGTGCCCTCTGGCCTTCGGATGGAGATTTACTATTGATCACAGTACCGGGCTTCACTGAAAGATACGCATGGACTTATCGCAGCTTTTGTCTCATCGTGAGTGTGATATTATCGATTTATCACCCAGCCCTAGTTCCATGTGATATGTGAGTCAGTGGTTCCCAACCACGTTCCTGGAGGCCCCCCAACACTGCACATTTTGCATCTCTCCTTTGTCTGACACACCCATTTCAGGTCTTGGAGTCTCTACTAATGAGCTGATGATCTGAATCAGGTGTGTTTGATTAAGGTGACATGGAAAACATGCAGTGTTGGGGGGCCTCCAGGAACGTGGTTGAGAACCACTGATGTAAGTGATATATAAATTAAAAACAATTTTTGTCTCCTCAAACAGCTTTCTTTTACATTCCAGGAGGAACTTTATTTTTGCAGTGCTAAAAACTGCAGCTGAAGATTTTGCTGAACAGTTGAAGGCCAAAGTATACTTCGGTTTTTACACATACACAAGGGTCACCAAAATAGTGTGCGCACCACCCGATTTTTGCAACAGGTCGCATATGCACACTGAATCTGTTTTGCACTAATCAGTTGCTCCACAAGGTGGCAACACTGGCATAGGCCATTGTTTCACAGTAGAAAAGGAAACTAAATAGACGAAATAACAACAGCAACAAATAGCGGTGAATGCAACAACAACAAACACCCGCAATGACAAGCACCTGTGCAGGGGGTTATGAAATAGCAGCAATTTTAGTTTAAAAGAGTACAAAGATATTATTATCGGTCATAACAACCCGATCTCATGGCAATTCATGCATATTTTACAAGGTGGCTAATTCGAACGACCTCACTCGTACGAATTAGTCTGATTTTTGCTAAATCATACATATTTTACGAGTTCCCAAATTCGTATTAATTCGTACAAATGACCCACTCCTAACCCGCTCCTAAACCTACTCCTCACTGGGGTCTAGACAAATCGTACAAAATCGTACGAGTGAGGTCATATGAATTCGTATGAATTAGCCACCTCGTAAAATACATAGGAATTGCTCATGAGATAGCATTGGTCACAACATCTGGAGAGAAATAGCACAGACACTGGACTAAGACTAAGTTTTTCAGAGTGCATGTGTCAACCGCCTATCAAATGGAGTATACTTTGTAAGGCTACATGTTCGTACATACAAAAACGAAGTATACTTTGGGCTTTATTTTACCATGTATTTGATCACTTCTGATTCAACAACATACTGAAGTGGGAAATAATTAAAATATATACAAGACTAATTAGGTGATCAAATAACCCATGAATTAGTCCACTTGCCCAAACCTCCTGTGAAAGGATTGTATTTGGCACTTTCCCATTTTAAACTTTTGACACTCACACATACAACATACACACACACCAAATCTTTTTACCATTCATTGCACATTTTTCACCCACATGGACAGCCGCTCCGATCTCTAGACAGACAAATCTCTCAACCTCATTTTCTTTCTCTTTCTCTCATCCTTTTGGAGTCAATAGAGCATGTGGCCATCTAAAACAGTCATATCCGTTTAATCAGTTCTACCCCAACTCCCACCTAGCAAAAGCTCAGATGAATCACTCACATGACCCCATACATGATGCTCAGTTCAGGGTTGTTTTGAACCATTTCATCTCGCGGAGCACCGAGGTGGAATAGCAAAGCACACCAGGCTGTTGAGTGTGACAGCGCATCCTGAAGCTCTGGGAAGCTCTTTGGTCCCTCTGTCTGTATTCATTATAGGAGCCAGCTAGAATGTCAATACACTAATCATATGCTCTGTCACTCTGGAGCATATGCCGAGAGAATGGAGGTTAGGGAAAAGTCAACTTCTCAACTATGCATATACCCGTCATTCACTCCTCTGTTTTCTCACTAGATGCACATTAATATTTATACAGTACAATCTGAATAAAAAACGTTAAATCACCTTATGAGAGCCAAAGATGCCTTACAAAAAGACTATGGTAACATGGTTCAGCAATCATAGTGCTTTGATTTATCTTGGTACTGATTGCCTTATTCTTAAAAGTGAATGGGTACATTATGTGGGTGTCCATTTCTAAGGTAATACCATGCTACATTTTTTTATAAAGCAACTGTAAGGCAACACCTTGCATTAACGTGATTGAATTACAATGAGATAACACTTAATAAAAGCCAGGTTTATAATAATTGCACCCAAGACACATTGAGATTCGATCACTACAACCACATTCAGAGGATGGATTCTGATCACTGCCGTTCTGAAAAAAGAATTTTCATTAAATGTTTTTTTTGAAATCAAAGATCATAACAACATTAAAGGGATGACTGGAAACAGATTGACCTTGTCCCTCGTCACGCTCTCCTCCAACTCTAATTGCAATCTAATTAACATTTCATACAAGAGAGGATCCAGCCTCCTGCTTGTTGTACAAGCAGGTTAAAGGCCCAGTGCACACAAGCAGAATGACTGCAGGTCTGGATGTTCACTACCAGCTCTTGATTTAAATGTAAAAGTTTGATAATGACTCATTTAGAGGATGCTCTTCATTATTTTTTTTATTTATTTATTTATTTTTTTGGCATGCCTGAAAGCAAGGTGTTGCACTGGCATTTCTTATTCTGCATACTCTGATCAAGTCAAACATCTGTGAGGGGAAAGGTATCTGGAGGTCTTATTGAATTACTAGGTGGAGCAAGACATGTTATTAGAGTTTTATGGTCTTGATTTTAATTAAACAGCAATGAATATTTTATACCCATTTCACACCTTAAACAAGCAGTTTACTGTTAATCCATCATGTGTCACTTAAACACAAACTAACACTAATGCATATTAATGCCTAAACAGCAGCTAGTCAAAGACTTTTTTAAGAAAAGTCACACAACAGTTGCCATATTGACCATTTCTATCACTCATACATGAATGAGTGGATTGTTCCTGGTGTATGCAGTCTCTGAGTGCAGTTCTTCAGTCTTTGAACCTGTATTCCAAGAATGCTAGGGTGTCCAAAATTATAACTGACCTCATTTCAAACCATAACAATAAAATTCCTGGCAGGCACTAGTATTTGGAATGAAACAAGAGGTGGTACCCAACATAACTTCCTACTTCTTCTGTTCATCCACCCAGGAGTTTAAATTAAGAGGGAAAAACTATTTTCTCTCTCTTCCTCGTTATTCTCTTTCTGTGACATAGCAGCCTCCCTGCTTATCCGCTACTTTTGGGATCAACTCCAAAGAAAACAAACGCACATTTATAAATCAGATTGCAAAAATTAACCTTGTCCTACATGAGGTCACATCTGTCTGTTGTCTCAGAATGACCCGGAAGTGCTTGGGCAGGTGGCAACATCCCAAGCGGATCTAACAACTTAGCTGCCGTCATTCTCCACAAAGTGAGAGGCCCCTGATCACTCTTTAATGTCCCATGTTGTCACTTGGCTTGAGAAATTTGTCAAATGTGTTTTCCAGGATTATTCCAGAAACATTCCTGTCACCACCCTTTTCCACATACCAGTGGAATTTAGAAACTAATACATTGACTGATAAAACACAAGCATGTATGTTCCTAAAATCATGTTCCCAAAATCTAGTAGACACGCAACTCTACAGGGACAATCCTACTGGAGCATCATAGGGTTACGTGCCTTGCTCAAGAAGGAACACTTATGGTTGCCAGTCTATAGCTACAATGCCACGTCATCCTATAATAATACACCGCATTATACTAAGTCCAAAATCTGTAACCTTGACATTAAGTTCTCAAGGTAAGGATCCAGAGGCATCTAGTTAGCTACTATGCTTTGCTAAATAAGGATGTTTTGAGGGTCCATCTAGAAATGTGTTTTCTTACCTGATGAAAAAGGACGCTGCAGCTGAAGTGGGATGGTCAGAGGAAGCAGGCACAGCCTGGCCAAACTGAATCGGACTTCTCTGTCTGGAGGGAGTCAGGGACACTCTGGAGCTGGTGGTGTCTGAATGCCATTCGCTCTGCTCTGCTTGACCTACGAGGCCTTGTGTCTGGGGTGGGAAGAAGCAGGACAGACAATGCTTCAAACTTTGGAACTCAGTAATATCACATTAAATTACCCTCTCGCATAGTTCCATGAATCACACGCCTAGGTCATGGAGGATCACACCTTCTTGAAGGAATAGAGCAAGTCCTTACAAGGAGCAAGAGGCAGTTCCCTTATGGATTATGTTTCAAAGGTCACATATAAAAAGAAGGAGGTAACACTTACTCACATGCATTTATCAAAAAGTACATAATTAACCACCAGGGAGGAACATTCATCCCTGTACTAAAGGTATGAATGGGATTTAATGGGTAGAGATTAGACTGATTCATAAGAAATGTGAATTCCTTAGCCAGAACCATAGTAAGATGCAGAGGTTGTCAATTTAGACATGGGTTCACCAGGTCTCCCATGAATTGAGGCAATACAGGCAAGCTCTCGAGAAAGTGGACAGGTCAAGAAACTAGTCTTCTGTTGGTGTTTCCAATGGTGTTCACACAAAAGCTGGGTGCTTGAGATGTGCACGATTCTACGAATCAACTCTACACTGGGATATCTGAAATGCTGTTATAATTCTTGCATGACGTTTGTCAGGAATTGCTTTTTTGCAGATAAGAAACTATCTGCAAAAAAGCAATTCTAATAAAATGAAACATCTAGAACATATTGGTTTGTAGTTGTTAAATATTCTTGCACTGAAGCCCATTCATTCAAGGACGTTTTCATTATTTTACCAGAGTCGCTCTTTGTCTCCGAGGCCTGTGAGTAACTAAGTAGCTTAAACCCACAATCAATATGATCTGTCAAGTGCTTGTTTTGAATGTAGGCAGTGCGCTAAAAGGCTTCAGGTAAGGTTGGGCAATTTCCTAGAGAATACCGTGAGTTAGTCACTGACAACACATTGAGCAATAGACAACCATGGCTTTAGTGTGGCATGTCATCCATGTTGCAGTGGTTGTGCATAATGGCTGGATTCGTGTTTGCTCTGGATTCATGTCTGGCAACTAAAATAGCATCATTAACAATCTTTTCATGAAGCATGTGCCAACCAGTGCGTGATGTGTCAACAGAACTCTGACAGGAGAACTATTTATATACTTTGGATGACATATGAGCTCCATATATTACAAACCTTCAGACATATGGAAGAATTACTCACATGAGACGGAGTACGACAAGTAGCATCCATTCTGAACTTTGTTAAACTGTGACATTTGGTTGAATAATATCATAAGCTTCAACTGATTTGCGGGTTGGAGGATTCTGAACAAAGCAAAAAGGGTTTGTTTTGTTTGAGTTGTTTATGTCTGTTTATTCAGATGCTCCAGGATTGTGTTTATGTCTATAATTGCTTTCTGTGTATGGTGGAAATCAATAATTGTTATGTCTGTCAGTTCTGCCGCAGAAATGGCAACTCCATTGTTTGAAATTACAAAGTATGCATACGGACATGACTTAAACTTCAATTAGTTTTTTGAGGGGAATGACTATACATACACAATAGCTGTTTCTGCAGCTTTTTATGTGAGCTTTTTACAGCTTAGGTTTTGATCAAAAACGACTCTGGTGTCCAGGTTTTGAAGCCCGTGAGAAGTCTGAAAGGGCTCAGATGAACTTAGCACTCAAGCATTCATCAATGCAAAAAATGGCATGCTGGATCTGTGACATGACAGAGTCATATCTCAGTGCATGGCATTCTGGTTTCAGATGAGCCGTGATAAATCAAAACAGCGTCACACTGACAGCGAATGGCGTCTATCTGGACAGAATGGTAATCCCCACGTACAGATAAAGAAGGAGCGGGTGTCACATTTCACATCAACAGGATGTTTAAAGGGGCTACTCAGTCGAAGCGAGACCGAATTTGGGACGCACACACACAGACATTAGACACACATTCAAGCACACACACACACTGAAGCAGCTGTCAAAAAACCCACTATGGGTTTTTGAGGACTTAAGCCCTCCAGTCAAGCTGTTTTCGTGAGTGTCAGACACAGAGCACGAGGTGCACACGCTGTATCCCCAGGTCGGGTCATTAAAGTACAGCTGCAGAGAGCTCCCAGCACTCGATAAAATCAGGTATTCTCTTTATGCTACATCCTACACTCTGTCTACAACCTCATCTCTACACTAGAGCCCAGAAAATCCAGCTATTCATATCTCCTTCCAAATGTCTGTGTCTTTCCTTTTCTTTTCAGAAATGGCGCAGAATAATTTCTTTCTCTCTCTCTTCCTACTTTCTCTGCCTCAGAGGGAGGCAGAACACAGTCTGTTCATGCTGCTTAAGGATTCCTGGTTTTGGGCTCCCAGTAGGCCAGTAGGTCATTCCAGCCCATATGAAACCCACGTGGAAAATCCCATCACGCTATGCTCTAATAATTTTATCTGCCAGATCGAGTAAAGAGCGATAAATCTGACAGTAACATGCTCTCAAGAGGTTTTCCTTTCTTTTTTTTAAAGGTGCTACTCATCAGATTATAGTAAAAGATGTTTCACCAAATGCTCTAAGAAGCATAAAAAAATTTTTCTACTGTTTGTTGTAATGTTAATTTCGTTAACGAAAACTATGACAAAAAATGTTCACTGACAACCTTTTTTTCCCATGACTAAAACGTGACGATGACGAGACAATAATAAGGTCAATAACTGTGACTATATCAACATGCAATATCGTTGACGATAAAAGACATGACCAAAATGTATTTTAAAAAGTAAAAACTTTACCAAAAATTATTTTTTATTTTCGTCAAAAAAAGAAAACAAAATATTATTACGGACTACCGTACACACGCCTCTACTATGCGAGCTTTCATGTGTGTGGTTGCTGGATATCAAGAGTTCAAATCCCCAAATCTGCACGGTGTTTTGCTTATTTTTTTGCAATCTGGCAACCATGCTCTCTTCATTACAGAAGCACTGACGATGATCTGAAAATACGACAAACAAGTAAGCTGGAGTTTAGCTATCTCCGTGTGAGATGTTCAGCTTGAATTACTATTAGGAATTTCACTGTTATAACATTTGTTTTTGTGTGTGTTTGTTTTACCAGATTTCATAATGTACACAGAGTGCATAAGTCTTTGAAATTAATTGATATACTAAATAGCCTATAATAAAGGAGTACAATAACAAATGAGTCGATATTCTGTTGGTTTGTGCTTATAGGTGAAAGTGCAGTACCTGAAATGAAAAATAAAAACATTTCTCAAATGACAACAATCATTTCAATTATAATTTTGAGCAAAAATATTTTTTTTTTAACAATTTAACCATTATTCAGCATGATGAAAATGTGACTAAAATTTCATTTACTAAAACTAGACTAAAATGCTCAGACATTTTGTCGACTAAAACTTAAGTAAACAAAAACAGGACAAGGTTGACTAAATATGATAATAACTAAAACGTATATTTGACATAGGACTCAAGACTAAGACTAATTTAAAAAATGGCTGAAAAAGTTAACTAGTTTGTTGCAATGAATTCTAGGATCGTCTTCATTGAAAATGATAAATGAGATACCGTCTTACAATTTGGTTATCTAAGTTATCTTAGAAGTTTTGGAACAGCCTGAAGTCAGAAGTGTGGCTATGATGTTTAAAAATGTGGCATTTTGGAACAGAACTTCAACGGCAGAATTACCAACTATTGTAAGTGGCTTTGTAAAATGCATCATTTGAATTTCAAAATAACAGACTCGTTCTTGAGTGTGTGTGTATGAATATGCTCTTATTCTGCTTTATAAACAAGTATTATGATGGCAGCATATTGATAGGATCAGATGGTAATACCATAGTATTTGAATATTGTAATAATGTGTTACCATGGGTAATCCAAGAGACTTAAAAGGAATGTAATGGTATTACCATAGTACATGTTCAAAAAAAAACACACGTGGTCTAAGCATTTCAAGCATTCATTTGAATCTAAACTTGAAAGCTGTCAACTTCTTCATCTTGTGTTGATGGTGAATCTCCTAAACTTTGCATCAAAGTGTTTCTTGGCATTTGATGTTTTACTTCTTGCTTTCCAGGAACTCTCACCTGCTTCAAAAGTAGTGATGTGCCTTTACCAAGTAGCACAGACATAAAAATCTACTTCACAGAAGACAAGACCCCTCCAAAGACTTCCTGTCAGACTCAGTCCATCTCAATAGCTTTGTCTCCTCCTCTTTTCTCCTGCTGCTTGTCATTTCTCCCCACAGAAATCAGATGAGTTAAAGCTCTTTGCTCAAGGCTCTGCTGAAGTCCCAGCGCACTGCATGCATTATTATCATCCCTCCAATCTAATGAAAGGAAGGAGCCTTTCCAAATTATACAAGGTGCATCTTTGAACAAGGGAAAAGCTTAGAGCTCAGAGCTATTCCTGTGCGAGCTTACATGTGCGACTTGTGTGTTTGCGAAAAGCAGACAGCTTCTGTTCATTTTTCAAGACGTTCAAGGCCAACAGTTGGTCAGCTTTTTTTATTAAAGGCTTTTTGTTTGTGTACAAACACATGCTGGTTGCTAAAAGCTTCAGTGGTGGTTCGCTCACCAGAATAAAAGCACTTGTTGACATTAACTCAAATAGGAAATGTACAGGCTATTGTTAATCTCCTGTTATCAATAGCGGTAACAGTTGGCAGGAACAAAAAGGCACTATCAGAGGCAACTGCAAAAGACTGTAAAAGCAACATCAATACTGCAAAATCAGGTGATATGTATTACAATTAGACACTGCTCTGATGCAACAGAGACTTGGCTATGACAGACAGACAGGAGTAGTTCAGCTGACCACCTGTGGTGGTGAGTTTTGTTTAGTTTAACACGCTGAAGCTGTACACTTAGTACACATGAGCAGTCCACTGTGGAATGTAACAGTGCCGTAAGGCAGCCAGTCAATAAAATGCAGGAGTAATAAAATGAACTCCTCAAGCTGTCAATCTGCCAAACCTGCATTCTGGTGATCGATCGATATATGGCTGAGACCAATATATCTGCCAATTGAATAATCATATTCAGCCATTATGAGAATTACAGTCAAACCAAAAATTATTCAGACACCAGATATAATTTTTGATTTTTTTTTTTTTACTAGTGGGTGCAGGACACTATAGTTCATTTAAGCGAGGATAGCAAAATAAAGTAAACTGTGACATATTATACCCAAAAGTTCTTCATACAGTGGACTACCAGCAAAACTGATCAAAAAAATTTTGGACCAAAAATTTGATTTGACACTTTGACCTGACCATGTTTTGTTACATACCTTTCTATCAAAGTTATCTGACATTATCAAGATGAATTTGTTCTGACACAGTTTAACTCTTGAGTTCTTGTCATATTTTATTAACATTTTCTAAACTATAGTGAATAAACTGTAATAATGTGAGAAATGTTGAAGGTGTCTGAATAAATTTTGGTTTGACTGTATGTCAATAGTTGATAACAGTCCCTGTTTAATTATTTTAAATACTGGATACACACACTACTGTTCTGCATTTATTTGATCAATAAATAAATAAATAAATAAATAACAAAAACCAGAAAAATTATGAAAAATTATTCCAAATTAAAATAACTGTTTTCTATTTTATTATATTTTGAAATATAATTTATTCCTGTGATGCAAAGCAGATTTTTTTAGCAGCCATTACTCCATTCATCAGTGTGAAATTATTTTAATATCCTACTTTGGTGATGAAGTAAGATTTCTTATTCTTTTCACATTTGAAATCAGTTCTGCTTTTTAATATTTTTGTGGAAACCGTGATATTTTATTCCACAGGATTTTTTGATGAATATGACTGTAAAAAGAACAAAACTTCTTTCAAATATATTTTTTCGTAACACTGTAAAAGCCTTTACTGTCACTCTTGATTAGTTTAATGCATCCTTGCTAAATATATATATATATATATATATGTATATATATATATATATATATATATATATATATATATATATATATATATTAGTTTGTTTAAAAAAAAAATTAAATTAAAAAAAAAACTTTAAAACAAAATAAAGTAAAATTCACTCACTCGTAAATCAACAGGTGCACTGACAATGTGTAACTGCACTACAGATGTATAAATCTGTAAATGAGACAGCATAAATTGTTAACACACTGTCTCAGTGCATTGTTTCAGACATGCTCTCTATGTATAACTTAGTGCATATGATTTAATTACGCAGGTGTTTTCAACTGCGATTCATTCAGACAGTTGTAGGCTCAAATAATCAGACCAACCATCAACTGATGCCTATGCTGACGATTAATAATGCTTCAAAAGAACCCTTCAAAGTGAACTTTTCTATACCTCTCAATCACTGTATGGCAGCAACAGCAGCTCTTTTGACTTGGAAAGATGTCAAAATACATCCAAACAACTGTTATTTTCAACTCCTACACCTGTCATATTGTGGACAACAAAGACTTTGCAGGGAATAAACATGGTCACTTCTAAATTTGAATTAGTTAGTAGTTTCTAGTAGTAGATCAGATCAACTGATTACCATTAAATTGATTTAATGCATAAACAATAGATCTGGTAGTTGGAGAGAAATGAAAGGTTGCATACCAGGTTTGGCTGAGGCAGAAAGTTATTGACGCGTGAGATGCTCCACATGCCCTCTAAGTACTGCTGGGCTTGAATGGTGA
The DNA here is from genome assembly GCA_039654775.1 of Spinibarbus caldwelli. Taxonomy (NCBI): domain Eukaryota; kingdom Metazoa; phylum Chordata; class Actinopteri; order Cypriniformes; family Cyprinidae; genus Spinibarbus; species Spinibarbus caldwelli. Next base: position 22,256,011 of record CM077251.1, read on the forward strand.
CTGAGCTGATGGTCCCCGTCAGAGGTCTTCCTCCCATGGTCACCTGCACGCTGGGTTTCAGTGGCCCAGCAATGGAAGACGGGCTCTGAGACCAGCCCAGCTCCCGCTGCCGCTCCCCCACAGGCAGGACGCTGTGCGCTGGGTGAGGTATCCTCGATCTGGTAGGTCTGGAGGAAAGAGTGACCACACTGTGAGTCGTCAGCCTGGTGGGATGCCCAGGGAAGGTGTTGGGAGGCAGGGATGGCATGTCAGAAGCAGGGTACAGTTCTTGGAGAGTCTGAAGCGCCTGCTGTTTTAGCTGCTGTGCAGGTGTGCCGCACACCTGACACCTCGTTCCTTCATGTTCGCCTTTCAGCGACCAATCAGGCACTTGCAGCTGGTCAATGATAAAGGAAGCAAATCCAGGGTCCTACAGAGAGCAAGAGATGACAAAATATTGTTAGAGCTAAAAATGAGGCTGGTTTTGATTTTGTTTTCCACATGAATTCTGGTTTGGTTTCTAAAGTATAAAATAAGAAAACAAAGCAGTAAATCACTATCTTTTTTTTTTTTAAATAATGTTTAAAACAAAAACTAATAATCTATTATTATTATTATTATTATTATTATTATTAACAAAAACAATCATATTTTATATTGCTTATATATATATATATATATATATATATATATATATATATATATATATATATATATATATATATATATATATATATTTTTTTTTTTTTTTTTTTTAAAGCTATAAAATTATATAATTGGAAAATAAATAAATATATATATATATATATATATAAATCTCTGATTATTTTAAAACAGTGCAAAAACTCTACTAATACCAAGAAATTAATACTACTACTACTACTACTACTACTACTAATACTAATAATAATAATAATAAATTAAAATATTATAAAATAGAAAGATTGGAATATTTTTCAAAATATTACTGTTTTATTATTATTATTATTATTATTATTATTATTATTATTATTATTATTAACAAAAAACATTCTATATTGCTTATATATTTTAAAGCTATATTATTGGAAAATAAAAAAAATATATATAAATCTCTGATTATTTTAAAACAGTGCAACAACAACAAAAAATAAAGGCATTATTATTATTAATAAGATTTTATATATATATATATATATATATATATATATATATATATATATATATATTAGGGCTATCAATCCATTAAAATATTTAATCGCGATTAATCACATGATTGTCATGAGTTAACTCGTGATTAATTGCAACTTAATCACACATTTTTATTTGTTCTAAATTTACCTTAAATTAATACTTTTCAAGTTTTTAATACTCTAATCAACATGGGCATGGACAAATATGGATGCTTTATGCAAATGTATGTTTATTATTATTGAAACCATAGTCAGCATAGAGCATGAAGACTAGACATGTTTCAAAGGTCATAGATGTTTTTCAAAGAACTTGTTCATTTCATTAGACACATGAAAAAAATAAAACATTACAGGTTCCCATTACTTCTCTTTCTTTTCACTGAGCAATTTACTTACACAAACCTGTTTACATATTTGCAGGACAGGGCAGCTCACTTCTTCTGAAAATGCAAAATGTACATTTATTATTTATTATTACATTTGCTTCCCTCTCTGTGCCCACATACTGTATTTTGATTCATCTAAATTCTCAATAAAACTGTTTTCATTGATATATTTTACTGTTTCTGTTGTCAGACAACGTAATGAATATAAAGTAGATACTGAAACACGACCCGTTAAGACTACATAACCAGCTCTCCTTTCCAAGCTGTTAATCTGCACAAAAATCCTGATAATCAAGCCGTCGTCTGATGAAATCAAGTACACATAATATAATGACAACAGCTGTGCTGTGATTTCGGCTATACTTGCATGTAAAATTAGAGAAGCAACATAATATCTGTGTTTAACTGAAAGCACTGCTCCTCTCCGCTGCTTGCTGAACAATGCAGACGCACAGAGAGAGAGAGAGTGTGTGCGCGCGCGCTGGGAAAGCAAGACCTCAAGAGACCTCTATTATGTTGTTATTAACACGTTAACTTTGACAGCCCTAATATATATATATATGGTCTCTTATGGTCATCAAGGCTGCATTTATTTGATCAAAAATACAGAAAGGAACAGTAATACTGCAAAATGTTATTACAATATATAATAATGGTTTATTTAAAGTAAATATAATTTAAAGTAGAATTTATTTCTGTGATGCAAAGCTGAATTTCCATCAGCCATTACTCCAGTCTAAAGTGTCATATGATCCTTCAGAAATCATTCTAATATGCTAACGGCAGTGTATATTGTTAGAAAAGATTTCTATTATAAATAAATGCTCTTCTTTTTAACTTTTTATTCATCAAATAATCCTGAAAAAAAGTATCACAGGTTCCAAAAAAATATTAAGCAGCACAACAGTTTCCAGCACTGATAATAAATCAGCATATTAGAATGATTTCTGAAGGATCATGTGACACTTTAGACTGGAGTAATGGCTGATGGAAATTCAGCATTGCATCACAGAAATAAATTATACTTTAAAGTATATTAAAATAGAAACCATTATTTTATATTGTAATAACATTTTGCAAGATTACTGTTTTTTCTGTGTTTTTGATCAAATAAATGCAGCCTTGATGAGCATAAGAGACTTCTTTAAAAAACATTACAAGTCTTACTGATCTAAAACTTTTGAACGGTAGTGTGTATATATATATATATATATATATATATATATATATATATATATATATATATATATATATTAGGGGTGTCAACGTTAACGCATGCGATTAATCTAAAATCTTTAAAGCGTTAATATTTTTTTAACGCAAATTAATCATGTGATAAGGTTTGACCCCAACTTCTTCCTGTCATCGCAGCGCGGAAGGTTATCTATTATTGTGTGATGAGGGTACAGTGAACCAGTGTTGCCAGGGTAACGGCACAAGTGGGCTATTTTGAAAATACAGTCGTGGGAAAAATTACAGAGCCGTGGGTTGTGGTTTTTTGGGCTACTTTTATAATGTACCGCGGCCGCCCAAAGTGTATATAGACAAATAAAAACTAAAATAGATCCTTTTACTAATGTGTATTATACTTGGAATGTATACCTGGCAACTGAAGAACGGAGAGGCGGTTGTAAACATCACAAACAACGTGAGTTTCAGCAGAGCACATGTTAAGGCTTTTACACAGCAGAAATAAACATGACAACAGCCACTATAGATTATACAAGATAATAAACACACAATTACGATAGGATATGGTTTGTATGTGATTTTCTTGAGATGAATGTGTACATCTGAAATGCTAATTTGTGCAGCGATATAAAAGGCTATAAAGAGCATATTTTAACAAAAGTAAACACCAGATTCCACATGTGATCGTAAAAGGAAGTTATTACAAACACTCGATGGTGGTTTAAAGTGAGTTTTGAGTAAAAGTGTACTATTAATCTCATAAATTGTCTTATGTAGCATGATGCTAATATTAGCTCTAATGCACCTGCAGAACAGGTCCAATTCTTCTTCATAATGCATTTTGTCATAATAATTCACGTAAGGTCGCAAGAAAATGTTTTGTTGTATTTATTTAGAAATACTTTTGAAAATAGTTGGGTAAATGTATACTGGGATTGAAGCGATGTGGCTTGGTAAATGTTTTATTGCCAGTTTAAAGGCTGATAATGGCTGAATAAAAACAAGAATAATGATAAAAGAATAATAAGGATTATGTCTCATACCTGGTGGAAGTGTGAAAGGTTCTGTTTCCTTAAACTAGTTTGTCATGCATTTATTTATTTCAACCCATTTACAGGTAAATCCTAGTATTTTAAATGTGCGATTAATCATGATTAATCACAGTCCAGGACTGTGATTAACGCGGTTAAATTTTTTAATCGATTGACAGCACTAATATATATATATATATATATATATATATATATATATATATATATATATATATATATGGGTGAATGACGTGATGCTATTATTTTTGTGTCCATATGGTTTAATAAAATTTAAAAGAGTTCCATATGGTTAAACCATATGGTTTAATAACATTTCAAAAATAAATGTGCATATTAATTGCATACATTCTCTTTTTTGTGGACCAAGTCTAAAATTTCTGGTTTTAATTCATTTTGAGGGAATATTTGAGGGATGACTGCAAAAATGTCCATGTGGTGTAACTGTAAAAACTTTGTACCAAATAATTGATCTGGTTTAAAAAAGGTGAAATTCTCAATAAAACACCAGATCAGCTAGTTTGGCATAATCTTACATTAGTACTATTTAATAGTAAATAAAAGTAAATGGAGCATCATTGTTCTGAATATTATAATTAATTTGGGGAATTATGGGAGTCAAGTCAAATTCCTTAAGTGTCAAGGCAGTGTAACCACCATTCAAGGAGCCATTTTGTTAATATTTTGCAAGAAGATCATGTGACAGGAAATTATATCACAGAGAAGGACCTCTGATGATACTAACTGCTGCATGCAAATGTTAGTAACTTTCTTTAAAATATGATATAATTTGACATTTTTAGGGTATGGTCAGGTATTCTTAGGTATACATGTCAAATGGTATGACCTCAGGAATACATTGATAATTCATCATTATTATAAAAATGAGTATTAACTTTAAAAATTAAATTAGAAATATTCCCACCAAGGTCATGTACTTACATAGGTGTCCATGATAATGCCTGTCAAATTTAATTTGTAGTATATATAAATATATATATACACACACAAACACATATTTAAAAAAAATATATATTTATCTGAAATTAATAATAATAATAATAATAATAATAATAATTAAAATAAAATGATAAATTGAAATATAATAAAATAGAAAGATTGGAATTATTATTATTATTATTAATAATAATAATAATAATAATAATAATAATAATAATAATAATAATAATAATAATAATAATAATAAAAACAATCATTTTTATATTGCTTATATATATTGTAAAGCTATAAAACTATGTAATTGGAAAATAAAAATATATAAATCTCTGATTATTTTAAAACAGTGCAAAAACTTTATTATTTTGCACACACACACACACGCGCGCACACACACATACATTTAAAAAACTAAAAATAAATAAATTACATATCTGAAATTAATAATAAAAATTTTAAAAAAATTAAAAAATTAAAATAAGAATATAGAAAGATTGGAATCATTTTTCATAATATTACTTTTTTTACTGTTTTCTTCTTCTTCTTCTTCTTCTTCTTATTATTATTATTATTATTATTATTATTAAACAATGACAGTAATACATTTTTATAACTTCTTTTTTATTAAATTATTCTATGTTATATATAGAATAAAGAATATAGAATAAAACGATATTAAAATATAGATAGTATATTTTCTTATTTTCAGATTTATCCATGCTTGTGTGAAAAAATTCAGTCAAATTAAATAATTAATTAAATACACATTGTTCTTATCACAATAACAAGCTTTTTATTAGCAGGCCATTTACAAATATGCAAAAAAATAAATAAATAAATAAATAAAAAATAAATTTAAAAAAATTGTGTGTTTGGATGCATTTTACTGATCTAAACCAGCAAATCCATACCATGTAGACATTCAGACAAGATCTTCCTTGTTTTCCCAGAAGCCTCATCTTAATTATAATATTTATAACAATATAACAAACTAAGCAGAGCTGAAAAGTGAGAGTTTTGTGGGTGGAAGGATTGAGCGGTGGGGAGGGGAGAGGAGTGGTGGCGGGCGATAGGGTGTAAAGAAAACAACAGCTGAGCCCGGGCATGAAGCACATTGCAGCGTGTATTTACATTTGATAAGACTCCCAGCAGGGAGAGATATGACAAGAGACCCAGCATGAAAATAATCATCTCCCATTCAATGCCAAGGGCATGACGCCAGTCTACCTGATGGACAGGGGCTTATGTCGGTGTACTCACACTCACACACAATGAAGAGCTTGGAGCAGGTAACTGTTGCTACAATACAGGATCACTTATCATGATAATATTACCCAACATAAAGGATTACCCAGCCACCATTAGAAAAACACTTACACAAAAGGTAAACAAATGGAACTGATAGGAATTAAATCACCTGTATGGATTTTAAAGGAATTCTTCACTTAATGAAACTTCCTTTTTTTACTTTCCTTCCTTTAATTTCATTTCTTTCATGGAAAAAGCAGCACATACAGGTTTGGAATGACATGAGAGTGAGTGATTGAGGACATAATGCTAATTTTGAAGCAATCCAGTCACTCATTTCTAATGCTGTAATTTCTCTCACACAACTAACACACACTTCTGGTCTTTTGAGACACATATCTCACATTCTAGATCAGTATTATTGAGCTTAGACCCTGACTGGAGCCTAAGGCAGCATTAATGTTTATGGTGTCTGATTTTCTCAGAGCCACAGTAGAAACCTGGATGAGTGAGAGCCCAAAGGCACAACCACAGCACATAAATCATCCACTATGACACATAAAATAAGGATATTTAGTGGAATTAACACCATAATTACTACACAAAACCCTCTTAGGTCTCTTCAAGCATTTCAATTAAGCCAGACTTCGATATGTAAGCAAAAATCATCCCACAACTCCTTAGTTTAATAAAATATATGGTCTCCTATGACAGACGATCATTAAGAATGCAGGCAGATATGTTTGTGATTTTTGCCCAGACTTTAAACTTCTCAACTCAGGTGCACTGGAGTCCAATTATTATAAATATTCTGTGTGGGACAATTCAAAAGGGCATGAATATTTAAAGATGATCATTTAGATAAATAGTGGAATAGCGCAGGCTGGGAACAGAAATCCAGGAATATAGTCGAAGATATTGAGAAGGAACTAAGATAAGTTAGCCGTGCTGAGATGATTTATGTGTGTTTTCAAATGGAAAATTTCAGAATATGTGCTCATATGTAATTTATGTCTAAAATGTTCCCTGTCAGATGGTAGAGCAACATTCTGCAGATGTTTTCATGTTTTTTTGTTTTTTTTTAATGATTTACACTGCATTATGGAAGCCCATTTCCACCACCGAATAAAAAAGGAAATTGCAACTTTTTATCTCACAATTCTGACTTTTATTCTTGCAATTGTGAGTTTACATCTCACAATTCTGACTTTTTTTCTCAGAATTTTGAGACTATATGAGGAAAAAAAGACTGATATGTTCTCAGAATTGCGAGTTTATATCTCACAATTCTGACTTTATAATTCGCAATTGCGAGTTTGTATCAGGCAATTGTGAGAAAAAAGTCAGAATTGCGAGATAAAAAGCCACAATTACCTTTTTTTTCTTTTTGAATTCAGTGGCGGAAACGGGCTTCCATACTGTATGGTACATTGTTGTTCAAAAGATTCATTTTCAAAAGATTGTTTATTATTATTTATTTATTTATTTAAAAAATGAGAAGGATTGTTTTCAGGGTGTTTTCAGCATTGATAATATAAAAAATGATTTCTGAAGGATCATGCAACACTGAAGACTGGAATTATGATGCTGAAAATTCAGCTTTTCCACCACAGGAAAAATGTTGTAATATATTTTATTTTATATAATATAGTTATTTGATACATTTTATTAAAATATATGTAAACTTTGAGTGGTAGATCAAATTTTAAAACGTCTTATTGGATATTTCCGATATATTCCAGGTGAAATAGCGATTTCAATAAAAGAAAATGAAGAGTGGGACTTGACTTTATCCATCTGTAACTGATTAGATACTGAAAATACATACAAAAATGAAGATCTGAAAAAGTAATTTCAGAGATGGAGCAAGTTAACACATTTTGTTGAAAATTTATTTTTTTAAACTAACATGAACAGAATCATGAACAACTAGACAACATACTTCTGTTAAGCTTCTAAATAGGTTGAATTCTGATTTCAAATTGACTTGAATACATACTTTCTGTGGTACAGTAAAACACACCACCATTAGGATGGTACCATCCATCCACCAATGCCAGAAAGAGAATTCTAAAACATTGAGAAGTGAGAGGGAAAGAGAGAGAGAGAGAGGGAGAGAGAGAGAGAGAGAGAGACAGGATACGAGGAGTAAGATGAGGGTTAGACCCCTGGCCTTGGGGCTTGTAGTTGGTCATTGTGTGACTTTATTGCCAGTCAGCTCTGGGTTTTTATGAAGCTCTGGGGATGAATGCAGGAGCCTATCTGCTGATTATTGATGCACTAAAGAACAGAAAGGGAACAGAAGGATAAATGACTACATGTGTGCCCTCAGCCCGCTAGTCTGACTGTCTCTAAAACTAATGATGATGAGATATGAGTGTGGGGAAAGGACAGAGAATACAAAGGTGGGGGAGGACTCACAGAGATACATGTGAGTGAAAAAAGAGAGAAAGGAAAAGAGATGCAGAAGATATAACTGACAATGAGAAAGTGAAAAGAGAGAAAAAATACAATAGATGACGCATGAGACTGTAAAATAAAAAATTGGGATTGGTTAAAAAGCACATTTAATTCAACAAGCCCAAAAACAAGGCCGTGAGGAACAGAAGTAGCCTACAATCCATTCAATACGTCAAAGCTGAGAAAGCATTCTTTCTATGAATTTCCAGTAGACAAAAAATACACTTCTACACACTTCTGATTGCGGTTCAAGCAACTGGTAAAGATGATTTGGCACTTCTGTTTCAGGTATTGATGGAAGAGCTTCTCTGAGGTGGAGAGCGGGTTGCGTGAAAGTCCCAGGAACAGCTGTTGCTACACACCCTGTAGTGAAAAGGTGAGCGCTGGGTCTTCTCACAGCAGGCCATTACTACAGATAACATTTACTATACTCTAAAAAGCTAAAGACCACATCCAACGTTAATCCCTGTGGACCTCTACACAAACGCACACACACATATGCCATGGTCAATCTACCCAACAGCACTGCAGCTCAGGAGGGATTCCTAAGCAGGGCCATAATGTAGGCTATAGAGCAGGAGCTTTGAGATGCTCTGGGCCTCTATGGCTGTAATTACAGGAGCAGGAGAATATAGGACGGTGGCAGGTGTGTGCGCGTGCGCACCTGCATCCATATCTTTCTAGAATAAAAGAATATGGGGTTTGGCTTTTCTTAGATGCCAGTGAGAAGAAAAAAACCTGTAATACTTTAGATTAGGGAACACTAACTAGTTGCTTATTACCATGCATATTACTAGTATATTGACTGTGTATTAGTAAAAGCACATATCAATGCCTTATTCCGCATGACCATATTCTAGATCATTTAACCCTAGCCAATACCAATCTGATCTCATGACAAAAACATACCTGTGGGAACTTTTTCGCAAGATGTGAAATACGTAACGGCAAGTACGTTTCGTGACATATTCAATGTGAAATGTCCACTGGGTGGCCCTGAAAGAGTGTTCAGGTTTTTTCCCTGGAACAGATGAACGTACATACATACTATATAGTTGTTTTATGTGACGTTGTTTTTGTAGGTGTCACCGCAGTTCTGACTTGAAATGTCCGTTGAGTGGAACTATAACTCTAATGCTCCGTGACGTTTTAAAATAACGTACCATCTGCACTACACCTAAACCTACCAGAGTATGAACAAAAGTGAATGTTATGTAAAAATCGCAAGCATGCCGTTTTAGCTTGTTTTTCGATATTTCAGCTCTTTCATCATGAGTCATGTTTTTGACGGTCCAATTCCATGCTAGCTGAGCTACAGAGCAAGCATGTTACGTCCGGAAAACGAAACATATGGAGCTGTAATTATAACTGTGCATGAAAACAATTACAAGTGCTCGATGTTTTACCACCTCTAGTGTTAATTTCTGTAGGAAACTGCAGTGATATGTTCTTACATATTTTCTCGCGAAAAATTTCCTACAGGTACGTTTTCATCATGAGACCAGGAAGGCCAATACCTCAACATATAACTACAACAACTATCAGCAAATTATGACTTTATTGAGGGAAAACACTTCCACTACCGATAGTAACAGACTAAATTGTGACTGTTTAATTAAAAAGAAAAGACTATGATAATATCATCACAAACTGAGCTGTACATCTCTGTAAAAAGACACAGAAGCGAAACCAGTGAAATAAGTGAAAACCAGCAAAGCTCAGCTTCTAGTAACACATGTTTACTGCAGTAAGACGATCACGCACACTCACACCACGGGAGAATGAGACAGAGGGTCATTAGAAACACAGATGTTTGTCTGTCTGCTGAGTGACTGTCTTGTCAGGCCACAGTTGGTGCTCTCTCATTACTGTCTGATTGATTATATCCTCTGTCAGTGGCATTATTTCTCGTATTCTGCACGCGCATGATACAACTACTTATTACATGGCTCGATTGTATACTTTAATGTAATTGGCCAATAACAGCATTCTGCTGTCAGATATTTTTGTGTAGTGAACGCTAAACTATAATTGCTTGGTTTCTTACACACTCATAGTTTCATAATTCACATATAATTTATTTTTCTTGAATTAATATTTTTTGTCTTTTTTTTTTTTTTTTGTTTGTTTGTTTTTCTGTGGCATTAACAGTAAACTTTACAGGCTCAGGCACTTCACATTCAGTTCTGGTTTTCTGGTTAAAACACTAAAACATTCCCAAAATTACATAATAAAAGAAATCACATAATGCAAATATCAATTCATCAATTAAAATGTCTATAAAAAAAGGTTTCATAAATTAAATCTGACATGCATGATTATTTATGCTGCAAAAGAGCAAGACCTCTCTTAAACACTGGCCTGCTTTCGCAGAATCAGCTGTACTAAATCTACAGAGAACAAAAAAAAATCTGATTACTGTGCTGAAGTTAATCTCACATGTTTTTCTGAGAAATTTATTTATAGTAATCTGGATTGTTGACCAGCAAAAACTGTCTGAAAAATCAATTTGATCAAGACAGTCCATTCAAGAAAAATAAAGACTTTACTAAAAAAAAATCATAATGTTGGCCATTAGCAGTCAGTGTTTTTAAAAGTTCATCCATACACATATATCCTGGGTAAGACTAAATTTACCTTGCAGATGTACTTTAAGGTCGATTTCCTTTATTTTTGCAGTTGTATAAAGACGTGCACCTCTTCAAACTCCAGGGTGCATGCAAAAAGAATGCAGGTATGTCCCAATTACTTATCCATCATAGATTGCTCTCGGACATGTAAATGGCTTTTCCTGCTTACTGGGCCTTGAAAAAGAAACCAGTTTTCGCCTGAACTGTTTGGATAACCCACAATACTGTCTCCTTTCTGTCTGTCACCCTCCCATTCTCTCTCCTCATGGATCACTCCAGCTGTCAGTGACTCATCAGACCTTGCATGGGCAGCCAGTCAGTACTGAGGCCGCAGTAACCACAGACCACTATTTCCAAAGCATCTTTAAGATTAAATTGCAGTTTATTGCTGCAAGACAAACTATAAACACTTGTCTGCGTGTTTGACTTCAGCTCTGTTCCAAAACCACTACCGAATAAACAAAGAAAGATAATTGTGACTTTTTTTATCTCACAATTCTGACTTCATTTTTTCACAATTCCAATCTTATATCTGACAATTTTGATTTAACACATCACAATTCAGACTTTTCCACAGAATTGTGTTTATATCTCAAAATTCTGAATTTCTCTCTCAGAATTGCAAGTTTCTAACACAGCTATAACTTAATTTCTCACAACTCTGAGTTTATTTCTTGCAATTTTGATTTAACATCTCAGACTCACATTTTCTTCACTCAGAAATCCAAGTTTATATCTCACAATTCAGACTTTTTTTCTCAGAATTGTGATATATGACATTTCTCAGAAATAATATTTCTCACAATTTTTAGTTTATATCTTGCACCTTTGAGTTAACATTATTTTGTAGATGAAAGGTCAGTCTGTATCACAAAATGCATATTACATTAAAGAAATGTTTTGGTACATTTAATTTCTTTTTCATGTTAATGCAAAAAATCATTTATTATATTTACAAAAGGAATATATTTGTTCACAGTATACATTTTGTGATCCAGACAGACCCTTTGTCCACATTAGATGCCCACCAAAAGAGATATAATCTGAAAATACAGAGGAAAAAAAAAAAATTGAGATGTAAACCGAGAATTTTAAGAAAATACATCAAAACTGCGAGACGTAAATTTTCAATTGGAAAAAAAGTATGAATTGTGAGATTTTAACTCGCAAGTGTGAGATAAAAAGTTACAATTACCTTTTAAATATTTTCTTTATTCTGTGTGCTTCCTCAAAAGTGACTGACCTGCAGAACACTTCATAGGTAGCAACTCATGACAAGACTCTCCCCACAAGAGAGGTAACTCACAAGAGAGTCTGATGTTAGCATGTTGGCTAGCTAAAAATAATACAGGCATGTTGCCTGTATTTGGCCAAAGTAATAATTTTGCCTTAAAAATGCTGTCTAAATAGGCAGCTCACTAGATTTTGGAGCAGAACTCATAACTCTGTGACCTAAAAGTGGTTGCATGTGATTCAGCTGAAGTTTTACAGGACCCAGGGCTAATAAAGCTGTTAAACTTAGTTAAACTAACAACGCCGTCTTACGTTGCACTGGAGACTTCTGCGCATGCATATTTATACACGCTCACCATCTTATTTCCCGCAACTAATTAAACTAGTTGATTTGCTGAAACTGTCTGGAAACTCTCCAGACTGCACTTGATGATTTATGTATCTATTTAGCCAGAGTTTATGGAAATAAAAAATAATAAATCAACTCTTCACTTTGTTTAGAAGTACAGCTGCCTGTAGAAAGGTGAAGAACAGAGAAGGGAAAGTAATTGCTGCAAGGGATTGTGGGTGTTCTTGACTATTAATAAGCTAATCAAGGTGGATGGCACCAGTGAGCACTCTGGGAAAGAGCCACCCCTGAGTGAAGAGTCAATGTGTGTTCAACCTGACAGCAGTTCAATCACTGCAGGCTGCCAAGTCACTGTACTTTTGGTTGATAGTAGTGCTTCTACATGACTGACTTTAGGCCACACATGTTAGCCAATCATTCTGATCAAAAATTCTGATTGATCAATCATAATCCAAAATAATGTTCATAAACACAAAACGTATTCTCGTAGCTTAATAACATTATGGTTGAACCACTGATGTCACATGGACTATTTTAACAATGTCCTTACTACTTTTCTGGGTCTTGAACTTGTCAGTTGCGTTGCTGTCTATGCAGGGTCAGAAAGCTCTCAGATTTCATTAAAAATATCTTAAATCGTGTTTTGAAGATGAACGAATGTCTTACTGGTTTGAAATGGCATGAAGGTGAGTAATCAATGACAGAATTTTTATTTTTGGGTGAACTATCCCTTTAACACCAGTCGAATAGTCTTTCAAACGACCCACCAACTATAGTTGAGTATGAAACCTGGTAGTTTTGCACATCTCTACTAATTACTAACTGCAGTCACATGCTTAGCCAATCTGGATTCATGTGCATACAAATTGCTTTTGAAACTACACACACAAGTACTCAACTATATATCCTCAAAAGTCAAAGTACTAACACTGCACTCTGAATAGAGCTTCAATCCAACTTTCATGAATTTTTCCACAGCTCTAAGCCTCCTCTCAACTTCTTGTAAGCCCTCCCAGAGCCATCTGCTTTCAATAGAGACCTGCTCTCTCGGCTCTAACACACACCAGCCCATGTGGGCAAGAAGAGAAGTTAATTACCTAGTGATAAATGCAAACAGGAAGAGGTAAACACACAAACACACGCATCAGTAATTTGCATGAGCTCCACTCGTCTGCAACCAGCAGCACGGGAACTGATGAGATTGCTCACTCTAAAGCACTCGTCCCAGGAACTCAATCTCCAAAGTCACATCTAAAGCAGCACATCAGCATAATTAGGCAGAGTAATTCACACAAGAGACTGATGTCTTAGAGCGCTCTGAGCCTGTAAACTTTGGAGTGGAATGTGATTAGATGACTCCGGCTACTATATAATTCACAGGACGACATCTGTTAGACAAAAGATGTGAAAGTATGAAAACTCTTTCTCTCTGCTGCATAAAAATGAGGCAACTTGCGGAGTGGTGAAATTGCTGTCAAAATGTCCTTTAAAACAATTTAAATCCAGATAATATATACAGATAATTTACAAAAACAATGATGAAAGACGGCAACCAGTGACCCAAACCATTTTTCACTGGTAACAACAATTGCCTTTCAGCATAATGAAATGTAATTCAATCTGTCAAAGTAATTGGAGTAAGGCCACGTTTGACCAACTCAAAGGAAAGAAAAATGATGAGATCTTGTTAATCATGAATCTCATTTGTTTCTCCTAGACAGCAAATCATGTTAAATGGAGAGTGAACTGAAATACCTGTTTTATTCTCCAGCTTATCAGAAATAGTTTTAAAAAAACACCTGGAAATCTCATGTTTCACAAGATTCAGAACAACTTTGCAAAAAGTCTGAGGTTTCATTATGAGCTCAAACATTTATCATCAACTATCCTAATATCAAATTATCTGTGCAATGCAATTCATAGCAATTATTAGCAACTGCTATATTTATCCACTTTTACTTTTCACAAGGAGAAACACTGATACTCATTAAAAACTTACTAAAAACACTCAAATAAATTTTAGGTCTAAGCTATCTAAATAAGTCATCTAGGTATATTTAGCAAATAAATAGACTGTGTGGCTGTTTTGGGAAGAGAATCATAACTGCTAAATATGTGTCCAAAAATGTCAATTAAATAATCCAATAGAAATCAGAAATTAATAAGCATTTTTACTGCAGATATTTGGACACGCATCAAGACAGCCGTCCAAGACTCTCGGAGATTGGCAGGTTTGAATGTTTTCTTTGGGTGAATAGAGACGTCTAGACACAGTGAATAAAGATAGACAGAGGATTTCCAAACCCTTCTCCGTCTGGAGCAGACATAAGGAAGAACACACAAATGAATTTCCTTAATGACTCTAAAACTGCTTATCGCCTTTCCTTTTTTGAAACCTCTGCTTACCAAAAATAGTAACAATAGGCATTTATACATCTTGCATGACGGTAACAATGGGGAGGACTACAAATGGCCTTGATGCAAACACTGAAAAGGCTAAATCTATCTAATGGTGGGATGGCGAGTTGAGGGAGACCCTGACTTATAATGGGAAGAACTGAAATGACAAAATTATAGAATGAGAGGGGCGGCCATTGTGAAGATGGGACGGGGAGAGAAAGAGAGATTACCTTGGTGCTTTAGGTTGTTTTTACTGAACCAATATTATAACTGTCATTCATCATAGCTAAAATGTCTCTTTTGAGGGAAACAAGGCAAAAAGAAAATAAAAAAACTAAGCTCTTCATCCTGATTTAAGGTCTCTCACTGAACTCCATTCAAAATATTTTCAATTTGTCATAGCCTAGAAGCACTACACCTACATAAATGCATCTCTCCTGCACTTACAGAAAACGTTGATGGATTCATACCGCCTGTTGGTCCTCTGTCCATCAAGGCAATTAAAACATGAAAGCGTCCAGAAAATATCTCCACAGTGATGTCACAAGCGTCAGTGTGCAATGAGGGAGCAAGAAAGGCCAGGGCTGAATCCACTCTGATTTGCATATGAATGAGAGCCCATTACATTGAGCGTTCATTACATTATTTTTAATGGCCTGACATATTCAGTCACGTACTCGGTTAAAGCAGGGCTGAGCGGCATTACGGGCTCTCTTTATCCAGACGAGGGAGTTTCAATGAACACTTCCTGTGTGATTCTAAACCTGATCCAGTGTGGCTCTGCTGTTCGGAATTTAGAATCATTTAAAATAGCACATAATAGGAAAACCAAATTTTCCTTGATTTGTCTAAATAAAATAGTAAGTAAGTACTATGTAGACACTTTCCAGCTCCCTTTTCAGTCCACTTTTCTTTTCTTTTTACCAATTTTTTTTAACCATTTTTTTATGACAATTCAGAGAATGGAGTCATAAGATTAAAGTAGTAATATTTTGACAAAGTCAAAAAATTACAATTTTTTTTTTTAATATTATGATATTACAGTCGTAATATTATGACAATAGTGTCATAAGGAACTTCAAAGGGGACTTTCATCTAAAGCACTAAAATGAAACAAACATACTAAATAAATGTACTAAAACAACAATGAAGGTGAACCAAATTTCTCACATTTTCTTGTTATAAACACTATTTAGTGCTTAATAAAAACTTTCATTTCTACCTGATCTCACGACGAAAATATACCTGTGGGAACTTTTTCGCAAGACACAAAACATCTCACACATTCTCATTTGTTCACATTATCGGGTAGGTTTAGGTGTAGTGCAGATGGTATGTTATTTTAAAACATCACGGAACATTAGAGTTATAGCGCCACTGAACGGACATTTCATGTCAGAACTGCAGAGACACCTACAAAACCAATGTCACATAAAACGTATCATATGTATGTTCATCTGTTCCAGGGAAAAAATAAAAAATAAAAAAGAACACTCTTTTAGCGCCACTCAGTGGACATTTCATATTGAATATGTCACGAAACATGCATAGCGGTACGTATTTTGCTTCTTGCGAAAAAGTTCCCACAGGTACATTTTCGTCATGAGATCAGGTTGCACATTTTGTACGCAACAACGCATGAAAAAGTTTGCGCATGTTATAAAATGGTCATGCAAAACTAAATAATGGTATGTTTCATTTGCTGGTAGAAACCTTAACTAATATTACAACCTCAGGGAAAAAATAAAATGCTACAAAAGTGTATAAATAGGCTACTTTGTTTTAAATGTTAGCAGATAGATTAGTTTATCAAATATATAAGCATAGGCATACAATGCACACGATTAAGGCAAACGGTAATAGTTTGGATTCAGAAAACAAAATCGAGTCAGACACTATAAGAGGCATGACAGAGTATCGTCTCCATTTCTCTGAGCAGCCTTATTAAGATGTCTACCTCGTTCTAAACAAACACACACAAAATGCAGGACAAAGGATGTGTAAGCATGTTCTCTGTGCCGAAGGGTTCACTGGCTGATGAGATGTCAAAGGTCAGCTAATTGTGCCGCTTCTGAAGGTCAGGGTAGGAGTGCAGTGCAGCTCCAACAGAGTTAAGCATTCAGGAGCACTGACCTTTGACCCCTAACCTTCACCACTCACAAAATAACCACACACATGGCACATCCTCACTGAGTTACTGCTACAGAATTGATTTACCATACATAGATCAACCCATAATCATACATTAAAATCAAACATATGTAAATGAAAAACACTTACAGTAAGTAATTACACCTTCCTACAGTATACATGCACATAAACTCAAAACAATCACAGCAAAGGAACTGAAAATGCATCAACACAGGAACTTCTTTTCTAGACTCACTTTCTCATGGGCTACAAGTTAGTCGCACAACTTGATTCTGATTGGTCAAATGTCTTTGCATAATGATCCAACTTCTCACATAAAAATTAAAATCCAAATGCCATCTTCAGGGATTTCTTCTGCAATAATGACAGACTGACTGTACATTATCCATTACATATGTAATTAATCAAAGGTTGTTGAAACTCTAGAATGGACGGTTAAACGGTTAAGCTCTTGAGAAAGACATTTAATTCCAGGTTGCTACTGGGGCATTATTCTTGTAGTAAAACTAGTTTGGATATAATAATTATCTGCTAAATGTAAAACTAGAATAACACAGCATTAAAAAATTTAAAAAGGCAGAGTAAACAAATAAAGGTCAAACTGCTAAGAAGAAAGGTAGTACTGTATACAGTATATCAAAGCATAATACTTTCCAAGAATTTAAAACAGAGGGCTTTTGTGTGCAGCTGACAGCGTGCAATTGCTTTCTCTCTACAATAAAACTAAAAGTAGCATTTAGAGTAAACCAACTCCAGGCTATAATTAAAGAAATGAGGAGATCGCTGTCTAGTGCCAAGGTTAATAATCACTGAATTTCCTAATGAGCTATTCAGGGCAATGCATAATGGTACCAGAGCAATCTGGCTGCCTGTCAATGTATCTGGGTTGCAATCTGAGAAAGAGGTTAGTCTCAAGATTTAGCTTAATCACAAATACTTCTAAACAGTATCCAAAAAAAAATACAAAAAAATTGCATGTCTGCCAGTGTTGGGTGGAATTAAGAATATTTAATAGACAAAAATCTATTTTTGCATTTCTTATTAAAAAGCATAATTTTCCCTGCACAGAAAGTAATTTTTTTGTTTTTTTAATTTGTCTTAATGAAAAAAAAAACCTAGACTATAAAAACCTATACGCTGTTTGTCATTTCACGAGTTTGCACTTACATATAATCAGATTTAGCAAATGGTAAGCATATTTGGCGTGCTGTCTTGAGAGAGACACTCAGAGGTGAGTTGGCAGTATATATATATATATATATATATATATACACATACACATAGCGTCCTGGTTAAGCTAATCATCTAGACGAGCTCCACCTGTGCTGAATTGATTGATTATCTGATCGTGCTCCTCCCAAACCTTGTTAATAAAACATCACTTAAAATGCTGAACTGAAGCATCACAACATAATGTACATTACGAAAAACTGATATTCATTTTGAGATTTACCTCAGATTAGCCTTAAGATATAGATTTAGTGTTATTAAATTATTTGTTTTTTAAATATTAACTGACGGCAAAGAGGAAATTAACATGTACATTTAAATATCAGCCTACAGCTAAAAAAAAAAATAAAATAAAATAAAGTTTTAATATCACTATGATACTATTAGGGTAGAGTGGGGGAAAACACCCCCATGAGGTAAAACACCCCCCTACTATTTTTCCCAAAATAACCACAAGATAATTTTTTATTGTAACTATGGACTACGTTGGCAAGAGTGATGTAGAAGTTTTCACCATGAAGCTTACACTGGTGATGTACCTGAGAGAAACTGATTTCACAGTAAATGATCTCATTTTCAACAGTAAAAAAAAGCATTTTAAAGCTTGTTGTTTTGTAAAACATCACAGTTATATATTATATGAGAACATTAAGGCCTGTAGATAGGGAGTACGTGTTATTTAAGAAACATATAATTATATTCTCAGAATGACATAAGTTTTGTCTCAAACATAGTCGGGTAAAACGCCCCCAGGGGGCAGTGGGATATTACTGTAGTTATTCTGTTCTGAACATCAAATCCTTTGTTTTTCCATCAAATGTATTCTAACTAGTTGGTTGAATAAAAATATTTGGATTTTATATTTAAAAATTACCTCAAGTTAGCATCAGGTAGCTAATTAGCTAGCCAGGCATTTTACCTCAACCGTGGGGGCGTTTTTAAAACGCCCCCTTTGGTACAAATTTAATTTTTGTTAAAAATGTAATAACTTGAAAAGTCTGGACATTTTTCACACTTGGTTTATAATTTATGCCATTGCCACTAAAACTATGATAACTTTTTCGGACACATTTAACTTTTGTTTCACCGGGAAAAAAAAAAAAAAAAATGACAATCCTTAAGGGTGACGTTTTCCCCCACTCTACCTTATAGTTTTTAATCAATATTTTGAATTAGTTGCTAGTTTTATATTTACTGCTTTTATTTTAATTTTAGTTAAAGTTTTAGTTATCTTGCATGTTTTTGTAATTTTTTATTATTTTTCAATGTGACTTTATACATAGATATTATTAATTTTTTGTTTCAGTTTTAGTTTCAGTTATTTAGTACATCAAGTTAAACTAAATGAAAATGAGAAATTTTATCCTGGACTAACTAAATAAGATCTGTGTACTTTTTAATTGTGATTTAGTTTTAGCAAACTATAATAACACTGGTACCAGTATATTGTGTATCATTAAATCTATTCCACAAGCAAAAGTGCAAAATTATAGAGCCTCACATATGACATGAAGGGTAAAAAACAGATATTGTGGCCATAAATTAAGAATTTGTAACCACAACTTAATTTGTGGCCATAATTTAATTAAACAGTCGCCAAACTACTAACTTGTTTCAAATTTAGTTACATCATGGCCACAATTTACCTATGAAATGAGAGACCTAATTAAGTCGTAGAAACAAATTCTTAATGTGTGGCCATTTCTATATCTTTTTTTTTTTTTTGCAGTATGTCATGTGGGGGGCTCTGTACCCAATAATAACAGTTATCAAGATAAAGTGAGTACTTGACTGGTCATGTGATCCTCCGTTTATAAATCAGCAGGTGTTTATCTTCACAGGGCAGCCAGGCACTTACATTTGAACTTAAGTGTCAGCTGAAATATGATTCTTAGGTCCATTGTAACATCTCAACTCAGTTCCCACTGGGGGAAGCTAGGTGTGAACAGAGGAGACAACTTCCCTGCTCACAGAAAGATGGATTACAGTGATGGATGGAATGTGATGGAAAAACAAAAGAAACCGGTGCTTTCAAAAACGTTGCATTGTGTGCGGGTCAAAAAGAGCGTCCTGGGAAGAAGGGCACCACTTCAGAAATGATTAACAGCATTCCCCACAAAAGCTTCCTTTCCTAAACACACGCGGCAGGCCAAACTCATTAACAGGGTGTAAGCGGTCGGTCAACGCCTGCGTGCAACTACCTGAGGACAGCTGGCTGTGCTACCCAGTGGTCCACTGCTCTCGCTGTTTGTGCGAGCAAGCCATCTTCCTCTGCTTCCTGTCAAAACAGGAAATGAGCAAATAGGAAATTGCTGTATTGATGTGCATTGGCTGGATTCCTACTCTTGTTTAAACAGTTCAGAAAACAGGGATATGAAGGGTGTGACCCATGGCAAGACACCCTACGTGTTATTAATATCACTTCAACACGGTCAATTCATTTCCCAGGAATTAATTTAGACTGTTTATCAAAGATTGTGTATATTCATGACCCTGATGACTGAAATGTGTAAAGAACACCTGCCAATGGAGGTAGTTCCAACTCAATTCAGAAGTTCAATTCAGAAGAATCTGAATTCGGATACTTGAATTACACCTCAGTTTAAAAGAATTATTAAGAAGACTTATTTCTCATTATTGAGTTTATATCTCAAATTTGCAAAAGAATTTCTAATATTTTTTTTTTTTTTTTTTTTATTATTGATTGTTTTTTTCCCACAATTACCTGTTTGATTCTTATATTTCCCTGAGATAAAAATGTAGTGAGCACCTCACAGGACATGACAGAAAAAAAAGCAATCACATTTTCCAACAAGCTTTGAGAAACAAGCTTCCATATAATGCTAAATACCTATAATGTTAAAAAAAAAAAAAAAAAAAGTTAATCGGTCTCTTTGTATCATTGTTGTTATTTTTTTTTTAATTGTTATTTATTTATTTATTTATTTATTGCTTGCTTATTGTCTTGGATAAATAATTACTTACATTTTTATTTACGGTGGCCCAGTAGTGCGCAACAAAATGAAATTTCCACAAAACAACAGAAACAAGCCGCAGCACAACGAAATCAGCACAACAGAAACAAGCCGAAACACAACAAAATTAGCACAGCATAACAGAAACAAGTCGCAACACAACAAAATTAGCACAGCATAACAGAAACAATTCGCAACACAACAAAATTAGCACAGCATAACAGAAACAAGTCGCAACACAACAAAATTAGCACAGCATAACAGAAACAAGCCACAACACAATGGAAACAAGTCACATTGCACAACGAAATTAGCACAACACATCAGAAACAAGTCACGAAATTAGAACAAAATTAGTCCTATGCATTGTGTTGTGGCGATTTTGTTGTGGAGATTTTGTTGTGTAGTGCACTACTGGGCCACCATAGTTATTGCTATACGCTATTGTTTTATTATTTTTTATATATATTTAAGATTTAACTTTCAAATGAAAGGAATTAATTACCATATAAATTTAATTACCATATAAATTTTAGCTTAGCTGCTGACAATTATATAGAAAATCCTGAAATTTCACTGGTAATGTTGCCAACTACTGAAATGTTCCTTTCCTGACAACCCCACCCTCGAAAATGAAGCCAGACAGACAGAAAGAGCACCAAAACAAAAGAAAAAAACAGAACAATGCATACATG
The DNA here is from genome assembly GCA_039654775.1 of Spinibarbus caldwelli. Lineage (NCBI taxonomy): Eukaryota > Metazoa > Chordata > Actinopteri > Cypriniformes > Cyprinidae > Spinibarbus > Spinibarbus caldwelli. The sequence continues at coordinate 22,278,116 of CM077251.1, forward strand.
TATGCGTATGCAGTGCGAGTGTGTGCTTAAAGCATCCTAATGAATGTATTCTGCTGTCTGCATGTTCGGGTGGGAGGTGGAGCAGGGGGGTGGCATTCACTTTGAAGGCCATAGTTTGGTGTTGACAGGAGTTCCTCCTCTCTCCACACATGTTTTTTTGGGCAGTGTGTGTTCCTTTCATGTGTTCAGGAAGCTGCTCACGAGGAGACACAACAAGCCCCTCACTTGACTCTCTGATCTTCACTGGTCCATTGTTCAAGAGTTAATTAAGAATCACGCAGCACAGCAGTTCATACATACACTCTTCTCACACGCCCCGTAACAACACACTGACAAAACACATTCACTTCTCGATTTCTACCTATTTGCATTTCTGATGCTTAATTTAACTAGCTGTTTACAATTTCTGAAGTCAGGCCCAAAAACACAGTGCCATGATGCTAGGGTGGATGTCAGACAATAGAAGACAATATAACTATAACTGTAACAACAAAGTTTTAATAACCATTCTGATTCTATGAGAATAGTGCACACCACAATTTTAATGATAAAGACACATAGGAACAATATTGTTGGTGCACTTTTTGAATGGTTTTTTCTACCTGATGAACCATATGGATGTTTCTCATTGATAGCCAATCAGAATTCATGTGACTTTAAAGAACTCCAGTAAAAGCAGCAGATGACAAAACTGTAACATGCACTTACAATAAACACAGTGTTATCATGCATTAGTTAATGTTATTTGGTGTGAATGGGACTTTACGACAAAGTTAAATATCAAAAGGGGCAGTTCATCCCAAAATAAATGTACACACCTTTTGCTTTGTTTCTTAAGCACAGTGTTGGGAAGGTTACTTTGGAAATGTAATAGGTTACAGATTACAAGTTAACCTATTTAAAATGTAATAAGTAGTGTAACTATTTCAATTACTTTATTAAATTAATGTAACTGATTACATTTGATTACTTTTCTAAATTTTCAATGAATGTGTTCAACTGTTAATCATTTTCAAACATTTAAAGCAGGAAGGGCCTTACAATAGTACTCAACACTGATTACTATCAGACTTTTAAAATCCTTTCAAAATTAAAGCACAGCCACCACAAAATCCGACTTTAACAACTTTTTTACTTTGAGGTCGTTCTGAGATTGAATACAGATTTAAAATCATAACAAGAAAAAATATTAATACAAGAAATATTCAGATATAACCTCCTTTGTAATCATTAACATTTTCATAAGTAACTGTAATTTAATTACACAGTTTTTTCTCAGTAACTGTAATGGATTACAGTTACAATTACTTTGTAATTAAATAAAAAAGCCCATTATAAATAACGCCATTATATGTAACTAATTATTCCCCAACACTGCTTAATAATACACAATTCTCAACTGTTTTCATGCATACAACGAAAGTCAGTCCAAAACAACAGTGGACCTCAATGACTTTCACTGTAAGGACCCAAAAAAAAAAAAAAAAAAACACTGAAGAAAGAAAGATATGTTTGGAACTGGGGTTTTCCCCCATTTACAGCTATGCCTTTAAGGTTAGGGGTCTGTTGAAATTGAATAGAATATGATGAACTAGATTCTTTAACACAGCGTGTATATCAGAAAGTGACTGGTCTTCCCATGGATGTTTCTCATTGCCAGCAGACCTCCACAAATATGCAGATAATTCACAAATAGACTTCAGTAGTGAACCAACATGGCGGATGTGGACCTCAAGGTATTTTCAAAGGCATTCAGTTTCAAATATGCAGGTATGACAGTATGAATCATGTTTGAGGATAAGAAGTTATGTTGCATTCATGTCATGTCAGAATTTCCTTAAATATGAGATGAGATTCTCAGAAAATACTAGTTTCTATGAAGATGCACAATAGGCAAAATCTAGCTTGATATTAGTGAGTGATTAGCCAACTATTTCATATTAACTGTTAACCATATTTTACATCTCATATTTTTCTATCCATGCATCCATCCTATCTATCTATCTATCTATCTATCTATCTATCTATCTATCTATCTATCTATCTATCTATCTATCTATCTATCATCTTCTTTGTCCATAATTCAAACTTAGAGGCTCTGTAAAGGCCTTTTTTCAAAACTTCAAGGCTTTAAGTCAACTCAATATTCAAAGTATGTCTTGACAAACACAGAGTTTCTAATTAAAAATGATATGAATTTCAGTTCACTTTAATTCTACTTCCTTTTTGTTGCCTCAAGTGAAATTTAAGGCTTTTTCAGCTCAATTCTGGATCGTGCACAACCTTTAGATTCCACACTGTTTTAACGGCACAGTCAATACATATTATTCTAAAAAACATTTTATTAAAAATTATAGAGCAAATACATATCTAGTCTTATTCTAAAAACCCTTTAAAAAATTGACTAACTGCGCTTCCAAGGAACATAAAAGAGTGAAAGACAAACAAATCTATCAACAGTTGTTGGCTCAGATAGTGTGGGAAAGTAGAACACTAGATTGCTCCACACCACCCATTGCCCCTTTACTAGCATAACAAGCGTACATTAATAGCTGCGTCACTGATAATTAAACTCCTCCTGTAATGGAAGGACCATAGGGATAACATGCAACTTGTAACTGTAACTGCTTTAAGGCTGCGACTTCACAGTCCTGTATGAAACTCCCAGCTGCGCTGTTTAAGTGTCCAAAAGTGACTAGCTTTTACACGGAGGACCACCGAGTGGTTGATGTCTGTGGGAAAGACAGCAGTGGGGCTCATAAAGGGAGGTGTGAGGTAAAATAGCTGACACACTGCAAGGATAAAACGCAAGCTCTCCAGGACCATGTTGCAATCTGACATCATAAAAGCCCGCTGTAGTAACTTCAGGCTAGGAGAAGGACACTAGCATTTTGACATCATAAATGGCGCTATGGTAACAGATGGGCTAACACAGAGCTGCTTTTGTTGCAACATCATTAGCAAGGCCACGGTAACAGATTGGGTTATACAGAACACTAGCCAGAGAGGCAATTACAGGCCAGCCAGCGGTCTAATATGTCACAGACATCATAAAAATGACAGTTTTTCCAAGTTTTCATGTAAGCTAGTTTTTCTAACAAGCAGTGGTTTAGTGTAATAAAATGCTACATATCTGCAAGCTGAATAATCAAACATGCTCTCCTAAAACGGTTTATTCAGACAGTGAAACAATTCATTTAGACAGTTCATGTAAATTAGGTGTTTTTAAAAAATGATTCTCTGATTATGCCTCAGCTGCATTTTGGGTCTTTTATAGTGTAATATAGAGCTGCAAGATTCTGGATAAATTGAGAATCACAATTTTTTGGTTTCAAATAGAGATCACGATTCTCTCATGATTCTGAACTAGGCAAAATAGCATGCAATTTACTTCACTTTACTTGTTCCATTATTGAATGAATCAGTGTTTTTTGGACAAATGTCTTGAATGAATGATTCAATGACTCACTCATAAATACTTCACTTGTTGCATTACTGAATGTATCAGCATTTTTGAATGAATCTTTTGAATGAATGATTCAATGACAAATACATTTTTTTAACAGTCACTCGTCTTCACCTAGTGGCAAAACAAAGTAATCAACAAACATTAATTTTAAGCGTGAGTTTGAAGAGAAAATCATTTTCAAAAGATGATTTGCTTCATTTTGATTGCTACCTAGAGCTGCACGATTCTGGATAAATTGAGAATCACGATTTTTTAATTTTTTTGTTTTGTTTCAAATAGAGATCACGAAACTCTCACAATTCTGAACTAAGCAAAATAACATGGAATTTACTGGTGGCTGTGACAAAATATTAATTAATTACTTTTTAAAAAAGTTTGCTTGAATGAATGATTAATAGACTCAAAAATACTTCGCTTGTTCCATTACTGAATGAATCTGCATTTTTTTGAACAAATCTCTTGAATGAATGATTCAGAGTTAAATACTTAACTCGTTCCATTGCTGAACGAATCAACACTTTTGGATGATTCTCTTGAATGAATGTTTAAATGACAAATAATTTTTTTTTACAGTCACTTCTCTTCACCTAGTGGCGAAACAACGTAATCAAAAAATGTTATTTGAAGCACCAATTGAAAATTACTTTCAAAAGATGCTCCATAGAGTTTATATACAAACTATAATTTTTTTATCTCAGTACTTCTGTGATAATATGAATGAATGCAACACAGAAATAATAGGCTACTGTGTGGTTGAAATAGTTTGTGAAGCTGTTCTATACCTAAACATGATAACTGCTCTTTCTATGGCAGCGGCAGAACAGATTTTAGTATGATTTTTTCAAATGTTGAATAGACACAGAGGAATCATTGTTATTTAGAAATAACATTGCATGAGTGTTTGAATCGAGATTGTGATCTTTTAATGATTAATCGTGCTGCTCTAGCATAGTATATAGTTACATGCTAATTGTCACTATGCTTTATACTCATTTATATAAATCAGGGTGTTCTGCTAGTTGTTAAAGTTGTATTTTATGGCTATTTTAGTTATGTACTACCCCAATTGTGGTTCTAAAGTTAGCTACTGTTTGCTAGTAATACAGGTACTTTATAAACAGTGTCTTGACTGCAGTTCAATCTTGACAACTCTCTGAATATTTTAGCATGGTGATCAATATGACGATGTTAATGTATTTGGTCTTGGTGGAATAGATCCGCTACACTGCTTCTGCTGAACTGCTGCTGCTGAACTGCTGCTGCTGTTGGTTATTGCTGTAGTTGTAGGTTATTGCTGCTGCTGCAAGCAAGTACAGGAACATGCTACTGCCAATGCATATGCCGATACAGTGCTGTGAGTATTTAAGACATACTGCTGCTGCACAAATAGCATATAAAATAACCCGTAGCAGATCTATACAGTTGGAGCTGGGGAAGGTGAAGGGTTTCAGAGAATCTCTGAAAGAGCACTGCAAAAAATCTCAGGTCAATGCTAGCCACCCATTTAAATGCAAGGCAGTAAGCTCATTGGCTGCATATGCAACATGAACCAATCAGCTTGTGCCAAGTCAATTAACTCTGAATATCATCAATTACGTTAATAACCCATCAGCCTGCGCCATTTAGAGTTTCATGACTGAACTATACATTTGAACTATTTTTATGGTAAATGATACTTAAACCAAGTTTACAGTCAAAGTTAAAGAGTCTTGACTACATCTTTAGGACTAGAGCAACATACCTCACAGGTTTTGTCAGAATAGTCAAAAAAACAAAATGTAAATTGCAGGAACTGGTTTAGGAAACTCTCTTTGTCAGTGACCAACCCTTGCCTCCTAGGGGAAAAACAAAATAAGGGCAAAGATCTGGCACTCTGACAGCACTCAAAGACATGCGAGTGATTAATTTCTCCTACCGTCATCTGCTCTAATCAAAGTTCAAAGAACATTAGGCCATTATTCATAATAAACCATTATAATAAAGTGTGATCTTCTACCATGTTACAAATTATCTTACAAATGATCAAAGTTTTACATGTCCGCCACATAAAAGAAACTCAGTATAGAGTAAAGAACAGATAGTAACCACAACAAGAAAACAAAACTGATTCTTATCTGCTCTTTGTCAAAAAATCTGTCTGTGCAAACTGTGAGAAGAAGCCAGATGCCATGAAATTACAAGCCCATAAAACAGAGATTAGGAGATCATTGCAGGAAGCCTCAATTTATCATATAATGCTAATAAATGCTAAATTAGGTGATCAACTTTTTATTATGGCAGAAACTGAGAACTAGTTGAAATGCACTGAAGAATTAGAAACTTTGAATACTTGAGAGGAAACTGCACATCTTCCCAAACAACCAGACCTGTGTTACTCAAACTGTTATCAGTGAAAGATTCCAAATGGTTGGTGAGTTCACTGGCTTATTAAAAATAGTTGAAAATAATAACAATTCACCAAAAGCACATACATTGAACTACTCACTGATTAATGAATTAATAACAAATGAACTGAATGTATTAACATTAATTTGTGATATTGTTTTAAGTAACGTAACTATTCAGACTTTCTTATGATTCTGACATCAAAATAAAGTAGCTGCTGGTATCGTAGGTTATCTGCAATTTCTGTTTTACCTGAAAAGTCTGAGAACCTCTGCACTAGACTATTATCCATAAAGACAAAGAACTGAAAGCAGTGGCTTTTGTTTCACCCAGTGAATCACATCTGCAAAGGTGAGACAAATCATTTTGTACTGTGATGGCTGATTAAATCTTCCATCTTTGAGAGAAACCTTTTCATAGAAAATCCTGAATCAATTCTGAACACGCACACACTCTCAAACACAAAAAGAATAAATGATAATCATTCCATGATAAAGCAGCATATTTTTATGCAAAATCTCACACACAGACTCACGCTAACATGCCGCACCACACACGCAGAGGAAGACAGTGAAGCATGAAATGAACTTAGGTGTGAACTTTGACTGGCATTTCCATGCACAGATTTATGGGGCCCACATCTGACTATGAGTTCTGCCAAATGGAGAATAAATAAGGGCATACAAAAGAGACACACACACACACATATCACGCTTACACATGCGAAGCCAAACACTGCAGGGGATCCTCCCAAACTTACATGAATGCCAACAATACAATTGCAGGTTGTGCTGACAGTTGACCCACTGACCAGCAGACAGAGACACTGATGTCAAGGCTGCAAGCTTTAATGTTGCAGAGCCATAATGTTTCCAAATGAGTTTACAGTTGTTCAGGTTTGTAAAATGGTATCCAGTCATGGCGGGTCTGAAAGCAGTAGCCATGTTTTTCATAATCAATCACTTTTTGAGGGGCTTATTAGCATTTGGCTATTTGCTATTGCTAGTCAAAGGCTGGTGTATTAGAGGGGAGTACATTTTCATTCTAGTGAGATTAAAAAGTAGAGGAAGGAAGTGACTTCTTAGTATTCTGGTGAATGTTCCCTCCAGTGGACTGGAGAGGAGTTGCAGACTGAACTAGCAATCTGCTAAAAGTGGTAAAAATTAAAAAGGGTCAACTTTCCATCATATACTAGTGTGTAGATGACTTCAGAGATAGATTTAGCAAATCACTTTTGTTTGGGCTCATTAGCATTTTAGCCATTTGTTATTGCTAGTCAGAAGACGGGTTTGTTGGGGGGAGGGGCATTTTCTTTCTCTCCATTCAGAGATGGATTAAAAGCCAGAACATGTTAATTTTAATTGCATGGGGTTATTAAAATTAACATGAAGAAGGTGTTGTGTAGTTGCTAGTATTATTTCTACAAGAAGTGAGTCATCATGACTGAGCTATGGGCAAGGCACTTATAATGCCTAGGAGGATCAGAAAGCTCTTGGTTTTCATCAAAAATAACTTAATTTGAGTTCCGAAGATGAATGAAGGTCTTAAGGGTTTGGAACGACATGAGGGTGAGTAATTCATAACAAAATATTCAGTTTTGGGTGAACTATCCCTTTAACCTCTGGTTGCTCAAAGGCAGTCAGGGTTGCCAGGTCTGCCAGGTCTGTGAAACAAAACTAGACCAATTACTAATCAAAACTAGCCAAATTGCATTTTTTGGGGGGGTCCTCCTCCAATGAAGTAGCATTCCTTTTTAACCCACAGACTAAAAAATCCTCCAGCAACAGTGTAAAAGTAGCCCAATTCTGTGGGAAAACCACAGACTTGGCAACACGGAAGGCAATTGTCCTTGTTCACAGTGCTATTCTATTCTGTTCTGTTCTCTTCTATACAGTGTTGTCTGCACATTACAAAACACACAGACATGTCGTTTTGTTGTATTTGTCTGGTGAATTATTTGCTTTAGAGAGCATGAAAACACTTTTTGTCTAATGTTAAATCTGCATTCTAAAGCAGAACCAGTTGAAAATAACTGGATTAAATAACAAAGTTTTTTTTCCTGTGTTGAAAGTTTTCTCAGCCTATGAGTACAAAGGCAAAGAAATATTATGCTGATCAGCTGATGGCCAGATGTGCAAAAGCCAGAAATTCAGAGTCAGTGCGATACGCCACATGTTAATGCCTTATCTGTTTGCCTGCGATCTGCCTGACATTTAGTGTAATAGCAGGCAGGACTGGAATGAGAGAGAATGGCAATTACTTTGGTTGGAACATTCTTGGATGTTCTTTTTCCACAAAGATTCAGTCGTGTGGATTCCCAAACACTCTGACACCGGACATATGCCAATGCACTCAAGCATTTATGCACACACACACAGTGGTGTATTGTAACGAAGCAATAATACTTCGTTACAGTACTTAAGTATTTTTTGGGAGTATCTGTACTTTACTTGAGTTTTTATATTTCAGCCAACTTTTACTTTTACTCCACTACATTTCCTAATTAAAATGTATACTTTTCCTCCGATACATTTCCCCGAAGCATATTCGTTACTTACTACAAAATAGTCAGAAGAACACAGACGGCAAGAAAGCAGGTTTGACGAATCAGTGGTCTGGCGTTTGCAAGTTAGACTCCTAAAAACACCTTTGCTCATGTGCAACAAGTGCGCGCACAACCGTGGATGATTTCATTTTCCACTCAAGTCGAGTCTGGGGTGTGCGATACAGCATCGTCTGGCATAATATGGTAAGTGTTGTTGTAATGATGTGCGATGTGACATTTTCAAGTAGGCTATATCACCAAATCACACACAGAGTGCACACATGTTGATTTGTAAGTCTATTAAAATGCAAAATTCCAGGCATTCTAAATTGTAGACGGCAAAAATGCTTCTGTATGCTTTTTATATTTATATAATTTAATATAGTTAACTTCTATATCTATCTATATCACACAAAGTGTACCGTTTTTCTGCAGACATCATGAACACATTAAATAATCATTTTATACAAGTTCAGTAAAGCAATGGTGACTTACATTTTAGACATAATATTCCTTGTTTTTTCTCAATTTTGCCAACGAAGATAGTTCCAAACAAAGATCACAACACTGTTTTGCATCTCTGAGCAATGGACAGTGTTTACTTATTGAATGAATCAGCTTTTTGAACGAATCGGTTGAATAAATAATTCAGTGATTCACTCATTAACACAGTCAAATGCTTTGTTTCTGAATGAATCAGTCGTTTGAATGAATTGGTTGAATCTCAATGACTCACTCATTAACAGTCACTTGCTGTCACCTACTGGCAGTTTTAATTTCACATTTCGACAATTTTTTTTCATATTTTAAATTATTTCAAATATCAGTATTCAACATTTTATGTTAAAACAAAACATTAGGCCTATTTATGCACCTGTAACTGCAGTTTACATGCATCCATGTCCCCTCTGAGATATATAAACTGTGTCAATACATCTAAATGCTATTTCAGATGCAGATTCCAGAAATGTTTTCTTATGTTGGAATTAAAAGACACTAAGCACCGGATGAAGTGCTTCTTATTCTTACCCAAAAATACAAAATGGAAGAAAGAGTTAAAACTGAACACAATCTTGCTACTCAAGCTGTATGAATATTTTTTATATACCTGTATATTTATTTGTTTCTTTTCCATTTTGCATTTACTTGTACCTTTACTTTCAATACTTAAGTATGTTTAAGATTTGAAAAATAGTTTTCGTACTTAAGTACAATAAATATCACACACTTTAAGACTTTTACTCAAGTAATATTCTAAACGGTGACTTCAACTTCTACCAAAGTCATTTTTTGGTAAGATATCCGTACTTTTACTTGAGTATGGCTTTCAGGTACTTTATACACCACTGCACACACACTGCTACACAGCCTTCTGCTCAAGCCCTCTTCAGCCTGTTTCCTGTGTCACACCCTAAAAAATTGAGAAGTTTCCTCTCTGTTGGCAGCCTGGGATAAAATACAGAATACGAGAAGAGATGGCTGTAAACTGGCCAGTGTGAACTCTTTTTTTTTTTTCTCTGACATGATTTTCACTGCATATCCTGCAGCACTGTTCAAACTGAAAAGGGACTGGAGAGACTTTCAAGAGCTTTGACACAATTTAAACACTGTCCTGCAGTCCCACAAGTCATAACAGGTGCTCCATCTCTCTTCTTGAAATCACTTTTCTTTCTTATTTTCTTGTCTTATAATACCTTTTTTTTAAACATTGTGCTACACTTTTCTGTTCATAAAGTGGTCCCAAACTTATTTATGCAAGCATCAAACCAAGTGGTATTTAATTAAAAAGTAGCACAAGCACACATATTAAGACAAATATTTCACATAAAAAGTTTTAGAATAAAAGTAATATTAAAATATATATATACATATATATATATATATATATATATATATATATATATATATATATATATATATATATATATATATATATATATATATATTTTATTTTATTTTTTTTCACACTGTAGCTTCTGTATTCTGTATTCCAAGATCCATTTAATTTAACCTCTCCTATACCAAAATAAAAGTCAATAAATACATTTGAAAATAAATTAAAATAAGATAATACCAGCTCAAAAAAATCCTTAAATCCTTCTATAAAACTCATTCATCCCTATATAAGAGCTTTACTACCACTGAACGTCACTGTGGGTACCAAGCACTTCTCACTGTACTCCTCCTCTAGCAACACCAGAACATTTGGATGCTTTTGGATCCGAAATGATTGACTTGGTCTCTTGAGACCAGAGTATGGATTCCCAGAAGTCTCTATTTTGTAAATATGGGCCTTGGAAGAGGTTAAATGAGTTTATTTTGCTTTGGCTACAGTAGGTAATTCTAGTGGTGACAACAACCATGCATGTCACTTCTGCAGGCTGCGTCATACTCTGTCAGATAAAGTGTCACTCTTTTCATAGTCTTTGCCGGCTCTGAGACACTTGCATGTTATTTCTCCTGCTCTTTTTCTAGCAAAAATTCACTCATCACTAAATGAAAACTTAAAGTGAAGACCTGATTATTTCAGGAGCCTTGTCACAAGTCCATTGTTTTTGAATGTCGGTGCTACTTCTGCTATATTTTCACACTTAATAATTTGGTATTCCTCTTGTACCATTGTCCTCTTTTATGCTAAGAAATAAGTCACCTGGCAGTTCTTTCCCAAGTGGTTCCACTGCTGCCAGCATTAAGTCTGAGTATGATTCAGTGGGCTATGTAACACTTTTAATTGTCAGGAAATTACTTGTCTTTAAAAGTTTTGGTTCAGTATACTTACCTGTTGATCAAAAATAGCCTTAAATCTATACACTTTTTTTTTTTTTTAGATTTATTTAGTAACTTTCAGGAGGGTATACTTATTTTTGCAACACAACATTTTATCACTTTGATAAGAAAATCTTATTTTGCTGAATAATTTTGACATTCTTCTTTGGTAATTGATCAAGCAGGCTTGTTGGAACATTATATCTCCAAAGAACCCTAATATGTCATCTAAGAAAAGAGTAATTGCTAAATTTGTTAAGTTTTAGAGGGGGTGTACTCATTTATGCTGTGCACTGTATATACATCAGCGAGCATCAATTCATATCCTAAGAAGGACAAATGCAAAACAAGTGCTTTGTTTCAACATCAAAAGCCTGAGATTGAGAATAAAACAATTTAGGAAGAGCTCATCACAGTCGTATCAGCTGAGCACACAGCTTAACAGTGAAACAGCTCGGAAGCAAACAATGAGTTTAAACACTCACTGATTGAGAATCAGATAGCAGGGATTGCCGGAGTAAACATCAATAATGCAATGCAGTACTTGGCTCTCTCAACCCATCATTTCCTGTGGTTTACATTCTGGTTTCCCTATGGCCAGGGTCGGGTTAAAAGGTTAAGAGGAAGACAAGAGCAGCATGCATAAAACCTCCATCTCCAGATTTGGAGATCTGAACCTCTGTGAGGTGAGTGAACCCGGGGCAGCGGCTTCCAGGCACACGCTGTTAAATATTATTCACACTCACCGTTTGGAATAAAAACACTACTGGTTAACAAAGACATGCTGTCAAGGTCTTTGTGGATGGGGGTACATTTTTTAAATTGTATTATTATAATATTTTTTTTGTTAAAAAAAAACATATAAAATACAATTTATACAAGCAATGCTTTGAATACACCTCTATTAAATGACGAACATGTTTTACATTTCTGAATCAGAATTTGTTTTGATATTTTTTAGTCCTGATATTACATTCAAGAAAAAGAAGCAAAGTCTTTAAAAGAATGAAATTCTTATTAAAAGTAATATTTTTTTTCAATAAAACTTCTTCACTGCTTATTAATATTTGAAAAAACAAGTCTGCCACGCTAACAGGTATGATCATTTGCATATGCAACCAACATGCAGAAGCATGCAGGAAACCACACCATTTATGAATTATGAATTCATAATATTTGTAAGAAACACTATGTAAAATACATATATATATATATATTTTTTTTTAATATTTCAAAATGTTAGTTACATCCAGTGCAATTAAAATTTATAATTAAAATATTATAAATGTTTAGAGTTAAAATAAATTAATTAAATGGTAGCTTTTATTGAAATTCCTATAACCATATGAAAGCAACATTAATACAAAATGCACATTCTAAGAACTTGGAACATGTTTTAAACTGGATTTTTTATTGTCTTTATACGTCATTAACCCATTAAACATTGTCACAACACTTTTCTTTCAAATAACATTAGAGATACGTAACGAAAAGACAATTCAAGGAATCAAGTGTGGGTTGACGTAAAAATGTTTGACAGATGCCATCCACCTCCATGTTTCACTATGTTCTGATCAACAGCTTTGAACTTCTTGTAAACTCCAAGCATACAAAAGTACAAGAAAAGGGCACAGGAACAGAACTGAATGCGAAACTATTAAAGGCAATACAATTTGAGTGATTTATAGTGACTGCTGAGGCATGTGCTAGGCAAACCTCCCCTGCAGGGTTGAGAGTGAAGAAATGGAGTAAGCAAGTTGAACCAGGACTTCAAGTAGGCCTTCAACTCCGCTTCAACCAGCCTCGCTTCTCGTGAGAACTGTGAGCTTTTCCCTGGTAGGGGTGTGAGGAAATAATAAAAAATAAACATGTGAACAGTTGCCGTTGGGCATGCAGTCACATTTAAAGTAACCTGGAAATTCAGATGAGCACACAACAGCATGGGGCTTACTGACACATTTCTCTCTATAAAGAGAAGATACATTCTTTAAAGTAAACATTCTTGGCATTGATGGTTCCATGAAGAACCCTTAACATCCACGATAACACCTTTCCAATGTACAAATGGTACTTTATAATGGAAAAATGATTCTTCAGATTATTAGAATGTTCTGAGACTAAATGGTTCTTTTAAGAACTGTGCACGACAGCACGAGAATACATTTTAAAAAATAACAATTCTTGGCATTACAAAGAAACTTTAACATCTATGGACCCTTCCCATTCCACAAAAGGTTCTTTATAGTGGAAAAAAATGTTCTTCAAACTAAGAAAAAATGGTTCTTTTAACAACTGCTCATGACAGCATGAGTCTTATTGATGCATTTGACTCTAAAAGAGAAGATACATTCTTAAAAAGAATGTTCTTGGAATCTGTGGTTCCATAGAAAACCTTTAACATCCACAGAACCTTTCCACAGGTTCTTTATAGTGGAAAAAGGTTCTTAGGATTGTTCTTCACACTAAGAGAAAATGTTCTTCTAGGAACTGTTCACTGAAAGGTTCGAGGAACCCAGAATGGTTCTTCTAGGCCATTGCTATGAAAACCCCTCTTGAAACCTTTACTTTTAAGAGTGTAGAACTCTAGCTTTTGCTTTTTAAAATGGAAAAGTTTTAAAATGTCATGTCCTTTCAAGCCTGTCTACACCTCAGAGATTTTTCATAATACTTCTTTTGAGCCCTGGCATACAATATAACATCTAAGTGGCTTATGCAACTACCAATTGAATAAAACATTTGGCCACCGCTCTGAACGATCTCCATCTTTATTGCCCGAGACAATGTACTGTAGTCTAATCAGGCGAGGTCCACCCATTTTCATACTAGGTTATGATTCTTATCCCATAGCAGGTTAACGCACTGACCTTTCACATGGCGGTTACAGGCTGCAGGGGTTAAGTGCTTGAAATGAAAATGGCAAACTGCAAATCCATCTAGCTTTGCTTTAGATGATCCTCCCATGGGTTTTTTTAGGAGGTCTGGTCACAAGAGAGTTCAGGGAGATGACTGACAGCAGAGGAGAGTTAAGTATTCTCATTACAACCGTTGTCTAAGGTTTCACCAAGCATTTGAAGGACGGAGGGATGCAGGTGTTTTCGACCTGCCCAGTGAACGGACTTTAAACTTCTTACATGTCACAACAGAGAGCTTATAGACCCTTAGAACTGTAGTGGCTATTATAATTGATGACAGCCATTTCAGTGCCTCTCTTTGGACAACGGAGATGAAATAACGGCCACCCCCAAGCGCATATTCATCTTATTAAACGTGATACCATATACCGTGTAGTCCTTCATCACAATAATGGGATTGGGAACGCTACATTCCAAACCTCTAGATTGTTCTAACCCAGGTGTGAACAGCCTTAAATTTTGTTGAATGATCTTATAATCGAAGCGGACAGCCAGTGGAGTGAAAGAGTTTGATGTTAGACGTCTCAGATTCATTCTTACCGGTTAATGGTTATCGTTGCCGGACATATGATTTAGGGTTAATGCTGGCCATTTTTAAATTGCGATTATGTGCTGGAGCTTTGTGACTAGTTAAGTGCCAATCATTGTAGGCAATGAAGTCTTTGTCCATTGTCCCATGTTAAGCTTCCAGGCATTCCATCCTCAGGCATTGTTCAGGTGTTAAGTGCCCTGACATTGAAGTGAATGAACTACTGAGGGGAAAGCTTCTTTATTGTTTGAAGAGAAGAGACCATTCCTCACTGATATCAGCCGAGGGAATCATTGGTAATAAATAATAAAACAAAGGATGGCACAGGCTGAAAGCAAACCTGGTGAAAAAGAGTGAAGCCATTAAAAGCTGTGGGGCGTGAAGAAAGACTAATTGCCGCCTGTGAGCGTGTGCTTGGCAGAAGACTGCAAAGAAACGGCCTGTCACATGCCGGGCTGCGATGCTGACCGCGCATTTCCTGGAAGGAACCCAGTTTTGAACAAATTTTAAGATTTTAGAACATTTCAGTGAGGATTCTGCTTCTGAATCAGTTGTTTTTGTGCACATAACAATACATACAAGGTCGATTTTCAGTTTATCCATATTCAAAATCACATTACAATTCATTACATCGCTCTTGATGTTACATACATAGCAAATTTAGTTTAATTTATGTCATACACATTTCACAGATCCACCCAAAGTTTGCATATTAGCCTCAACGTTTCACAGAACACCCTTTGGAAGGTACAGAGTTGCTGGTCTTAGCACTTCTAAGGATAAAATATTCATTCAATTTACTGAAATCTGAGAATGTTGTGCCATCAAATCCATTTGCAGACCACCACTGTTGTGTTATTATTTTAATAAGTTTTATCTATTTAAATTAGTCTAAATCTATCTAAATGTTATTAAACTGCATTAAAGCAGATGGATGGATGGATGGATGGATGGATGGATGGATAGATAGATAGATAGATAGATAGATAGATAGATAGATAGATAGATAGATAGATAGATAGATAGAAAATTCAGCAATTACACAAAAATAATTGACTAAGAGGCCAGTGCTCCTTGCCAACCCAATCTGGCTGAGGATAAATGAGCTCTAGTATAAACCAGTGAAGTGCAGCTGGGTCATTAGGGCAGCCTGATATCTGAAACTTATTGAGTGCTGCGGTTCCCAGACTTTACCAGTAAACTGAGAGCAATTTTCATAATGAACATGTGAGGGGGAAGCAGGTGTGAATCGCATTTGAAAATCAAGAATAATGAAAATTCAACCAATTTAAGCCTACAGGCCACCCACACTTTGGTAGAAGCCGATAAACAGTAACCCTCTGTAGCTTCTCATCTAGAACCATATCGCTTTAGTCTCTAAGTTCAGGTCAGGTATCCACCACACATCTCTGGCTGGACAAAGCATCCTTTCTTTTCCCAAATGCAGGGAAAGAAGGACTCCCATGGTCACTGCTTCCAGAGTCTCATTAAGCCATCAGCAGTGGGGCCAGTAGAGGTGTAACCTCTCCAGCTTGACCCCATGGCTTTATCCCCCACACCTGGAGCGGACCACACAGGGCAAACAGCCAGAGAGTGAAACGGGGCAGCCAAACTTGTGGAGATTTCAGATAACCACTGCCGATGAGAATGAGCAAATATATTAGTAATCTCTGGAAGCATAAACCAAATAACACATCTTGGGGTGGAACGAGGTCATACGCATCCACCAACATCGATGCACACCCACACAAAAACCCTATCTTTATTCCCTGAGGTAACCTGGAGAGAAGAGAACTTGACGGGGGGGGGTTCAAAGCAAACCGGAGGGCTTGTAATCCTACCTAAGCATGAGATCTCTCTTGAAACACAACCACAAAAGAAAGCGAAGAGAGGGGGAAAACCTGAGGCTAACCCAAGCAGCAAGTCAGACAACAATAAAAAGTCGACAGCCTATATTTAACTGTGGTGGGAATTTGGTGAGGAGTATACAGGAACACTTTGAATGCATGATGAAGGTCAACTGGGTCTGCACTTCCTCCACAGACTCCGCAGCGAGTCCACTCGACTGTTTACTCCCCCCAATGTCGACGGACAAGGGGAGAGATAAGCATTGTTTCCCAAAACAATGGGCCACTTCCAATAGCCCCCTCCTCTGTCCACAGACTCTCAGAGACTGGCACTCGTACATACTGTGCGAATACAGTGTGTGAAAGTAAGAAAAGCTGTTAAAAACTCTAGAAACGGAAGGTTGTGAGAAAAAAAGACATTTCTTGGCTTTAGGAATGAGCAGATAGACTGTGAACACTCCAAACAAACAATGGTGAGTAGTTTTGTAGCTTCAGTTTACCAGCATTCATCAAAACAAAACGCAAGGGTGGCGATCTGGACAGTTTCAATTTTTTGTGAGATTCAAGTAGAATTGCAAAGCCAGACTTTCGAATACTCGCATTAAGGTGGTGCTATCTATCAATCAATCAATCAATCAATCTATCTATCTATCTATCTATCTATCTATCTATCTATCTATCTATCTATCTATCTATCTATCTATCTATCAGAAATCCAAAATGTCTGTTTTTATGAGTGAGTCATTGAATCATTCACTCAAGCAATTCGATTCAAGTAGAATTGAAAAGCCAGACTTTCGATCACTGGCATTAAGGTGGTGCTATCTATCTATCTATCTATCTATCTATCTATCTATCTATCTATCTATCTATCTATCTGTCAGAAATCCAAAAATGGCTTTTTTATGAGTGAGTCATTGAATCATTCACTCAAGCAATTCATTCCAAATTAACTAGGTGAATCTATTTATGAGTCAACATCAACACTTTTGATAAGAATTCCATATGAATTCCATTCCAGATGAGACTTTGTTTCAGTAAATTTAGTGCTACTTTAATAGTTAATTTTTCATCCAGATTGCTCTCTGTACATCATGCCCATCCACTTTCTGCACTGGCAAATATAGGAACACATTGTGCCACACAGCTGAGCTTCTCACATCTCACTCCAACCATCCCACTCAAGGCTTGATGAGGTTTCATTACTGTTTTGACCATAAACCAGACATCCAGCAATGAGCATTTCAAACAGCATTTTGTGTTGATCACAATTTTATCCAAGCCTATATGCATTTGAGACTGAATATGATTTCAATGCATAACTGACTGTTCTAAAGTGGAACAAAGCCTATAGTTTGAAAAAGAGGTCATTGAAATATTTGCTCTCTGTGCCGGTATAGTAGAAAGATTAACCTTTTGATGACTTGTTGAAATTTGTGAATAAGAGCCTTAATAGGATATCGGTTTTGAGTCATAAAACTACAAAGACAGGGCTTATTTGTGTCAACTTTTCATCAGATTGTGAGATTTTACACAAAATGGCCTTTAAGAGGCATTCAATGCAATGCATCTGATTTATGTGAGGCTTTCACAATGCTTTGAAAAGAACCGAGTGACAGAATGAAACAAGGAGAACTTCCAGAGCTCTGAGGCTCAAGTGAAAGTCAAGTACTTCTTGAAACTAACAAAAGATTCTTAGTCATCCAATGCTGCATGAATCAAAACAGTTCCTAGAAAGATAAAATTATTAGTGCTAAAAATGCTACAAATAGCAAAGCAACTGAACTTTACTGTCTTGGATGAGTTTGTTTGCATTGCAAAGGCACTGAAATAATGCTTCTCACTCACTGACCTTAAAGGAAGCAGGGTCGGACAGAGCGAGGGCTTGTCTCCTCAGTTCAGTTATAGTCATCTGACATTGCTTGCACAGATCTGGCTTAGTCTCGTCCCTGTCAGATTCAGAGACGCTCACGGCTCCTGCGCCTTCAGGTGGTGGTCTGCTGGCACACCTTTCCTCCTCCGCTGACAGTCTCTTCCTCGGGCTCAGCTCAAGTGAGAGAGAAGACTCTCCACTCGAACAGCCTTCCACCTTTATGAAAGACAACAAAATCAAGATGCAGAAAGACCCCATATATTTAACATCTCTCAAAATAGCTATTTATAAATGTAGAACATCCAGATTACAGTTAATTGCATATTACTAACTGTTTATTATATTAACAGCAATTCCAAGTAGCTTTATTACATTTTAAAAAAATACACGTAGGCTAATATAAAAGTGTGATTAAACTTTCTAAACGTGTTGCAAATTACTCAACAACAATGCACAAACAGCAAGCTTGGGAATTCAAATAGAATACTGTAACTTCTCAGCATCAGCTGTTTATTAGAGGACTTACAGTTGACCGGCTGATCTGGAACTCTCCTTGCGCATTCCCCTGTGTTAAATCCATCATCTCGGTATAAATGATCAAAACGCGGACACCTAGTGCACTTTATTGCGTCTCTACTTGTCTACACTCATTGATTAGGAACACAGTTCATGGATAATCAGTGGGAGCGCAAAGGAAAAAGCATAACTCAATTCCCGTGAAGTTTTGCTTTGCTTTAGTTCCATGACGACGCGCGTAAGCGGGAGTGAAGTTTGACTGCTGTCAATGTGCGCGGCTCGGTCACTTGGTTGGAGGGGTGGAGCTGAGCACTCAGTAGCTATTCAGACACTGATATGCTGTTTCAGAGAGTTTAGACTGCGTTTGCACAAACGAAAAGTGAAAACAAAGTTGATTTCAATAAATTAGCGAATTCACAGTTTAATTAATTCTGTGTTCTGTGCGTTAAAGAACTGAGTAACTCGTGTGAACTAATCAAAATGTTCAAAATGTTTAAAATCTTAATAATTAAAAAAAATTGTATTATTGGTATTATTGTAAGTAACAGCCTGTACACTCATCTTACCAATTTGTAAGCTTGTAAAAAAAAAAATAGACAAATATAAATTTGATTCTAACATAAATTACGTCATCTCTTATGTTACAGTCCACTTGTGTTGACTGAGCTTACGGGTCTGTTGGAGTCTTTTGCTTATTACTCTGGCGCCACCCTCTGAGATTTAACTTAACTGCATCTTACAAACCTGTCGGTTTGCAATAAATTGTGGGAATGTTTGAATATTTAATTACTCATCTTTAAATATTTTATGTTGATTATGTATATACTGGGATCACGAGACATTAAATTTCCACCCAAATACTGTCAATCTCCCTCCTCAAAAAAAAACAAAAAAAAAAACCCTCATCCAGTCCTTTGTCTGTGACAACGCAACTAGTCCAATAAGCCATCAATAACGGACCGTTTAACGTGGGAGAAGAAAACTGCAAAATCTGCTGACAGAAATTTGTCTTTTTGTGACAGTCTATAATATTTGTAGCCTATAGACTCATAACGTAATCACTAAAAGACTGTTTCAGATGCTTTATTTGAATATTATTGTCTGTTTTTGTGCACCTTAATAGTGGTTTATTAACACATCGTACTGATGTTGATTTTGGATTTAAGTCTTTCTTATTTTCATGTTTTAAACGGAAAACTTCAACCTAGTTGTAGTACATTTTTATAACTGAGTTAAATTACTGAAATCTTATGATCGCTGAGAAACTTTTAATGGAGAACAAAGTTAACTATCGGATGAAAAATGTTGTTCAAAATGAATGGCTTTATCTGAGATACTTACTACATTGCAGTGTAATGTATTTTGGATGTTTTTAGGGAAGTTGCTAAAAGCGCAAATGATAGATGAGAGCTGTTCGTGGTGCTGAAATGAACAAACCGCTACACATTATAACCAATGGAAACTTAGTAGGCTATTCATATTTGCGAACCCCAAAATATCATAGCCTTTAAATAGCACAATATTTTTTTAAGCGAAACAATCCTCGTGGAGTCTAATGAGCTCTAAATGAGTAAACTTGTGGAGTCTTTTCTCCGTCCTCAAAGGCTTACCTTGGCTTTTCGCTTTAACAGATGACTAGTAAATCCAAAAATGATGTCAGAGTCCACGAAAAACGTCCCCAAGTCAATCAGACTGGGCTTCTGCTTGTCCGGCCCAGATGACCCATCAGAGTTTTGTAAATCCATTGTGCAGCTGTGGATATATTTCCTCGCCCAGGTTACCGCAAACGTGGAGAAGTCATCGCAGCGCTCTGGAGTTCCGAGTCATTTTACAGATGGTCCTCTCTGATTCCAAAGCAGCGTCATGGTCTTATCCAGAGGTTCCCTCTCAGGTACATCCAACTGTTGACTCATTTAGTCCGGTTTCTGTTCCAAATTACTTGCCGTGTATAAAATCATACATCCAAATTTTGACATTCGTCAAAGCACGCAAGAACCCCATACAATCCATAAATGATCCATGCGCTCCCGGCATACATCCTTGTGGGACAGGCTGTCCACGCCTTGTCTTGTCTACACTGCAGGTCTAGGAGTGAACTCGCGCGAGCCTGTTGAGGAGACTACCTTGAACAACTCCACCTCTCTCTCTCTCTCTCTCTCTCTCTCTCTCTCTCTCTCCGTTCTGACATCCTCGTGGCTAGTATGGTCCCTCTTGCGCTTGATGCTCAGCCAGTGCGCGCTGCTTTGTGACGGACGCGCATCATTCAGTGCAGACAAGGGTGCTTAAATAATGATTGCTTAATTTTTTTATTTTATAGTTACGTCTCAAAGCTGTAGTTCAATGACAGTGCTTACTGCTTAAAGGAATAGCTCACCCAACAATGTAAATTAAAAAAAAAAAAAGTACTCACCCTCAGGCCATCTTTATCTAAACAAATTTGGGGAAATTTAGCATTAGGCCTACATCACTTGCTTATCGGTGGATCCTTTGCAGTGAATGGGTGCCGTCAGAATGAGAGTCTGAAAACCTGATAATCCAAGTAATCAGCATGACTTCAGTCCATCAAGTGAAAAGCTGGGTGCTTATAAGAAACAATCCATCATTAAGGCATTTTTAACATAAAACCTTTGTTTCCACTAAAATATCAGTCCTCTATTCATAATATTGCTTTCTCCGGTGAAAAAGTCGTCTTGTCTGAATAAAGGGAGAAATATGCACAAATCAAGCACCATTTACAAGCCAAAACAGTCCAAAGCATTACTAAGCAAAAATTTTGGTGGATTTTGGTGTGATGTTTGATGTGATATAATTTTGAACAGATGATGGACTTTTTCCCTGGAAGAAGCGTTATTATGGATTATGGACTGGTATTTAGGTCCGAACCAACTTAAACGTTAAAATGTCCTAATGATAAATTTGTTTCTAACACTAGGTTTTTTTGCTTCACAAGATATTATTTGATGGACTGCAGTCGTGTGGATTACTTGTGAATTATTGTGATGATTTTATCAGCTGTTTGGACATTCACTCTGATGGCACCCATTCACTGCCAAGGAACCAGTGAGCAAGTGATGCTAAATTTCTCCAAATCTGTTCCGATGAAGAAACAAACTCATCTACATCTTGAATGGCTTGGTGGTGAGTTATTTTCAGAAAATTTTCATTTTTTTATGTGATCTGTCCCTTTAAAACTGATGCTTGTATGAGAACCCATATGTAATCTCTAGGAGTGTTTTTAATGGAACACACAGTAAGGTGTGTGCATGAGACAATATAATCTCATATTTTAGTAGATAAATATAGACATGTCATATTATTATCTATTTCATTAATTACTTTAAACCATTAGTTTACTGAAAAGACACGATCTGGCTTTAAAATAAATTTGTTTTTCGTTTTAAGAAACTTAACAGTAACATTTATTTATTTATTATTTATTTACGAAATAAAATGTCTTTTATAGCTTTGTTGTGTGGCGATGAAAGGTGCATTTCAAAACTTGCCATTATTTTTGAACGCCAGGTCCTTCAACACCAAAGCGGATCCACCAAAAGGGCTCCCTGGTGCGTGTTTTCTGAGCAGCCGAATGCAAAACCGGCCTGTTATTGAGCAGCTTAAATACGAAGCTTATACACTAGATAAAGTCGGTTATTTGCTGGGCTTTGAAAGCCGAACACAGGACATTACTGCTGCCCTCTTAATAAAAACTCTTATCTCGAGTATACAGAGAAGCATGCTGTAGATAAGCAGGCAGGCATTATTGCAATAACACACTCGTTCCTGTGGACTGTCTTTTGAAGGAGAGGGGTTTTGTCGGACCGATTAAAGGGAATTAGGCAGTTGACTGTTGACAAGTCTGATTGTGAATTGGAAGTGATATTGGCTCATCAGCTTGGCCCAATATACAAAGTCGTAAGTTGCATTGATAGCGCAAGCAGTGATTCAGATTAGTTTGGATGAGGAAGGGGGTCGCTCATGCAGCAGTCCTATAGGGCCTCATGATTACAATCCATTGTAAAGGTGATTTACCACGTACACAAGCCTTTCTCTCGCCCTCCTCTCCTGGATAACGCAGGGTCATCCCGACACGATGATGAAATTCCGCAGATCGGGTCTCACGGGAGCGCTGCTCGACATCTGCTGCCCTTGCGCATGTACGCAAATCGCTCCGGGCTCCTCGTTAAGACTGTTGAAATATCTTCCACCCTGACTCAAAATAGCTCGGCCAGTGGGGTGCAAGACTGGGCGTTTAGCGAATATTGCCGCTATTTAGGGCGCTCTTTGAGATCAAGAAGAAAGAAAGCGACTAGCGCCTGCAGAGGAGTCGGATAAACAGAATAATTGATTGGATTGAACGCTCATGAATTATTTATCCATAAGAAGGGACAGCAAAATATGGTTGCATTGAAGCATTCGACTGGAGCGAGTTTTTGGAGTGAATTATGGGGGGAGCCATTAAGGCGCAAATAAAATGTTGGGGGGATCTTGAAAATTGCATGTGCATATTGAAAATTGCGAGTTTTAGTCAAAGCGCGTGTTTTCATGTGGCATTAAAATGATACAAAAATCCGCGACAAAAGTCGCCTCAGGTAACCATAGCAACAGTATAAGCCGCATGAGCGGTTTCTTTTAGAACATAATTAATATTCTATATCTTAAAGCCTACTATATGCTGAAAAAAATAGGTGTAGAAGCAATTTTCACTTAAAAATTGCTAGTAAATAAAGTAAAACAGTTACAAAGAAATGGCAAGTAACGCATCAATTAAATATGAAATTCTGAAGTAATAAAAAAAAAATATTGTAAAACGTATTTAAATAATCTTTGTTTAATTTGATATTTAAAAGATAATTTTTATAGTGTAGGTTTTTGTTGAAAAATCAATTTGATGTTTAGCTGGACGCTAGGGGCGACAGAGGACGACAAAACAAAGATTACAGAAACCCTGCTGAAAAAAAATAAAATAAATAATAATAAAATAAATAAATAAATAAAAAAGCTAAAAATCAGCCTATACTGATTGGCTGGTCTTAGCAAGTTTAAATTGGACATAACTGGTTGAAGATGGTCAAGCTGGTCTCCTAAATAAGTGGTCAAAGCCACTCTAAAACCAGCCTGTTAATCAACAATGACCAGGCTGGAAGACCCGCTAAAACCAGTCCAACGATCGTAGACTGGTTTCAGTTGTTTTCTCAGCAGGGAAATTACTCAAAATCCTTGTTTGTTTGTTTGTTTGTTTTAATAACACAATGACCGCAGTTGTATAATCTGCAGCATGATCAAATAACATTTAACAGTTATGCCTTTTTATTATTAAAACCAATGTACTCTATGAAATGTAAATTGGGATGCTCTTTGATATTTTGTCATTTGTTTTGCTCTGTCTGTGGCATGGGTTAATCTTAAAGGGATCCACTTTAATTTGCGATTCATGAGATGTTTCTCCAGTCCCCTCTATTTTGCCCCTCTTGATTACAAGACACATGCACAATCGATTTGACCACAAACAGTTTGATATGTGTACAGTGTGTGTTTGATGCACAGCTTGTAGCCCGTCGGACTCTCTAATTAAAAGCTGGGTCACAGGTCGGTCTTTTGCCTGCTTAATGAACTGATGAAACTGTTGAGACGCTATAATTGTGATTATTGATTTGCATGACAGTTTGTGCTCATCTGTGTTTGTCCGCTCTCGTTACCTAGTCGAGCCGCTGTCAAACCTTAAGACAAAGTGTTAAATCTTAAGACTCGGACAATTTAATCACGTGGCCAAGCAAAGACCGTCAATGGTCCCCAAGAGACTTACGAGCTTCAGCACCACGGACAGCACACCACTGACGACACACTGCAGCTACCGGTCAGTTTGGGTTGTGAGTGTCCTGTTACCCTTTAGATGGGGAGAGGGTCTTGATGAGGCACGAAGCTGATATGTTGATAACGAATAGGCAAAATGAAAATACATGTTAAGCAACTGATTACAAGTCAGTGTTAGAAGTATTTTAAGTTACACAGGGAAACACAAGAGGGCACAAGAGAGAAAGACTTTAAAAGAGAGAGTTTTTTAGGTTTTAAATGTCTTTAATGTGTCAGACGGGCTCATACACATGATGTAAAAATATAATAATAATGATAATAATAATAATTAAACAGATAAATTAATAAAAAATGCTTAAAAAAATCTTAAAAGGAAGCTGTAAGAGATTAAAATTAGGACTAACTCTATCCCAAATCCATTGCTAGTAAATTTCACAAACAGTTACAAACAAACAAGAAGTAACACATTGAATTAAACGTGAAAATCCGAAGCAGACTGTCACATTGGTGGTCACACTGTCAAATAATTTGTCCCAAGTTTAACTGTAGGTTAGAACATGCACCTCCAAACGCCAAAAACCTTCAAAAATAAAGTCCAACCTTTACGCAAAAGAGAGTGAATGAGTCAAAAGCATACACTTCGAACCATAAACTTAAACCTTAAAAATACAGCATATCTCCAGCATCAGAAACAACCAATACTTGAAAATATTTTACTCTTTATAATAATTTAAACTGTTTTAGTGGGGTAAAACGACGACATAATACCGCATAATCCCATCTAAAGCGTTTGAATGACACCTGTTTAAACATTTGAAAAGTTGCTAAACATTTATAAATATAAGGACTCGTCACAAAGCATATTATCATGTCATCTTTGTTCTAAACCAACGCCAGTGTCTCCCTGATCAAGTGGTCCTAAACATTTCACAATTTTGAGATAGAACTGTTGAACTGTTAAGAACCACTGCACCAGAGAGACCAGAAGAGACTCGATGGCATCCACATCTGAAGCTGTCCAGGACCTCCTCTTCAGCTTCAGCGGGGCTGTCCACACAGGACGCGTTCCTTGCGTTCAAAAACATCACGACGGAAACTCTCAACACGACTTGAACTACGTTTGCTCATGGTAACGCAACGCTCACGACCTGAAAAGCAGCGAGATGCTACGGAAAAGTCATAGACCAACAATATAAAAATATAAAACAGTGTGTGAACGACATCTTAACGTAGCTTGCGCCATAACTTCGGAAAGGTATTTCCTCTTTAAAAAGCAATCTCTTAATAAACAAATATCTCGTGGCGCACCTGGTTCAAGTCACCCATCCGACATAAGCGTTCCAAAGGCTGATTCTAAAGCGCAAACAGTTCTTCTGGAACGGTCTCAGCTCGTCGATAGACAACTTGGGTGTGCTGTAAGTCTTTTTATACCTGAGGTGTGTGTGCAGTTCACACTGGGCTTTTCATTCAGACTGGAATTACGACTCTTCTGGTCCGACCGGCTTTTCTGGGTTCCTGGGCAGAAAGAGCAATCAGCGCCGCATCTTATGTCCGTTTTACCTCATGCATAGGCTTTTCTCTTAAAAGTTAGTTTATTCAATACATATCCTCACTCTTTATCATCATGTTCCTGTCAGCATACATTGGCCCCAAAAGGTATTTGGGCTTTTAAGCAGCACTTGAATTTCAGTGTATTAATAGACTAACAAAATATCAAACCAAGTGGCAGAAAACATGAATTCCATGATGCCCAGGTCATTTGAATCATCAGTAGCATTCCATAGAGTTGTGTAGGCTGGTATTTAGAGATTCTTGTGATCAAAGGATCGAAGATTTAAAGCAAATGGAGCCATTTAGAATTCTGAGTCATCATTTATTGTTTTGCTTCATAATTGGGTTTTAATGAAAAAATACTTTGTTGATAATGCTATAATGTGAAATGGAATGTAAATAAATAATTATGAAAAATTTACTTTTGTCTTTGTGCTTAACACAAAATCAAACTTAAGCATGCAAATGTATGTAATTAGTTAGTAATTCAAATAAATGATTTAGCCAATAAATATTTTGGTCTTTATGCTTAAAGCATTATCTAACTTTAATATATCCAAATCATGTTGAAATTAGAAGCAGGATTTTCTCTAGTAAATCATTTTATGCTTGACAATTTTAATTTACATTTCTAGCAACAAAGCATATTTAAAACAATGACATCTCACTAAATTAATATCCATTTTAGTTTACAAACACATTGTTTTTGATAGTTATTTACAATTTATTTTACTTTTTAAGGGGAAAATAAAAACAAGTGAAAAGTATTTTTGAAACAAAGGTTTTTTTTTTTTAATAGTATGTAAAGACATCACACTACCCCAGACAAAAACAATACTTTTTGTTTCATATTATTTTAAAATCTGTTGTTACAGTACTATTAGTTAATGTACTATAAAATTCCCTGAAAATTATGGTCATACATAAATTGTTTTTATGATTCCTTTACAGTGAACATCACAATGCATTCAAATCCAACTGCTTATTGTTGCAGGGGGATGGGGAAAACTCAATATGCCTTGTGCTTTTTATTTATTTATTTATTTATTTATTTTTGTTTAAAACAAATACGTTAATAAAAGCTAATTTTGCTAAAAATGAGAAACTGGACAGATGATAGCGACAGGAAGTGGCAGTAAGCAGGACGACCTCCTCAAGATCTCGTTGGGCAAGCATTGAACTTGATTAACTTGCCGTTCTAGATAAAAAACAGAAAAAGAACAATGTAGGCAAACTTATGGACTTTCAAAGTCAGCGTGACCGCAGTTGAAGGGTTATTTAGTTGTTCATTTATTGGTTTTCCTACATTTTTACTAGAAACTATAGTATATGTGCAACAATAAAAAAATAACATGTGATTGTCCTTTTTTTTATTTAACAGATACTTTATGCTTTATGTTGTGTGTTTATATGGATTATTTTATGGATTATTTTAGATCATTTATATTATAGTTTATTTATATTATATTATATCATTTATATTATAGTTTAGTTAGTTAGCCTGAAATAATACCTTGATGTTTGATATGTGTGTGTGTGTGTGTGTGTGTGTGTGTGTGTGTGTGAGAGAGAGAGAAAAGGTTTAAACTTTTGGGATTGTAATTTGCTTTATGTAAAAACAAGATTTTTTTTTTTTTTTTTTTTTTATCTAAATGTTCTAATTCAGATAAATACATGCTTGTGTGATTGTATGTTCCAAACCTGAGTTTGTTATAGCTTTCAAGACTTCCACAACCTCATACTGTCTATAGCCTTTGCGTTTTGCCTTATAAAAAAGGCAAAATGCTTAAAAATAAAAAAATTAAAAAATCTATGAAAAGATGCATGACAACATTTTTAACACACTGTATCATAACATACACATTTGTCATTTGCTTTGCCAACACAGAATACATGTTTACATTTATAATTAATCACGGTCTGATGTCTGTAATTTCACTTCATGAATGACAGTTGAATTAACTGAAGTCACCTGTCAGTTATAAACAGCAGATTGTTTAGTACACTACTATACTATTTGGTGGTATAATTAATTATGATTATTAATAATACCTTTCAAGCATTCTTGCTTTTTATCAAATTGTCCTTTGGCCATCATTTGCTTTGCTTTACAGATTGGTGACATTGCAGCTGATTGACTGAAGGTTTGATAGTCAACAAGACACCTGTTGCCGTGATTAGACACAGATTCCAGGAATATCTCTGCTGTCTCAATGTAATGTTGTTTGGGAGCATTTTAAATGCTTAAAATTCATGAAAGTCCCTGAATGACTGGTCAGACCTGAGCAAACACTACAGATGAAGGGGGTGAGATGAAATGTGTGTTTGTGTGTGAGAGAGTATCCTGCAGCTCATCACAGGAGAGGCGAGCTCCAGTCTTCCTCAGCACCTCCACAACATCCTTACGCCTACAGACACAGAAAAGTGGCATACAGAAAGACAAATAAATTATATTAAGTCTTATGAGTCATCGGTGGTCCTCGACCATCTGTTTAATTGAATCAGTGTAAAACTAACTAGATATTTACATTATTCAGAGATTGTGAGTGGTGCTTGATCATGCATAAGTTGCCACCATGATGCTGGGTGAATTTGGGGTAGGCTTTCTTTTGGGTCACCATAATAATCCAGTTTCCAGAGCCTGGATTTTGAAATCCCTTGCTTTGCTATCCATGGTCTGTTTTTTAAAAGCAAGAATGGATTGGATCACCCTGATCCAATCTGGAAGAAAAAAAAATTGTTACATTCAAATGTATTAGTTTTAGTATTTGCTATTAGTATTTATTTAGTAAAATATTCGTATTTATGGTTTGGTTCAAACCTTCAAAATTAATCAAACATATTTATCTTCTCAAAGACAAAAACACTCACACTCACAAAAACACTCAGTAAAAAGATTATCTATTATAAAGACCATACTGTACTTATTTGGTCTTTACTTATTTATAGCATACTTGCTTATAAAATTAGCTATAATAATGAAGAAAAATTTTCACTAAAGATAAAACTAAAGCATTTTTTCGTCAATGTGTAATGTAGTTTATGTACTATATATAAAGACAACTTTGAACGATATTAATGTTTTTTGTCATGTCTTTTTAAATATGCATCATATTTTCTCTTATGTACTGAAAAAAACAAATAAATAAAAATATACATGCAATAAGGAGTGCAGTTATTAGAAATTACTTTTGACTGGTTCATGTCTGATGATTGTGTAATCATAATTAACACAATGATAAATGACAGTTAACAATGCTTATTTATTTAATTATTTTTGATATTGACAGCTTTCTTTATATTTATTTATTTATTTATTTATTTATTTATTTTTACTGTACTGAAAAGCTAGAAGCCTACTTCTGCTTTATCTATTTTAACTCTAATAATTATTGCTAAAGCAGATCCCTGCTCAGGTTTAATAAATCACTGCCCATCGCACACTGGCGGCAGAAGTCTAGACATGCAGAGACGAGCAAGGACACCTAAGAAATCATTGTTAACTCCATTTAATTGGATTTAAGTGTCATTTCAATACCAGCCACAGGACAAGGGTGTGGAGCAGAGGTGCAGCCGGCAATTAATGTTGAAGCGTGACTTGAAATTTATTATGGGCCCTGTCAGAATTGTAGGAAACTTGCTGTCATTGGTTGTACAGGCTTGATTAGAGAATTATAGCTAATTCAATACAATGCATTTTTAAAAAAGTATATGCATGTCCAATGGTTTGGGTCTCTCTTTCAATGTAAGTCAATGGGATTTTATTTTATTTTCCACCAAATGAAAGTCTAATAGCTTAGAAAAGTAATTTGGAAATGTATTAACAAAGACCACTAATTAAACCTTCTTATGAGTCTTATTAATCTTAGTAGTATGACTTGGAGTGATACTTGTTTTATACTATAATGCAGAAATAATGCAGCAGTCTTATGTAGTATCTGGGTGTAATTGTTAACTTATCTATTTCAGGTACTTCAGTCCTGAGTTTGGCCCTACCCAGCCCGACCTCTGACAAATCTGGTGGCAGTCGCCCTTCCAGTTTGTTCTGTTTCTCTTCACTAGTCAGAGTATCTGCCAGACATGAAACTTGAATCAGGTAGGGCTGGTTTAGAAAACACACCTTTCTTTTCTCTTGTTCCCCCTTTTTTCAGATGTTTTCCTATTCATTTTGACATCTTTATTTAAGAAAAGGCCACAGATCCAAGCAAATCTTGTACGCCGAGAAATCCCGTCAGGAAATGTCACCCTGTGTCACTGTATAGTTAAATGAAATTGTTTTCCATCAAGCTCAAATGACTCAGAGCGAGACTGAAAACTGCTCTCAGGTCAGTTGAACCTGTCATTGTTTTTAAAAGGGGGCGACATGTTTGGACTTGTACGGCAAACAGAAAAGACGTGGAACTCCGGCGTTTCATTGACGACTACATAAACATGACTCTAGCAGGAGAACGCACATTTTGACACCTGGACCTCAACCAGAATTTTCAGGTTTTTTTTTTTTTTTTTTTTTTTTTTGTGAATTAACTCTTTAATGTCTTTGAATGCAAATGAAGCCAAACATTTATGAGAGACTGTTTAAAAATAGTCACCTTGTGATTAATCTAATTAAGCATTTCTAATCATTCTGTCTCTTGACACTATGCTAATTTTTAGACATCATGTGTTGTGACACAGAGATAATAATAAGACATCCAGAGGCTATTGATGGTCCATGGAGGATCTGAGTAAAGAAATAGGGAGATTTCGTCCTAGTTTCCTGTGTTGTGACATAATTTGCTTTGCTAGACAGATTACAAAATTGCCATTAAGATACGTTTTTATTAGTGCGTTAATTGCCATATAGGCCAAGGTTTTGCACTGTGTCATCTGGCTAGCAATCATTAAGAACTAGAAAGCTGATGAAGAACAAAAATCTTTTAAAAATCCAGTTTAGAATGTGTCAAGTGTAATCTTTGCAGTCACATTGGTTTAATATGCTTTAAGTTATGGTCATATGCTTGTTTAATATGGTTTTTATTAGACGTTTTAAATATATATGTATATAGTTTTATTCTGAGTGAATAAATTATTAATTCTTTAGGTGGATAAAATTAATATTTTAACAAATTTTCTTTTATAAATAATAATAACAATAAAAATGCCAAACTACCTAATAACTACCTACTTAATAAACTACCTACCATAATTTTAATGATTTTATTTTTTATTTTGGTCACACTTTATTTTAAGGTCCAGTTCTTGCTATTAACATACCATTAACTACGACTTTTGCCTCAATAAACTACTAATTTGCGTCTTATTAATAGTTAGTAAGGCAGTTGTTAAGTTTAGGTATTGAGTAGGATTAGGCATGTGGAATATAGTCATGCAGAATATTTGCTTTATAAGTACTAATAAACAGCCAATATGTTATTTATAGGCATGCTAATAAGCAACTAGTTAATAGTGAGAATCGGTCCCTATGCTAAAGTGTTACCTTTATTTTTTATTATATTTTATCAGGACAGGTGTATCACCCTGACATTTTTTGACTATTTGCTACCTGAAAATGTCATAATGAAATTTTGATTCAGAATTTAAAACATGCTTATCAAAGAACAGGGGTATTCAAGTTATTGTAGGTATGAATTACATTTTGAGTGCATGTTTGAATAATGTTTGAATGTCTTGAAAGGTATTGTTGAAGATGTTGAATTAGTGCTTTAATGGTTGTAATAATGGCTGTGTGATTTTAAAGGCTAACATCTTCATGTCACAAAATGACTAAGGCCCAGGGCAGGCATTTAGGGGAAAAAAAATAAAAATCTTTTTAATAGTGGGTCAGCCAATCATTGATTGAGATGGAGGAGAAAAATCTTGATTTCTCACAATTACAGGGAGATTGAAAGTGGGATTACGCAAGTAAAAGTTGAGACTTTTATTTCTCATATTAATACACCTACACAAATGTGTCCATAATTTGGGAAAAAGACAAGTACAAGACTAAGAAAAAGAGAAGGAAAACTGAAGAAAATTAATAATTTTAGACTGTAATGGACCTATGAGCAATGTTTAGATAAAGCTCTACAAAGAAAGAATGCCATGGATGCTATCAACTGCTCTATCAATGATGCGAACAAAACTAAAATGGTAATTGCATAAAAGGCAAGCGCTGTAGATGACTTGAAGCACCTTAGTGATGTCAGGCTGAGTAAAGGGAAGAAATGTTACATGATAAAAGACCTGTTATACAACATGCCCACACACAGCTCCACACCCGCGCACTAGCTAGGCAAAAACAACGACAAAATAGGCAGTTACAGCAAAGCATTCAGTTACATATACATTTAAACAAGAATTCTAATGCATAATTCCACACTAAACCATCCAGCCTCAGGCCTGTCTACAAAAAAAAAAAAAAAAAAAGATATTTTGAAGAATGTGAGTAACCAAACAGTTGTTGGTCCTCATTGACTTCCATGAAAAAAATAAACACTATGGAAATCAATGGGGACCAAAAACTGTTTGGTTATCCACATTCTTCGAAATATCTTCTTGTGTGTTCAGCAAAATAAAGAAATTCATGCAGGTTTGGAACAACTTGAGGGTGAGTAAATGATGACAGAATTTTCATTTTTGAGTACACTATCACTTAAGCACCCTGGACCACAAAACCAGTCTTAAGTAGCATGGCTATTTGTGCTAATAGCCAAAAATACATTGTATGGGTCAAAATTAATGATTTTTCTTTCATGCCAAAAATCATTAGGATATTAAGTAAAGATCATGTTCCATGAAGATAGTTTGTAAATTTCCTACTGTAAATATATCAAAACTTAATTTTTGATTAGTAATATGCATTGCTAAGAACTTCATTTGGACAACTTTAAAGACAATTTTCTCAGTATTTTGATTTTTTGCACCCTCAGATTGCACCTTCAAATAGTTGTTTCTCGACCAAATATTGTCTTATCCTAACACACCATAAATCAATGGAAAGCTTATTCATTCAGCTTTCAGATGACGTATAAATCTCAATTTAAAAAAAAATTGACCCTTATGACTGGTTAAGTGGTCCAGGGTCACATATTAAAATGATTTCTGAAGAATATCTGACACTGAAGATTGAAGTAATGGCTGCTCAGAAATCAGCTTTGCCAACAAGAATGAATTACATTTTACAATTAAAATATATATATATATATATATATATATATATATATATATATTAATGGTTTACTGCATTTTTATAAAATAAATGCAGCCTTGGTGAGTATAATAGGCTTCTTTCATCTGAACCATGAGCTCTAGGCCTCATCTGAATAAACTTTTTTTTTTATCAATGGCAAGCTTTAGAGTGTTGTTTTAAGGAATGTGTGATGTGTCCTTTAAAATAATTGTCAGAACTGGTCTTAAAACTTGTCTGAAACAGGTATTTGGATATTTGTTTGGTGATATCCAAATGCCGAACGGCAGATGGTCCGACCTGACTGACAGTTTGTGTTGTAAGGAAATTTGAAGAATTGCCTCGCGTGTAAGCATCTTTAACAAAGACTTACACAGTCATTGAATACACAGGCATGTTCTGCTTTATTTTTATGTTACCGCAAACACCCAAATGCTTGTCATTCCCCGTTTGGCCTCTAAAGCCTCAATACGGATCTCATCCAGCAGGTCAGCGTGGTTGTCAGAGGGCGTTACTGCTGCCGTACGTCTCCAAAATCACCCTCTATATGGGAGCCTTCATTTAAACATCTGAAATATTAATATTAATGTAGCATTATTTGAAACAAAAAGTCAACATGAAACAGCTTTTATAAGCCATATTACATTCATAATATAACATAATGAAACAAAATAATAAACAAGAAAAAATACAGGGTGTGAATTTCATCTAAAGGGATTGGCATACAGTGGTAATGCCTCTTTTTCAAATCTAACATCTTTTGCTTTTATTGCCACAATTTTACAATACTGTTCATAAAATTTCAGTCATATTAATACGTTATATTAGTTATCTATTCAAAATAGAATGGAATGTTTTATGCAATTGTTTTATGATAAGCATATTTAATTTCTAAATTCACTTAGCAAAATAAAGAAATTCATGCAGGATTTTCTTCTTAATTTAATTTCTAAACTAAATATGAATTTTAATATTTTAAGTACACAAAAGTGTCAGGGTGGTACAATTTACAATGAAGAAAAAAGCTTACTATTCTTGAAAGAAAACTTTTAAAAGTTTGGCACAATGTTTTGTTATAATTTCCTTTTTAAAAATAAAAATTTAATTTTATAAAACTACTTTAATGCTTGATTGTTTATTTATTTATTTATTTATTTATTTTATTTTATTTTATTTTATTTTATTTTATTTTATTTTATTTTATTTTATTTTATTTTATTTTATTTTAAATAATCTGCTGTGACCAACATGTAGAAAGATGCAAATAAATAAATAAAATAAAAAATAACATTTTACAAAGCCACTTTAATGCTTTTTTTTAAATTATTTTATTTTATTTTATTTTATTTTATTTTATTTTATTAAAGTCATGTGGTGTGACCAACATGTAGAAATATGCAAACAAAGAAAATAAATAAATAAATAAATAAATACATACATACATACATACATACATACATACAAAAAAAAAAAAATCATATAATTTGTTTTTCTTTTTAGGGTAGTTTAGATAAAATACCATGTGTCATATGGTGCAACCCAAAAATATAATGTAATTATATTTATTAACTAAGAATTAAGAATGATAATCATGATATTATTGTGACATTCATGTATTCAAATTTTTTTTTTTTTTTTTTTTTGTAGGTTCTTCAAATCCATATGAAGCCTAAATAAAAGCATTGAGTACATTTCAAAAATTTTGTCCCAGTGTGTTTCAAAGTGTATTTTTAAATTTTACCCCTGGAGACCCTCGACACTGTGTATCAAGGTAAATAAGTCTCTTAAAATATCATATAATATAATATCTTTTAGGCAAGGTTTCCATTTTTCATGTACACTCTTATTTGTCATTGACCCACAAAAACAAGTAGGGTCTATTATGATTTCATGGTGACTTGTGGAGAAACACAGCTTGGCTTTGTAGGATCCTTTTATTAACAGACACCACAAGCTTTTTAATGTTTTAATTTTACACTTTCTTGTGAAGTGTCCCATTGGGATGACCAGCCCATCACGTCACCACATTGTTATACTTGAGGGTGTGTGTGGCCCAATAGCCCCACAGAGAAAAGAATTAACGACGCTGAAGATTAAATTAAAGCCCTGGCGGACCCCATGCCTGCTACGGCACATCTGGAGCTGCTACCAAACATCAGCACACTCAAGGACGTTTCAGAGACATCGCAGGCACAGACACTGTGGTTTAAGATCAAATCGAGGATATATCTACTTGATAGCTAGTTGACAAGTTAATAAGCCGATAATAGTTCACTAAACTCCAGAAACGGCATATATAACATAACAATATATAACATAACATAGCATAACATAATATATAACACAACAGGCAGCTGTGAATGATTATGGATCTTTGGTCAGC
Organism: Spinibarbus caldwelli; assembly: GCA_039654775.1. NCBI lineage: Eukaryota > Metazoa > Chordata > Actinopteri > Cypriniformes > Cyprinidae > Spinibarbus > Spinibarbus caldwelli. Next base: position 22,313,868 of record CM077251.1, read on the forward strand.
ACCTACATACATCTAATTTAAGGATATTTACAACACATGCATCTGGTAAACATCTATAAATTTTCATTTAAGAATATTGCAACAACTACAAAGAGTATATAATACCAATAAAATGTGCTCTGATTTCTCCATAATTGCAGTTTAAACTGATTCTGAATATTAGGGTTGAGACTATAAATGAATGTGAAGAGGCATCATAAAAAAACAGAAGCTTATGTGAAGGATCTGCCGTAAAAACCGAGGCCATTAAAGAAGATAAAAAAAAATATGAGGCACCGCATGGCAAAAGAGCCAGATTGAGGTAGTAAATACCTGCTCCTTCCCCCATGCTGAGCTTAATAGAGGTGGAGTAAACCCTAATGCCAACTTCTGGCTTTTTTTGTAAAGAATTAGACATGCTCCATAACTCTGTCTCATTACATACAGACCAAATAACAGCATCTGACCAAATAATCCACTACAGCAAATGTGTGAAGTGTTTAAAAAGCGTAACGCCTGCATGTGAATTAAACTCTCAAGACATGTAGCAGATTTTGGTTTACTGCAAATGTTTTGTCACTTAAGATTAAAGATATTTGACATTAATATGTGGCATTATCACACTGCCTTATCAGCAGTAATTCCTGGGAAGAGTTGCAGGAGACCCGCAGTGTGGTTCATGGTTCATTTGTGTGAATTTGCCCATTTTCACATAAGAAAAAAATCATGCTTTGGTAAATAGTAATTCTGACATTTAAAAAAAAAAAAAAAAAAAAACTAAATTATGAGATTCTGTACAAAGTCAAAACTAGAAAAATCATAATTATGACAAAAATGAAGTTTTTGACATTTTCACATTTTATCATATTCATTATGACTTTCATCTCATGCTTTTGACTTTTTATGACATAATTATGACTTATTATCTCATAATTTTTTACTTTTTATGTCATGACTTAGTATCTCATAATTTGTACTTTTTAATGCCATAATTATGACTTGGTATCTCATAATTTTGACTTAGTATCTTATTTATTTATTTATTTATTTTACTTTTTATCTCAAAATTATGACTTATCTCATGCTTTTGACTTTTTATGCCATAATTATGATTTAGTATCTAAGAAATGTGATATTTTATGCCATAATTATGACTTGGTATCTCATAATTTGTACATTTTATGCCATAGTTATGGCTTGATATCTCATAATTTTGACTTTTTATGCCTTGACTTAGTATCTCATAAGTTTGACTTTTCATGCCATAACTATGACTTAGTGCCTCATAATTTTTTGCTTTTTATGCCATGACTTAGTATATCATAATTTTTACTTTTTATGGCATAATTATGATATGGTATCCCATAATTTTGACTTTTTATGCCTTGACTTAGTATCTCATAATTTAGACTTTTTATGCTTAACTTCATATCTCATAATTTTGAGTTTTTACGCCATAATTATGACTTTGTATCTCAAATTTTGACATTTTATGCCATAATTATGACTTGGTATCTCATAATTTTGACTTTTTATGCCTTGACTTAGTATCTTATAATTTTGAATTTTTATGCCATAATTATGACTTGGTATACCATAATTTTGACTTTTTAACTCATCCTTTTGACATTTTATCTCACAATTATGACTTATCTCATGCTTTTGACTTTTTATGCCATAATTATGACTTAGTATCTCATAATTTTGTCTTTTTATGCCATGACTTTTTATCTCATCATTTTGACTTACTTTCTTATAATTTAGACATTTTAATCACATAATTATGACTTTTTATGTGACAACTTTGATTTACCAAAGCTATTTCTGTTCTTCGGTGAAAGAAATAAGCTTTATTTGTATACAGTATATTGAGAGGCTCTACAGAATATTTGTATGTGTGTAAATAAATGAATATTTATTTTTTTCAATCATTAGTAACTTCATTGACAGATTTCTGATTTCTGCATCAGTGCATAAATGTTGGAGGAAATCCTGGAATTACTGTCAGTGTCAGCTTCAGCGTTGGCTAATGGCAGCAGGTTTGGTGAGGTGAATGCTTCAAAGCTTTCAGAATCCACTTTGGTGACACGATTGCCTCTGTACTGACTGTGATAAAAACAGAGGCCTATTTTCTTGTCCATTACTCAATTCAAACAATGTTTCAATAATTTTGCATGTCCTTTATCGTGCTTCATAGTGTTTTTCCTCAGGTTCGAATCATTTCAGTTGTGTCACCCTTCACTGGAACACCATTTATGGACCGACTCAACATGTACTGACTTGTTTGACGAGTGATGTATAAGGTTGTTACGTGTTTGTTCTGTCTGTGTTCACGTCACTCTGAACAACAGACTTGACAAATTAACAGTTAAATAAGAAAGCCAGAATCAGACTGTAGTTCAGCAGTTTTGTGTGAATAAACGTTTGTATTTTTGATTTGTACAGCACAGTGTTGAGTAAAATGTTATATCCTATGTATTTTCCAGTAAACAAATATGACAAATATTTGATTGAATCATGCACATACTGCACTTTACAAAGGCCACAAAATCGTTTCTGTGAACAGAAGCCTCTCACCTCGAGGATGACAAACTGTCCTGCGATCAACAGCGCCCTCCAGAGGTTACTGTCAGTCTTCATCTCAAATATTATTGTGTTATTTTCTTTTTTAGGTACCCCCAAAAGAAAATTAAAACACTCTGTTGATGGCTATTGTTTAAAAACTTTTGAACCCAGAATTATTTACAGTATAAATAAAAGAGTAAATGTACCTACTATAAATCAAGTCTATCATATTATTTAAAATATTATAGTAAAATATTAAAGCGTGTGTGTGTGTGTGTGTGTGTGTGTGTGTGTGTGTGTGTATACAGGTGCATCTCAATAAATTAGAATGTCGTGGAAAAGTTCATTTATTTCAGTAATTCAAATCAAATCGTGAAACTAGTGTATTAAATAAATTCAATGCACACAGACTGAAGTAGTTTAAGTCTTTGGTTCTTTTAATTGTGAGGCTACATTTAACAAAAATCCACCAATTCACTATCTCAACAAATTAGAATACTTCATAAGACCAAAAAAAATTTTTTAGTGAATTGTTGGCCTTCTGGAAAGTATGTTCATTTACTGTATTTCACTGTCATTCACTGTACTGGTCAGCACTCAATACTTGGTAGGAGCTCCTTTTGCTTTAATTACTGCCTCAGTTCGGCGTGGCATGGAGGTGATCAGTTTGTGGCACTGCTGAGGTGGTATGGAAGCCCAGGTTTCTTTGACAGTGGCCTTCAGCTCATCTGCATTTTTTGGTCTCTTGTTTTTTGGTCTCTCATTTTCCTCTTGACAATACCCCATAGATTCTCTATGGGGTTCAGGTCTGGTGAGTTTGCTGGCCAGTCAAGCACACCAACACCATGGTCATTTAACCAACTTTTGGTGCTTTTGGCAGTGTGGGCAGGTGCCAAATCCTGCTGGAAAATGAAATCAGTGTCTTTAAAAAGCTGGTCAGCAGAAGGAAGCATGAAGTGCTCCAAAATTTCTTGGTAAATGGGTGCAGTGACTTTGGTTTTCAAAAAACACAATGGACCAACACCAGCAGATGACATTGCACCCCAAATCATCACAGACTGTGGAAACTTAACACTGGACTTCAAGCAACTTGGGCTATGAGCTTCTCCACCCTTCCTCCAGACTCTAGGACCTTGGTTTCCAAATGAAACACAAAACTTGCTCTCATCTGAAAAGAGGACTTTGGACCACTGGGCAACAGTCCAGTTCTTCTTCTCTTTAGCCCAGGTAAGACGCCTCTGATGTTGTCTGTGGTTCAGGAGTGGCTTAACAAGAGGAATACGACAACTGTAGCCAAATTCCTTGACACGTCTGTCTATGGTGGCTCTTGATGCCTTGACCCCAGCCTCAGTCCATTCCTTGTGAAGTTCACCCAAATTCTTGAATCGATTTTGCTTGACAATCCTCATAAGGCTGCGGTTCTCTCGGTTGGTTGTGCATCTTTTTCTTCCACACTTTTTCCTTCCACTCAACTTTCTGTTAACATGCTTGGATACAGCACTCTGTGAACAGCCAGCTTCTTTGGTAATGAATGTTTGTGGCTTACCCTCCTTGTGAAGGGTGTCAATGATTGTCTTCTGGACAGCTGTCAGATCAGCAGTCTTCCCCATGATTGTGTAGCCTAGTGAACCAAACTGAGAGACCATTTTGAAGGCTCAGGAAACCTTTGCAGGTGTTTTGAGTTGATTAGCTGATTGGCATGTCACCGTATTCTAATTTGTTGAGATAGTGAATTGGTGGGCTTTTGTTAAATGTGAGCCAAAATCATCACAATTAAAAGAACCAAAGACTTAAACTACTTCAGTCTTTGTGCATTGAATTTATTTAATACACGAGTTTCACAATTTGAGTTGAATTACTGAAATAAACAAACTTTTCCACGACATTCTAATTCATTGAGATGCACCTGTATATATATATATATATATATATATATATATATATATACACAGGTGCATCTCAATAAATTAGAATGTCGTGGAAAAGTTCACTTATATATAGTCTGACATTGGATAGTTTGCATCCGTTTAATATCTATTTGAGACCCTGTATAATGATTTATATACAGTATGCTACAAATTCAATAATGGTTAATAATGCTGAATTCCTCAGTATTGCTGGCCTCTTCAATGGATGGTTTCAACAAATGCAAAGATTTCCTACAATTAAGTAATTACACAACTTAGTAATTAGTATTTGGTCTATTGTTTATACTTAGATAATATTAAATTAATATAATATCATTTTAAGGCAAGACACTACAGGTAAAAAATAAATAAATAAATAAATCAGTCAATCAGTCTTACCCTTACCCAGTTGATTAATCACAGATCACACAATAATATACACAACAATCACACAATAAGAAAATTATTCTGCAATACAAGTTTCTGATCTGGCAATTGCACTAATTCTAAATTAAATATGGGATAATTTGCGTACTTTCCTGAACAGATATCTGTATTGGATTGCATTGGATAAAGCCAGGTTTTACCTTTTTGTTTCATTTTGTTGATGTAAGCAGACAAGTTATGGAAGTCCAAAATCCCAAATTTGACCAGTGCATATAAAAACTATGGTTTTGGTATCTGTAGAATCTTGCCTTAACATATAATATTTCAACATTATTTTAAATCTTAAATCTTTATTTTTTAATCTAAAAGAGCATATACGTATTCATAAAATCATAAAAATGACTAAAGCATTTGCTGAATGCATTTATATTTCCACAAGCATTTTCTTGTGAGGTATTTCATATGAAAAAATACCCTTTAAAGATGTACATGTAGTGTAGATGTTCTGTCAGGCAATTTGCAGGCAACACACATTTGATATTTATGAAAGCTTCAAAACTCAAGCAGCACCTTTCATTTAGTTAAGTTAAACCTTTAAAAAAAAAAAAAAAATCTACTCTTTTCAAATGGTCATATTGTTTGTAGACAATGAGAGATGGGTGGACTTCAGGTTATCTCTAAAAAAAGAAAGGAAGTCAGGGGGAGTTTAGTCCATTTTAGGGGCCCGTCTGCCTGAGCAGCGGGACGTCCCCTCAAGCGAAAGGCAAAATGCAGATGATTACACTCTTTAGAGAGCAGGAGGTGTAAAGATGCAGAATTCAGGCTGGATGTGCAGCATGTTAGTGGGGGTTATGGAGGGGCACGCTGGGGGATTTTCCCCATTTAAGCACATATAGTGGCCAGATTTCCACGACCTCCATGTCCTAATTAAAATCGGGCGGCTTATCCTAAAAGCGTATAAATATTCATGTGGCCCCAAAGTGCCGTTACATTGGGCCACCCTTGTTAGGTGAACAGATGAGCTAGAGTCATGCGTCTGCTTATAGCTTGTTGAAAAGATTGCTTTAATCTCTCCATTTTTTCTTTTTAAAAGAAATCCCTCCCAAGCCTCATGACAACATCCCAGTGAATAAAGACATGGAGGAGGGTGCAGCCCGGGCCTTGTTCAGTGGATCAATAGAACAGCAGGGGCCAAAGCAACGCCCCCCCAACCCCCCCCCCCCCCCCCCCCCCACCCCCACACACACACACACACACACACACATACACACACAAGAGGCTCAACTGTTCAAAGTAGCCACCTCCCCCCACCCCCTCCTCAGTTGAGCCCAAACATATGTTTGTGATCATTTAAATGAAAGGGTGCCATAAGAAAACATACAATGTGCTTAAATGTCAAAGTATCATTTACCAAACAATGTTGCTATGGGTATGAATGAGACAGAGAGAGACAGCAAATGGATGTTGTTTTTGCTTGACAGTGTGTTGTTTGGCATGTCATTCACAAAATAAATCACCTTTGATTATTAGTCATTTAATCACTGGTCTTTCTTTAGCACTTTAGTCAGTCATCTGTGGCAGTTCTTCAAAACTCTAATCCTATATAATATAACATTAACATAACGGTAACTCGTTAGATATTTTGTTAGATATTTTGTTTTGTTACATACTAAATAATAATATATTATAATAATATACAGTAAAAACAGAAATATTGTGAAATATTTTTACAATTTAAAATAACTTTTCTACTTTAACATATTTTAAAATGTAATTTATTTATGTATATATATATATATATATATATATATATATATAATATCATAAAATAACAGTATTTATTTGAAATAGATTATACTCTAGCAGTCAAAAGTTTTTGAACAGTAAGATTTTTTATATTTTTTAAAGAAGTCTCTTCTGCTCACCAAGCCTGCATTTATTTGATCCAAAGTACAGCTAAAACTGTAAGATTTTGAAATATTTGTACTATTTAAAATAACTGTTTTCTATTTGAATATATTGTAAAATGTAATTTATTCCTGTGATCAAAGCTGAATTTTCAGCATCATTACTCCAGTCTTCAGTGTCACTTGATCCTTCAGAAATCATTCTAAAATGCTGATTTGCTGCTCAATAAACATTATTATTATCATCGATATTTAAAACAGTTCAGTACATTTTTTCAGGATTCTTTGATGAATAGAAACATCCAAAGAACAGCTTTTATCTGAAGCTTTTGTAACAGTATATACTACTATTCAAAGGCTTGGAGTCAGTATAATTGTTTTTTTTTTATTTTTATTTTTTTTTTTTTATTACTTTTATTTAGCAAGGATGCTTTAAATTGATCAAAAGTGATGATAAAGATATTTTTAATGTTACAAGAGTTTTCTATTTCAGATAAATGCTGTTCTTCTGAACTTTCTATTCATCAAATAGACAAATTGAAACTTGAAAAAAAATATCAGCTGTTACTAATACTGGGCTGTTTTCAACATAAAAATAATAATAAATGTGTGTGTTTTTTTATTTTTTTTTATTTTGTTTAGTTTTTTTGGGGGGGGGGCAGGAAATCAGAATATTAGAATGATTTCCAAAGGATCAAGTGATTGGAGTAATGATGCTAAAAAATCAGCTTTGAAATCAGGAATAAATTACATTTTAAAATATATTAAAATAGACAGAGAAACATACACTGCCCTCCAAAAGTTTGGAAACGCCCTAGAAAAGTGGGGTTTTGGACAATATTGGCATGAATCCTTTTTAATCCTTTGTGATAATTTTGCACTAAGGGACAACACAAACTACGAAAACATATTTTATTACATAAACTGTTTATACATAGAAAATACTTACATTTTCGATTCATCAAAATATCCACCATTAGCAGCTATTATAGCTCATTCATAAAAGAGGTTCATTGTATTCTAAACTTAATTGGCAATCAATTGTTGAAGCTATTAAGGTGTGCTGACCCAAAAATCTTTTAAAAACCTGGGCCAAGTTTAAACCAGTAACCAGGCATCACAGCTGGCAAAGGGGCATGTCTGATTCTGACATGTATATATTGCCATTATTATGTAATCAAAATGAAAATTATTATTGCTGATCTTCAATGATAATGTCAAGTTACTTTAATGAACTGTATTTGCACCAAAAAATGATAAGGATTTATGCTGATATCATCCAAAAACCACACTTTGCCAGGGGTGTTTCCAAACTTTTGGAGGGCATTGTATATAAAATAATTTTAAACTTTTTAAAACTTTTTAACAGTTCGAACCAGCACTATTGGAGGACAATTTTGAAAAGACAAAGAAACAGCACCCTCCTTGGGCTACAGGGGGAGAAACAACTGCAATAATTTCTGTTTTTGTTTATCCAATAAGGTTGAACTTCTGTGTAACTAGCATTACCAAACAGAATTTCAAAAATAATGACTTCAGTTTTCAAATAGATTTACTGAACACTGCCCTGTCTGCCGCTGGTTGGACAAACAGATACTGAACGAGCCTTTTCAGGACAATCAGCTGTCGCATCATTTTCCTATGTGTCTGTATAGTAGAATGAGACAGGAGAAATGTATATAAATGCATGAAACCAAATTAAAAAAAAAAAAAAAAAAAAAAGTTTACAAAGCACGTATCAGAAATTAAAAGCAGTGTAAAGCAATGAATACAATTCCATAATAAATAAAAATCTATACTTAGAAGTTTTTAACTGACTCTCTCTTCATGACTTTACCTTCCACATTATCTTATAATGTGAAATGTAATTTATGTATTATTGGACATTTTTGTAATTTTCTCTTTGCACATGACAAATTTACTGTACATTTTTGCAACAAAACATATTTATTGCCTTTTAATGTCAAAAAGACAGTACAGGCATGTGTCAGTTTGCATCTTGCCAAAGCATAAACATATGCTTTTGTATTTTTATTGCTACAACAATTAAAAATGGAACGATTAAACAATTTGACTGAAATCTTTTCTGAGGTGAACTAAAATTCAACCACGAATAAGTATGGATACAAAACACTGAATTACAGACAAACACAGGAAAACACTGGTGTTGCACAATTTTGGATTACATTGTTTTTGATAGTTACTCACAGTTGTTTTAGTTTTACATTTATAACTTTTGAACCATCAAACTTTTTTTTGGTTTGCTTCTCTGTGTATTACAGCATGTAAAACCATCCTTCCTCTTCACCACGGTTACAACTGTATTTGCTTTTTTAAAATACATTCACATTTAGGTGACAGCACTGAGGTGACACTGAATCTGATGCATGTGAACACATTAAGAACACTGAATGAAGCTTCAAATATCTAAACTCATTCTAAATCTAAACAATAAATATATCATATTCAAATGAGAATGTATTATATTGTTTGACATCAGCAGTTACAGTACCTTGTACTGTAATACAGTCTGAATAATGTGCTTGTACATAAATAGTGTGTATGTTTTATGATTGTTCATCGTCACAATACATTCATAACTGATTGCTTACTGTTTTAGAGGGACGGGCTTAAAAGGTATGACTTGTGCTCTTTATGTTTTAAGAGATGTTTGTCCAAGTAAGGTAAAAATAAGAAACTGGATAGTGGCAGAAAGTGACGGCTAGCAGGACGGCCTCCTCAGGATCTTGGACAAGCGGTAAACTCAATATACTCGCCATTCTAGAGAACAGACAAAGAATAATGTAATGTAAGCACACTTCCACACTTTAAATGCAAAAAAAAAAAATAATAATAAAATAAAATAAAAACAGTTTGCAGATTGCAGTCACAGTATGTATTATTATAAGGAATTATCTAGATACATATTTTAAAGTCCAACATCTTTTTAGGAAACGTTCATGCAGTTTTCAACACTATTCTCTGTTCTGTCCAGACCAACATCTCCATCTGTGAAATATCAATGCATGAATGCTTATTCACAACCTAGTTATTATCCAATCACAGCATAGCACAGCTCAGTGTAAACTACAACTGCACCTCAACAGTCAAACATCAAGTGTGCTGAATGCTATATAGCTCAACACACAATTTACCTCCTCCTCATCCTCCTCAAATACTGGCTGCAAGAAAAAGACGAGTGATTTTTTGTTAACTTAAAGCTGTTGAGTTTTGGTAACCACTTACACACTAATCATGCCACAAAAACTGAACATTTCATGTGCACATTCGCTTACAAGTCTTCATCACAGCAATGGATGTTTTACTTACAATACAGGACCACTTACTCACTGTGTGAGAATGTAAGAGTAATGAAAGATGCCTTTCAAGCTATTAATTACTGTATACCAGAACCTGTATTGTTTTTCTATGAGAGATCAAGTCACAATGAGACATGCACTTCCACATCACTCTGAAGCATGCACATTTTTTAAACAGTGTATATATAGAGAGAGATTTTTTTTCCCCACATGAAATGAAATAAAATGACAGATGTTTTTTTATTTTACTCTGAGTAAAATGATTTCAACTGTTTTTACCTCATTACCCTCATCTGTCTGATACTGAAAAGTGAAGAGTATCAGTAAACAGATCTAATCACATCTAAAACATCTTAAATGTTTATGTTCAGAATACTTAATATTTAATATTTATTAGTCTACCAGATAAATATTATCTATTTATCTGATAAATGCTTGATATTTATTAGTCTGTGGAAATGTTGGCATATACACAACATTTCAGCTGACAAAATTATTTTGACGTACATAACTTACTTTAGTAATGCACATGCTATATAAACATTAATATTTCATAAAGCATATTCCTAATGCATGCAGTTTAATGGAATACATGCACTTCCAAAAATTCATGTCACACCACAGAGCCATTTAAAATAAGTCAAAAATGTAAAATTACACAAAAACTTCAAACTGAAGTTTCAAATGGTTTTGAAACGGTGGTCTAAGCATCAAGTAAAAGATAATAACATATCCTTAAAACTGTGAGTGTTAAATGTATTTTGATTATATATACAGTTATTTACTTTATGTTCCATACCTGAGCTTGGTAACACTTTATTTTAAGGTGTCATAATACAGAGTAATTACCTAATTAAGTACTTAGTAGTAACTGTTGTACTTACATGAACCAAAATGTGCTTACCATGTAACTAAGTTATGGAACAGCCTGTAATTACAGTTTGTAATTATGTAGATGTAATAGGCAGCTACTGTTACACATATGTAACAGGCCAAGTCTGTTACACAGCTACTTGTACACTTAGGTACAATCTTGATACACTTTATTTTAAGTAGCTTATGCCTGTGTACTATTCTGTAATTGTAATGTAATTAGAAAGGTATTAAATGTATTTAAGCTGTGTACTGGTGGGTTAAATCAAACTAAGGTGCAGCTGGATAAGGTGTACAGTATGGATACACATGAAGTACACTTAAGTACAATCTTGATACCCTTTAGGTAACACTTTATTTTAAGGTGTCCATAATACAGAGTAATTACCTAGCTGATTACTTAGTAGTAGCCATTGTACTTACACGAAACAAAATGTACTTACCATGTAACTAAGTTATAGAACAGCCTGTACTTACAGTTTGTAATTATGTACATGTAACAGGCAGCTACTGTTACACATATGTAACAGACCGAGTCTGTTACACAGCTACTTGTAACCAAAAGATTGTTACATGTGTTGCAGACTTTATACAATGTAATTACACAGACATAAGCTACTTAAAATAAAGTGTATCAAGATTGTACTTAAGTGTACTTCATGTGTATATATACTGTACACCTTATCCAGCTGCACCTTAGTTTGATTTAACCCACCACTACACAGCTTAAATACATGTAATACATTTCTAATTACATTAGAATTACATAATATTACACAGGCATAAGCTACTTAAAATAAAGTGTATCAAGATTGTACTTAAGTGTACAAGTAGCTGTGTAACAGACTCGGTCTGTTACATATGTGTAACAGCAGCTGCCTGTTACATCTACATAATTACAAACAGTAATTACATGCTGTTCCATAACTTAGTTACATGGTAAAGACATTTTAATTCATGTAAGTACAATGGCTACAACTAAGTACTTAATTAGGTAATTACGCTGTATTATGACACCTTAAAATATAGTGTTACCGTACTTTAAGTAGCTTATGGTGCGTGTACTTACATTTATAATTACGTTGTATAAAGTCTGCAACACATATGTAACAATCTTTTGGTTACATAAGTAGCTGTGTAACAGACTCGGTCTGTTACATATGTGTAACAGTAGCTGCCTGTTACATGTACATAATTACAAACTGTAAGTGCAGGCTGTTCCATAACTTAGTTACATGGTAAGTACATTTTGTTTCATGTAAGTACAACGGCTACTACTAAGTACTTAACTTGATAATTACTCTGTATTATGAATTAACGAATGTCAGCTTTGCTCTGTTAATCTAAGATAATGCTTAAATGCTGAGGAAGAAATGAATAGGTAGCAATATCTTACCATTTACCTTATGGCCTCTAAAGCCTCAATGTCTCCGATCTTAGCAGCAACACAGACCAGAGTGGGCGTTAGTGCATCTCGTATGGCTTCAAGCTCCTGTGGGTATTAATATTATATATTAATATTATAGTTAAATCACAACCTTTGCGGCTTAATATGATTCTACCATGTAGAGCTATACAAACTCTCAGGGTGGGAATTCACTAAATCTTAAAATACTTGCATATACACTCTGCATTGTTTTAGCACCCTAATTACTAAATTAATTATGCTAATGTGGTTACAGTGCACATGCGCCCAAATCATCATAGTTTACACTAAACACAGCTGTCTGTGTATAATAGGAGTGTACAATAATTGTTATTTTAACAATGTGTGAGTCACCATTGAGTATGTGAATCACTTTGCAAAAAACAAACAAACACGACTTGATTGTCCACTCATTCACTGCATGATGTGGTCTACTGAAATGGCAGCAGAAAAAGTTCCAAATAAATACAGCAGTGAAAGATTCAGTGTTTGCTGAATGAAGCGTTAGAGTGAATGATTTAATTACCAGTCAAAAACAGAGAACTGCTTTGTTTCTGAATGAATCGGCCGTTTTGAACCTTCTGACAGTTTAGTTTCATATTTTTATTTTTTTAATAATTTCAAGTTCCAATATTCAAAATGTAATGCTTAATCATCATAGTATCTTATTATAGTAATTGAATTTATTGAATAAATGAAAAAATTGACATAGAATAAACGTAATTTCATGCACACATCTAGATTAGAATAAAAATCCCAGTATAAAGGTAAAAATGCCCCTGGAAATCAATTTAAATGTAAAAGTAAATTTTTGTCATTGCTACCTTATCACGGCACAGAATATGAACAATATTTCTGAATATTTTTAGGAGTCAGATGTCAATGACAGAGCTAAACCAGCACAGAAACACTCAGTAAAATATCATCAAATTATTATCAACAAAATCCCCCAAAAATATGAGGATTTTGTCAATATCGCACACCCCTACCCCTGAGTGTTCGAAATACGAAACACTGATACAAAATGAAAAACTGGTACATTACCTCTTTACATCTAATGCTGAGGGACTTAGCGATGACCTGAATAAATTGACTGTCACTGAGAGAAAGCTTTGCTCCGCCCAGGTCACCAATCATCTCACCACGTAGATTGCGGCTCAGCATCTTATAAACAAATAACAGCTTTCATTAATAATTCATTTAAATTAAGTAAAAATGTCTTACAGGTCTTCAGAAGAAAACCTTATTAAGAAGTTGGGAGAATCTAATTATTATTATTACTAACAATAAAACTGCTTTACTGCTTATTAATATTTGAAAAACATGTCATGTGGTACAACCAACATGCAAAAACAAACAAACTAAAAAATCTCTTAAAATATCAGTGTCTAAAGATTTTGACCTTTGTATGATAAGGCAAAATTAGTTCATATTGAATCTGTCAAGTGGTGTGACTCTACCATTAATTAAATAATAACATTTGTTTACATTTTTTTAATTTACTTGATGGTTACACTGCATGACCATTTTTAAACATTTCTTTAAAAAAAATATATGAACCAGATTTTAATTTTTTTTTTTTCCTCTTGTATGTCAAATATGGTTTAAATTTTATTTTAATTGACATTTTTTTCACATACCTTTTTCTTGTCTTCTATACTGAGGTTTTGTTTTGCCAGCACATGACAAGAGAGTTTTGAAAGAGCAGCTTCTGGGGTCATATCACACCCAGCGACCAAACCGGCATCACTCAGAGCCTGAGAGGGAATATTAAAGGATTACACACTCCTGAAATACACCCACATGAGGCTTTTCTCAAGCAAACACCCATACCTGGCCAGTGGCGTATGAGGTTGTGACCGAGCCCGAGCCCCTGAGGCACCGGGTGCAGTTGATCATAATGAGTCCTCTCTGGGTCGCTTTACGGATCTCATCCAGCAGGTCAGCGCAGTTATCAGGGGCATTACCGCTGCCGTAGGTCTCCAATACAATCACGTCCATAGGAGGCTGCAAGAAGGCCCTGACCTGATGAGAGTAGATATGATAATGAACATGTTCACATGCTGAATGAAGAAATTTGTCAATTTTATGTGGCAAATAAAGGCAGACATTATGACACGGCCTTACTGTATCAGCAGTGATTCCTGGGAAGAGTCGCAGGAGACCCACATTACGGTTCATTTGTGTGTTGACAGTGCATTTGGTGGTTGTATTGGCTCGCCACACAGTATCCCAGTTAACTAAAGAGAAAAAAATCAAGCATATTACTCAAAATGCCGGGTCTGAATAAAACTAATAACACAACAGCATCACAACCAAGGGAGCTGTCATGAAATTTCAAGCAGTGTCTGGCAATGACATAATATATTTAATCTCAAATTAAACATTTCTTTATATTTTTTCTTAAAATGTGTGTATAGTTATTGCATGTGCAGTTTTTATATTAATTATATTTCATTTATGCAACATAATACTGAGAGATAACATGAAATATTTCTACTCTCTAATTCATTTTTCACACCACAACAATATTAAAGTGAACAGCAAAAAAATGTTTAAAAACTAATTAAAAAAAAAAAAGAAGGAAATTAAGAAAGATGACCAGTGACAGCACTTAAAACTTACATTTTCACTTAGACATTTTTTACTCCCCATGTTTGTGATTAATTCTATGCATCAACAAGTTGAAGTATCATCATTTACTCATTTCAATGATGTTCCAAACCATGCAATTAGGCTTTCATGCTTCAAAAAAAACAAACAAAAAAAAAACTTTAAAGCACCATAAAAGTAGCCTATACAACTTATAAACTATTCAAAATTCTAAAATCATGTTAACTTTTTGAAGAAATTTAAGTGATTATACAATACAGCACAGAAGTCATATAGACCACTTTTAAGATACTTTGATGGTGTTACTTTTGCCCTTTTTGAATATATTATAATTGCATAGAAAAGAGCAACCAGTGTGTAAAAATTATAGAAAGAAGCAGTAAATGGGAGCAGAATAATAGACCAAAGTTTTATATTTGCGGGTAAACTAATCTTTTAATTTAATAGACTAAAATGGGACTAAGACTGTATAAATATTGGCAGAACTGTAATCACTTTTAATGTCAACTTCAGCATTGGCTAATGGTGGCAGGTTTGGTGAGGTAAATGCGTTAAAACTTCCAGCATCCACTTTGGTGACACGGTTTCCCCTGTACAGCTTATGATGAAAATAGAGGCAGACCTGTGAAGAAAGAAAGCAATTCACTCAATTCAAACAGCTTTATAATCATTTCTTTAAAATAATTATCACTATATATAGTTCTAGATAACATAATCCAAAATAAGCGTCTTAAAAAAAAATCTTAAGTATGTGACGGTATCTTGTCTTTGTATCCAAATGCAGTATGTACATTTCTCACTGAAAACAAAAAAAAAAAAAAACCCTCACTTCTGGGATGACAAACTGTCCTGCTATCAACAGCGCCCCCAAGAGGTTGTCCCTCCCATCATTCCTCATCTCATAGATGGGCACCTGCCATATACAAGATGGTCGTGAAGCAAATAGTGAAGTCAACATGACGCTTTCCTTTCATGGCCACAAGTTTAAATGTTAAATAGAATAAAAAAATGTATTTAGGCATAAATAACTATTAGTATGTTGGTGCACTGAAAATTATTTAATGGAAACCATAATAACTAAACTGCACACATAGTTCTATAAGCAGTCTAAGACTATTCTTTAAAATCCTCAATTTGTGTTCCATGAAATAAAGAAAGTCATGGGTTTGGAAAAGCTCAAGGGTGAGTAAATGATTTATAGGTGAACTATCCCTTCAAAACGTGTTACCTGTGAGCCAGTGAGGATGACAGGCTTTCCTAGGTTCTCACACATGAAGGATAAGGCAGAGGCGGTGTAAGCCATTGTGTCTGTGCCATGCAAGACAACAAAGCCATCATATTGCACGTAGTGTTTCTGTCAACATGAGAGTAAAAAGATGTTGTAAAATACCAACTGGCAAACTGTTAATCTGTTCACAGAACTATCTTCAAGAAATTAGAAGAGTTCCAACAATTACAAATTTTAAAAAGTTCCTCTTTTGTAAAAAAAATAAAAATAAATGAAATAAAAATAAAATAATTATATTCAGTGGTTTCCAACTCAGGGCTCGACAGTACAGCTGTGAAAAAAAAAAAAAACTGTGCACCAATGTGAGTGACCTGATCAAAGCTCAATAGTTGTATAATAATAATAATAATAATTCATTTTATTTGTGGGCGCCTTTCAAGACACTCAAGGACACCTTACAATAATAAAATACATAATTAAACTGAGGAGAAAAAACAACAACACAATAAACAATAATACGAAAAATCAATACCCAATAACGTAACTAAAATCACTCAGGATAGGCTAATCTAAAAAAATCAGTTTTAAAACGTGATTTAAAAATTGAAAGACTAAGACTATTACGTATATCTTGAGGTAAAGTATTCCAAATCGTCGGCGCAATACAACTAAAGGCTCTATTTCCCATGGTAGTCAAACGTACAGATGGTACAACAAGAGTCACGGAAGCAGAAGACCTGAGGGATCGAGTAGGTACATACACATGAAGAAGTTCACTCAGATATGAAGGTGCTAAATTATGAAGAGCCTTATAAGTAAAAAGTAAAATCTTAAATTGAATTCGATATCTGATTGGAAGCCAATGAAGGTGCCTTAAAACTGGAGTAATATGCTCATTCAACGGTGTTCGTGTAATGATCCGAGCTGCTGAATTCTGAACCATCTGAAGTTTATGAATAAGTTTCTGTGAAACACCACTGAGCAGAGAATTACAGTAGTCAATTCGAGAGGTAACTAATGCATGCACGAGGACAGCAGTACTGTTAACAGAAAGAGATGGTCGAAGACGACTGATATTTCGCAGATAGTAATATGCGGACCGTGTAATATTATTTACATGTGCCTCAAAAGACAGAGTACTGTCAAGGATGACACCCAGACTCTTAACCTGAAAAGAAGGAGAGATAACGGAGTCATCGACAGTAAGTGTAAAACTTCCACAATTACGCAGTTTTGATTTAGTACCTACTAATAAAATTTCAGTCTTCGCACTATTAACTTTGAGAAAATTGCATGTAAACCATGATTTAATTTCAGAAAGACAAAGCAAAAGAGAGGAATATGGCAATACTGAATTAGGCTTCGAAGACATATAGAGCTGGGTGTCATCAGCATAACAGTGAAAATTTATATTAAATTTACGAAAAATCTCTCTAGAGGCAGTAATTATACAATGAACAGAAGAGGGCCCAAGACTGAGCCTTGAGTCACACCACTGGTTATCTGAGATATCTGCGATTTAAATTTTTTTATTTGAACAAACTGAGTCCGACCAGATAAATATGGTTTAAACCAATCAAGGGGTATACCATTGATCCCAACAGAAATCAACCTCTCCAATAAAATGCTATGTGAGATAGTGTCGAAAGCTGTGGTTAAATCGAGAAGAATGAGTATTGATAAAAGTCCCGAATCCGCAGCCATTAACAAATCATTTGTGACTTTAATAAGTGCTTTCTCCATGCTATGATGTGGACGATAGGCAGATTGAAATTGCTCAAACAAGTTATTCTCCATTAAATGAGTATGTACCTGCTGAACAACAATTTTTTACAATAATTTAGAAAGAAAAGGTAAATTAGAGATGGGTCAAAAGTTTTCTGGGTTATTACAATCCGCACCAGGTTTCTTTAGTATGGGAGTTATGGCCGCTACTTTAAAGGATGAAGGAATAGTACCAGTAATAAGAGAAGAATGTATAATTTGAGTTATCGGGGTAATAAAGAAGGTAGACAAAACTTGACAAGATGTGTGGGAATAGGATCTAACTGACAGGTAGTAGATGTAGATTTTTGAACACATTCAGCTATTTCATTCGCCGTAGGCAAATAAAAACTAGAGAAAGCAGTTAGAGTGGAAACATCGTGAAGAGAGAAGAATGAACCACATGCCCCATTATTGGGAGTTAAATTCTTATGAATAGTGTCAATTTTTTGGCTAAAATAATTCATAAAAGTATCACATGTAGTATTAGAATGCGAATGTAATGAAAAAGCATCTGGTGGTCGCAAAATATTATTCATTGTAGAGAACAATATTTTTGTATTCCCGAAGCCAGAGTTTATCAAATTAGCATAATAATTTGTTTTAGCAGTAGAAAGGGCATCTTTGTAGTCTCTGATGTGGTGATCATAGATTTCCTTGTCCGAATATAGTGCTTATAGTATTGAAAATGTTAGCCCAGTCTGTTACAGCATCGAAAACAACTCAATAAAGATTAAAATAATTAAAACAATAAGCACCCGGGAACAGCGGCAGCTAAAACGTGCCAGTGTTCGCCCCCGGAAACTATGAAGTGATTGGATGGAGGCTACAATACAATCAAAGTCCTAAAGTTTCACACAGCAAATTTTAAAACTTAAAGATGGTTAAAAAGGGAGCACCTCAATGTCTTTGCCAATAGTGGCCCAGTCATCGGTGGTCACATTGCAGGAGTCAAGAAGGGGAGAGTACTCTAAAAGTGTATATACAATCCTCTTGTTCTGTTTGGACAGTCTGGGGAGGACAAAAAAAAAAAGAGAGAAAATGCAAAAAAGCATCAAAGTTTTAATGTTTAATGTGAAAGACACCCAAACACTAACAACAAGTTCTACAAGTAAAGCAAAACTTCTTATTTAAACCAGAAAAGGCTATTATAGGCAAACATGGGTTAGTTTAGCTAGATCAACTAAAACAAAATTGATTATTTATTGACAGCGAGAGTTTGACTCATTTCAGGGGTGTCTCCTGTAGTTAAAGCAAAAACCATTTGTGCATCAATGGATGAGTAAATGTTATGAAGCAGCAGACTTCAGACTTTGCTCATCACTCTAGGGGCGGCTCATGGTCTTACTGTTATGAAAAGGGGAGCACTGGGGGATTTTCCACATTTAGGAACCGAGAGTGAGCAGATTAGCATGACCTGTCTTAATTAAAAATGGGCAGCTTATCCTAAAACCACCTACATATTAATGTGGCTGTTAAATTGGCCCACCCTTGCTAGGTGCGCTGATGAGCTAAAAGAGTAATAGATCTAATACCAATAGAGATTTACCAAAATGTAAAAAAAAAAAATAATAATACTCAACCCAAATGACAAACACGAGACTTGAAGGAGAGTGCAGCCCAGGCCTTGTATGAGTCATAAAGCCCCTTAAGATTGGTAAACGAGGAAAAAATGAGTTTTATTTACATTTTTTATTCTCAAAACTGAAAATATGAAAAAAAAAAAAGGAAAGGAAAGGCGGAACAAAACCAAAACATGGTATTTGTAGAAGTAATTAGGGTTTGGCAAACAAATTGTGCATTGGTGCATTTCTAACAAACTCTCATGTGCACTACCCAAACATAACATATAACCAGTACAGCATATATTACGTTTGCAAATCAAAAACAAAAAGCAAAAAATCACACACTTTTAATGTGCAGAATACAGAACTAAGGCACCAAACATAAAACTGACTTGCCTGCTCCTTTCTATTATCGAGACATTAATAGATATCTTTAATCCACCCAATTGTAAAATATAGTCTGGTAAATATACAGCATTTAAAATACAATTTGCTTATGTAATATAAGGCTGTAATATGACTTTACACATATAACCTGTGACACAATATTTATTGTGAAAAGTTTAGTGTGATTTTTAGACATGATTTTAAACCATGCTATATTAAAATTGTTAATAGACCAGATATTTCAAATAAAACATGAAAAAATTTGTTACATTTTATGTTACAATGTTAGCATTGTATGACAATTTCAAAGTGTTAACTTAATAAATAAATATTTATTGCAATAAATTAAATGTTAACGTATTAATTTAATACATATTTATTATATTATAACGACTCGGCACTGCAATATAATAAATATATATATATATATATATATATATATATATATATATATATATTGAGCCTGCTATGCAGCCAAGAGAGCAGAGACAGGCCAGGATTAGACAGAACAACGGTCAGAGGAGACAAATTGAGTTGATGTGCGAGGAGAACAGAGCAGGTGTCTTTGTGAGAGACCAGTGTTAGCTAATGATATGTAATCAGGCAATAGCACAGCTAGTATTGGTCATCTATGAGTATTGATACTTACCAGTAACAGAAACTAATAAGCATTGATTAGGAGTCACGCTCGTTAATATCCGACACTAACGTTATGTGATATAACGTCAGCGGTTTCTCAACATCGCAGGAGTGAGATAAACACGTTTTTGTTTCATTAAGTGTTTGTGTGGTAAATGCGAGGCCATGGTCACAGCTGAGGAAAGTCAGTGCTGCAGGGAGTTCGATACATACCAGGTCTTGGTGGAAAATGTGACCCCCACACTTGATGTGCAGTGTCTGACTCTGCACCCAGGCTTTGAGGCTTGCTGTCTGAACCCATATGTGCTACAGATAGCCTATATGCACTTCAGACAGAAGCATAGACCTCTCCAGGCCAGAAGACAGTAATATCATCATGCGCCGAGGTCGAAGTGCTGCGACGTGCTCTTCCGCCATACATTATAGTTATCGTTTTTTATCCGCTTTCAAAATCGTCAGAGGCCTGCAATGCAAGGTGCAATGCATATAAAAATGCAATGCAAGGTGACAGCGACATTTGTGGAAAAAAAGGGAAAACCTGAAACAAAAGGATAAAGTAAGATCATTTTGTTACTTCTAATACAGAGATCAAATGACATTGTGCTATTAAAATGACTGCTTGTGTATTATATTTGTGCATCTTTGTGTGATCTGAAATGTCTGCAGACTGCTGTGAGCAGTGAGGATGGAGAGTCCACAGCAGCATCCTGGAAATGGTCCAGTGCCATGAATGAGACGCTCCATCACTCCACCTGCCCTCACTGCCTCATCTGGACCGGATGTTGCTGTGGTCTCTTCATCATCAGTGAGCTCAGAGCTAGCAAGAGCATCTAGAAAAAGACCAAAAGACACTGAGGATGTGATTTTGGTCAAGTTTGTTCTGCTGGTCTCTGTTCATACAATGAAGGCTGACTTTCAGATGCTTCAAAAGCATCATCAAAACATGTCATGAAGCTTTTATCCAAAGTGATTTACAGTGCTCTTATTACAGGGACCTACAATCCGCTGGATCAACCTGGAGAAAAGAGGCACACCGGTGGTGACGAACCAGCAACCTTCTGCTCACCAGTTCAGTGGTTTAGCCAACTACAAAAGTAATAAAGAAAAATGCATGTAATTGTAAACATGTAATGAAATTTGGCAAGAAATGGAAAGCTGACAACATGAACTGTAAATGTTTAACTCTGTTTAAATGTTTTACAGGTAGTCATGCTCATGGAGAGCAGGCACACGAATGTTTGGAGCAGAAACAGCAGCAGCCAGATTGTCCTGCACGTTCTCCTGCTCTTGCCTCAAGGTTGTGTGGTTCAGGGGGCCATCATCATGGTCTCCCTCATCCTCTGGGTCAATGATGTCCACGTTGAGAAGAGCAAGATTGTGAAGCACAGCGCAGCTGCAGAATTGACACATCTGTGTTGAGATGGCAGTAGGATGTGGGGTTCACCATCTGTAAATACATGATTATTAGAACAATAAGTTTGAATGAAGCTTTGTTTCATTTGTTGTTGACTTGTATATGTATTTGTGATGCTTACTTTTATTCATTCTTTTACTCATTTATTCATGTTTCTTATTGTTGTCAGTAAATAAAATATATTTTAATTCATGTATTACTTGCTTGACTGAAAATTGATGTGTTCAGATCGACTGCATTTGTTCAACTAGTGTATATTTATGTAAAGCTATGTCACGACAAAAATAACATTTTGCAAAAATAACATTTAAAAAAATAATAAAAAAATAAAAATAAAAAAAGTAATATAATTATTGGTTAGCACTTATCATTATTATTGTGTGTAAGTGTTGGGGTGGGCAAACGATGCAATTAATTCTGGGGTTATCTTAATTTTTAAGTAGTAATAATTACATTTTTAATGATTTTAGATTTAAGCCACTTTTGCTTGTGGATGATAAAATTAAATAAATTACAAAATATTCAAGAGATAACAATTTTGGGTTT
This sequence comes from Spinibarbus caldwelli, assembly GCA_039654775.1. Taxonomy (NCBI): domain Eukaryota; kingdom Metazoa; phylum Chordata; class Actinopteri; order Cypriniformes; family Cyprinidae; genus Spinibarbus; species Spinibarbus caldwelli. The sequence goes on from CM077251.1 coordinate 22,336,388, forward strand.
TCGTAATAAAAAAAAAATTAAAAATGCTTTAAGGATAAAACTGTGGATCACATGAGTGGAGTTAAAAATATAAGAACTTAAATCAACCCAAAATGTACTGGCTATACTACAATCACAAAATAAAAGGGCAGCTGTTTCTTCAACAAGACCACAAAATGAGCAGATTTCATCAGTATCAAGATACTTACAGATAGATGAATTAAACCCCTCACTCATTTCTTTTAAGTTTTTGCGCTTGTTATAACGTCTTAGGTCACATGATAACGTAAACATAGCGGATGATAACCGAATCGCATTCATACTTGATGTATTCAGACTGTACAGTATGTACTCATTTAGCGCTCGTTAAGTAAGTACTTATTGAAGAGAGTATCTCGTTTTGACATCTCGCGTGGTTCTGTGTGATTTGGACAACTTCATGTTACGCCCCCTTCTTCCAGTTACGCCCCTCTCTTGCAGTCCGCAGACAGACCCTTCTCACCGGGCTCGAGAAAAAGACGATCGCCATAAACGGATGGGTGTGTGTGTGTGTGTATGTATGAAGCCTAAATGAGTGTGTGTGTGTGTGTGTGTGTGTGTAAACGTATATGTGTGTATAAACGTGTATGTGTGTGTGTCTGTCTGTTTGTTCTGTTTATTGAATGCAATTTTAATTATTCATATAGCCTATTTATTTACAGGTGAAAGAATATGATATCTGAATGTATTTTGCTTGAAAATGCAGTACTTTGAAAAAAAAATGCACTACTTTTATAAAAATGCATTTTTCTCAGTTTTTTGTTCAAAATGTATTTCTGATGAAACCTATCTGCATTCAAGTGGTGATAAAACGAACAAATGGAGATAGAATAAAACAGCTTTTTTGTTTAAAAGCAGAGGCTTGGTTCTTTATTTTGGTATATAATATGTTCATATATTCATAGCAGAAAATATTCTGAAGGCCGTCAAATTTAAGTGAAAATCAACAAAAATGCTGGTGGTGGCTGGCAACTTAAAAAAAAAAACGCTGGCGGGGAAAGAGTTAAAAGCTTATTTCAGACATGAAATTCTGCAAAAATAGTTTATGATTAAAAAAAAAATACACATTTCAGCATTAGAATAATAAGAAACATCTGCAAAGTTTTAATTAACTTACATGGTTATGAGAACTAAAAATAACCTGCAGGGAATGTTCTCTCTAGGTTATAAAATTAAATAGAACGTTAAATAGAACATGTTTTGAGTCTCTGGTCCAGAGAGGCAGAAGACACACAGACATTTGTGACCCTGGACCACAAAACCAGTCTTAAGCAGCACGGGTATATTTGTAGCAATAGCCAGGAATACATTGTATGGGTCAAAATTAACAATTTTTCTTTTATGCCAAAAATGATTAGGATAAGTAAAGATCATGTTCCATGAAGATATTTTACAAACATTCCTACCATAAATATAACAAAACTTAATTTTTGATTTGTAATATGCATTGCTAAGAACTTCATTTGGACAACTTCAAAGGTGATTTTCTAAATCTTTAATTTTTTTTGCACCCTCAGATTCCAGATTTTCAAATAGTTGTATCTTGGCCAAATATTGTCCTATCCTAACAAACCATGCATCAATGGAAAGATTATCTTTGTTGACACATGCTCCTTTCTCCTCTGCATTGTTATCCAGCACAACCAGTGGAAGATGTCACCACCACTGGACTGTTCACTCAACCACGGAGAATTTAAATATTCCTTATCCAAACCTCTTTCCAGAGACATTGGTATTGTTTTATATTATCAGTATATGATTTTCTAATTTACCTTACATTACGTAGCTGATGTCAGTTGATAACAAATGATTCATTTATTTGTTTTATGCATGACAAGGTTCTTCACATTATTAGTTTCAGAGAAGCAACTGTTTATCTTCCCATAAGATAAAGTAACTCTGTCATAGCAGAGTTAAGTTAATCTTAAATCACTAGAATTTTTTATTATTATTTTTTTTTTTGCACTTTCCTTTTCCATTCATGGTATTCCTTTAGTAGTTGTTGATTACTCTTATATTTGTTAATATTTATTTACTACTTGTGTCTTCTTTGTGTTGATAATACAGTAAAAGGCTCTACAAGTTAGATATCTCACCAAAATTTCTCATGTACAAGCACAGTATTCAGGCTATATTACAGTAAAGGGTACTGTTGTAACTGCTGATGTCAAACAATATATATCATCATTTCAATGTGATGTATTTGTCGTAGAATGAACCTGCTATAGAATCTGCTTTATCCCATTAGTGCTGCTGCCTTAATGTAAATTTATTTTTAAAAGCATAAGGTTGGTTTATGTACCATATTTACAGAAAAGCAAATCAAAAATAAAGTAAAATAGCCAATTATCCTGCGAGTAATGATCAAAATCACTGTTTGTAAACCAAAATGCATATTAAAGTAGCATAGTATCAATGTTTTTTTCCTTTTTCTTTAGTTTTGTTCTTCAGTGACAAATTATTATTTATAGTAGTCATGTTTGATTTTATTTTGTGGTGTTTATGCCTTTATTTACATACAACAGTAGGTGGACAGGAAGCAAAATGGCAGAGAGAGAAGCGCAATGACGCTACATGTCAGTGCGCTGCCCACGAGGCCATCTGAACAGACCAAGTTTCAGATTGTTTTATTGATCCATTTTAAATTGTTGTAGCAATACAAACTAAAAGGCACAATGTCCTGTCACTTCTATGTGCAAAGATTTTGCTAACTTGATATCTTTGTGTGTTGTACTTGACAAAAGTATTATTTTCTTTAGTTGGTGGAAGTTTTAGTTCCTTGTTGAATGTGTGGTGCAATTAATCAAAACACACATCTCAAGATATACTGAAGAAAAGCTTTATCCATGACCAGACCTTTCAAACCACTAACTTAAGCACACATTAAATTCTCCGAAGTAATTCAAATCTTTAAGTACTGAGTGCAGGAGGTTGAAAATGCTTTAAATATTCACGTTACATACACATCCATTTCATTACTGGAATTCAAAATTAATTTTCTCTCAGATTATGGTGTTGGTGCACCAAATAAAACAAACATTACATCCTGTTGAAACAATATTAGTTTCATTAACTTCCTATAAGGCTAAACGGTTAATATTACTTCAACCAGTGCCAAGCATTAAACCTTGAGAGACATTCAACAGTAATACTGTTGTTAGAAATAAATATTAAGGATATTTCACCCAAAATTGAAAATGGTCATATGCCTACAATGTCAGCATCATGTCATTCCAAACCTATATGCCTTTCTTTCTTCTATGCAAGACAAAAGACTATGTTTAAAAAAAAAAAATTTTTTGTCCATACAGTGGAAGTCAATTGTCACCAAAAACGGTTTGGTCACAAACACCATTTAAAATTTAATCTTTTGTGTTTTACAGAAGAAAGAAATGCATTCAGGTTTGGAATCTTCTTCAAACAGAGTACGAAGCTTTCTGAATCTTTGTACAAAACTCTTCTGGCTAATGTAACTGCAGTTTTAAAGCAGTTAAAAAAAAAAAAAAGACAAAAAAAAAAAAAGATATTTTGGTTAAACAAGCTACACCAACCCGCTTCTGTTCCCAAGTTTTTTTTTTTTTTTTTGGAATCCGTTTAATAATATAAAGCTTGAGGAAATTTGGAAAAAAAAAAAAAAAAAAAGGATAAAGTTTACATTCAATATTTTTTTACATAAATACACTGAACACAGCCTTCATTTCAAACGTCATTGCATAAGCAGTAGATTCTGTATAACTTCAATCTGTGAAGAATTGACCAGTAATAAAATCAATTCTCTTTAAGAAAGACTAAAACCACCCTAAAAACTTGAATTTAGCTAATTTAACATGAGGCAGGTGTGCACGCTGTAGTGGATGTAACCTTTAGTCAAGTTCTGAAGGTTGATATGATTACTGGTCTTTATCAGGCTTGTAGATGGACAGGGTTCTGGCTGAGGGGTCTGTGGCCTTGATCCAGCGGGGCATCCAGTAATGTGGCGTCCACTCACAGCGGCCGGGGTACATCTTCTCAAAGACCTGCCTGAAGTAGAAGCCCTCTTTGGTTGTGGGGGGGTTGAAAGGGAACAGCTTAGCAGCTTTTTCCAACTGAGAGTTGTTCACCTAAAAGAGAAAAGATATATTAGAGGAGACAGGGAAAGAGGTTTTATAGCACTGTGTTCACCCATGACATAATGGTCACTGTGTACTAGGTTTACCGCGGTAGTCGATGTTACCGGTCAGATGATGTTCAGCCTGACACTGATTACAACAGATGTTACAATTATAAACTGAAAGCATCTGCTCCATAGAGGAGGAGCTGCGCAGAGATCAGGAGTCAGATTTCACTCACCATGTGACCAGAGTAAAGAGAGATTTGGAAAGGATTTGGTGTCAAAGCAAAAAGCAAAAGCACCTATTTGGCAATATTGTTTATTATAAGTGAATTTGTTTTTTTTGTTTTTTTTTTTTGTTTTATTGTTGTTGTGTTTGTCATAAAAAGTAATAATGATGCACAAACTAAACATTCGTTTTAAAGTGGAAAATCTAAGGATCTTTCGTTTATTTGTGAAAACGCAGGTATATACAGAGTCTGGCACATGAAGTCGGGAAAAAAAAAACCATAGATTGTTGCCACAAATTAAGACTTCATTATCATGACTTGATTTTGTTCCTGTCGTTTTAATTAAATCATGGCCACAATTTAGAATTTGTTCCCTGTTTTTATTAAATCGTTGTCATGTTGTACTGGTTCTTTCCCTCATTTGCAAGTTTGTCTCTGTGCTGTTTTATTGTTGTGTTTTTCTTTGAGTATAATAATGAACCCACCTTTTTTCCAAGCATTAGTTTTGTTCAAAAAAAGGGAAAGATGTCAAGATCTAACATTAAAGATCAAAGCAATTTCTACAGATCATGAGTGTCACTGACAAATATGTTTTCCTGTAAAATGTGAAAAACAACCATTGTTGTCAAGTTTACTCCTCGTTGGTAAAACGTCCTCACCCTGGCATCCCTAGTGTGTACATGTGTACTGTAGTACCTCAGACTCAATGTGCTCCTGCAGGCTTGTGTACCAGGATTTCTTCATGGATGTCATACCATCACTGAAGGCCTCTTTCCTTCTCCAGAGAATCTCATCTGGGATGAGTTTCATCCCTTTAAACGATTCCCTCAAGAGATGCTTCTCCACACCATCCTGCTCCGATCAAGCAAATTATTCATATTAGTCTGGTTACAAAAAAAAAACACTATAGTGATATTTGAAAAAGGAAATAAAACCAAAAATTACACTAATAAACTAAACATCACTATCACTTATTGCTAATGCTCATATTTGGGGTTATGGGTTTTGTATTACACTTCCGACGAGAGACAGTAACTGATATGGGAACAGATTGACATGAGGAGGGATGAAGCTTTCAGGACCCACCTTAGATGCTCTCATCTCTTCAGGCACAGAGAGGTAGTATGCAGTGAATCTGTGGTCCAGGAAAGGCACTCTCAACTCCAGTCTAATGAAAAAAGTTTGTCGTCATTAATACAGTGGAAATCACCAAGATGCTGTGGGAAGAGAAGAGAAGGAAGGGATATTTTATCTTACCCGTGTGCAGCTGTGGTTCTGTCCGCTCTCAGCACATCAAACAGATAAAGCTCTTTCAGCAGACGCATGCTTTCCTCAGCACCCACTTTAGGTGACGGTGCCTAAATCAAAGCAGGCCAAACATTCAATCGAGTGAATACAGCTAACAACATATGACAGTAATGTCTCATAAGTGTCCAAATACTTTTTTTTGGGTGTATGGTCACTAAAATGCCAGAATGTCATCACATTACATAACAAACCAGCTTGACTTTTCTGCACCATTTTTGTAATGAATTTTCACCAGCTATTTAGTTTGATATTTTATCCAATGTCATGACATTCATACCTTTTCAAGTGTAGCTTGTATAAATTTGGAGTTACTGTAAATGTAAATTGAGCACATAATGACATGTACCTTATGAAAGTAGATGTATCCTTGTGTCAGCTCATCAGAACCTTCACCAGAGAAAATCACAACGCTGTCGGTCTTCTCACGGACGTACTTTGATATCAGGTACATACCTGCAGACAAACATAACAGATCAAAGTTAGTCCTTTTGTGCAAAGCTATTGTAAATTCATATATTGCTAAGAGACTGTAAATTCCTATTGTTTGGCCAATCATAGCTGTTACTACTGTTCATAAGCAGGATATGATCTGTTCAGATCCCAAAGTCCCAAACATTGTTTGTGCTACGTACATGAATGATGCCACAAATCAAGTGGCTTGTTGCGGAAAGCTGTGCCATTACTTTAAGGCTAATGATTCTTTTTCCTGCCACACACACACACACACACACACACACAGAGGTCAGATGAAATAATTGTGAATTATTATAGGAGACAACTGAATTTGTGTAGACTACAGTGAAAAAACAACGCTTTTCTTTACTCTCTTTTATTATTACAAACGATTGTCTATTAATTTTTTTGTCATCTATTTTTCTCTAGTTAGTAAATCAGTTCAGTATAATTTGTGTTCAAGCACGTTTGATGAAATGGGTGACTTATCAGACTTCCAAAAAGGGCAAAACATAGAAGTCAGTTTAGCAGGATTGACTTGGTAACATATCATGAGAATGTGACCAGTGAAAACAGATGCAAGATTGTGTTCTGCCTCATGCTGAACATTTTGTCCTGCTAACTAAAGGCTGGAATACACTACACAATTTTTAAAGTCTGAACAGATTTTTAAAACATAGGCATCATACACTTACCGAGTTTTGTAAATAGTCACAGAGCAAAACTGGCCATTATTCACTAAACCACTGAGGACCATACACGACCAGACTTTAAAGTCGTTCTGAACACAACAAACTGATGCAGAAACCTGTGCCTTGTTGCTAGGAGATGCATGACAAATGAAAACAATACGTGTTCTAAAACTGGATGAAAATATCAAACATGCTTGATATCCTCAGACTGGATGGAATCATAGTCTGAAGCTAAAAAGATTGAAGTCTGTGGCCATCATACACTACGCAATTTTTTATAAAATCTGTCAACTCAAATCTGCAGACTGGCTTGGACTTCCAGCAACTAGCGTTGACTTATCCAAACTGTAAATCGGGGCAAAAGTCATGTAGTGTATTCCAGCCTTAACTTTCTAGGCAGTTAATGTTGATGACGTGTTTTTCAAGCTTCAGACCACCATTATCTCTAATCCAAAGAATTCACATGGTCAGGGGCCAGATTCACGAAACATTAAGAAGAGATTTCTTCTTAACTGCTATTTTCTTCTTATTTTCTAACTTAAGAAAAAAAAGTTAAGAATATTGTGTGTTTCCAAAAATTCTTAAGAATATTCTTATCTTTTTATATCTTAAGACAAAACTTAAGAAGGATTCAAATTCTTGAAAATAAGCTTCTTAAAAATCATCGTAAATAACTTCCTAAAGTTAGGACAGCCCCAGACTTGTCTTAAATCCCAAATAGTAAGAATTATTTGATGAATTTATTGGGTTATTTCCAATTAATTGTTATACATATAATACACAGTAGGATGATTAATATGAATGTGCACGAGTTTTCTGAAGTGACAGAGATGGCTGATAATTTAAACAATGATCTATGTGTGATGCTATATTTTGCTGACTTCAAAACTCAGTAGCAACGGTACAAAAACAAGTCAGATAGGGAGCTTTATTCGAACGCTTTTAATTTTAGGCAATATATACAACATAATCTTTGGCAGTATTCAGCGCATATGAATGCACAGGACACGTTTGCTGTAGCAGTGCGGACCGCATACCGGAAGCGTTCACTCGGATGAGAGCACAAAAACACAGCACAAATGTGACTGAAACAGATCGCTGCAGCTTGAGACAGGCTCTTTAAAAGTAACTGTTCAAAAACACGGCACATTAAAAATGTGAAGCCAAACACCAGTCAAAGTGGTCGCTACAAAAATAGTGTACGCACTTATTATGATTATTAGGGTAATCTGCAGGAAGTGCAAAAAGACTATCGTTAACCCTCTGGGGTCTGAGGTGATTTTGGGGCCCTTGAAATGTTTTGACATGCCCTGACATTTGTGCTTATTTCAGTTACTTATACTATTGGCCAACATGTAATTTTTCTGTATTCAGCACAAACTGTGCTACAATAATGTGTGAGCAAGATGAATGTACATGTTTGCATTTTTTAGAAAAAAAAATATTATGCATGGTTAGTAAGTTTTGGGAAAACAAATGTAGCTGAAATAAGGCCATAAAACCCATACTGAAGAGTTCTGAATAAGACTTTTGAGTAATCAGTCTTGTAGGCTAGAATATTCACTTCAAAATGATGTGAAAATAATCCTGCTTCACAGAAAACAATATATTGATTTAAATTTTTTAAAACATCCTTTGTGATTGAAAGCCTGTATGCGAGAGAGTGACAATGGCCATGAATATTTAGTGATTCACACCTGAGAAACAAAGGGGCCCTCCCCTAATGGCCCATCAGTGTGGCTGTTTTTTAATGAGTGGTACTTTTCACTGGGACACTGAAAGAAACAGCAGTTTACATCTATGTGTGATTTAATTAGATCTATTAATTAAATTTAATTTAAAACAAAATAGATTTTAAAACAAAAGATTAATTAAGTTAAATAGATTTGAAGAGATAAATAGATTTAACAAATATTTAATAATGTGTTCTGGGCTTGTCTGCTGGCCTGTACGGAGTTGATCCTTTTAAGATCACTTCCTAATGCCCCTATTATGGATTTTTGAAAATTACCTTTCATGCAGTAACACAGCTCTAAGTGAATGAAAACATCCTGCAAAGTTTTAAATCTGAAAGTGCACCGTGTCACTTTTAAAAGAATCCCAAGCCGTTTCATGTTGACTTCAAAATGAAACATTAGCATATTGCCCGCCCACTTGATGCCCGCACAGACCTGGGAAAACTTGGATTTTCACGTTGGTCTGAATGAAAATACAAATTCATTCTTTGCCACTAGGTGCCGCTTTTGGAGCGTTAACGCTCACAAACACTGCTTAAATGAAATTGACCAATCACTGCAGATTAGTGTCACGCAAAGGAGGGGTTTGGAAAAATTAATCGTTGAACGAATCGTTTGGGAGTCGTTGAGCATATAAGGTAAAAATAAATGCATATTATAAGAAAATGAAAGTGTTTTTTGACCTTGCATGCATGTCAACCTGTTGTTGGGGAGTCCCAAAACCAAAATATGAACCTTTCATAACCCATAATAGGGGCACTTTAATGCGCGTTCATATCTGTCTGTATAGTTTGCGTCAACAATAAGACTTAAGTTACTGAATTTGGTCTTTATCATCTTAGTCCGTTATGCCACATTATTCCGCATTTTGCGGTGTGGGAGGAAAACACTGTACATATAAATATACATTATATCAATAAACTGTATATTGAATTTGATCTTTTAATAGCACTATCTTAGTACATCAAGCCATTTTAAGCGTTTATGGTTCTCTACAGGAGGAAAACGCTTAACGAGAGACTTTGTACATTGCGTTCATATTCTGCTGTTCTGTGGTCACGGATTTGCATGTCTTGTTTTTTTTCTCCTACAGATGAGTTGCAGGACCCTGTACTTTATGGTACTAATTAGTTTTAATCTTAACCACCACAGCGTCTTGTCTCCATTGGCAACACACACACGATTTGTGTCGATTGCAAGTGACGTCTCTAGTGGAATCGCAGGTGTCTGAGAGTCCAAGTACTGAGAGTGCAAGTGCAAGTCTGCAGCCAGACCCTTCTCTACAAATCTGCGGTAAAATGAAGTGAACAAAGGACCAAGTTATTACTGACGGGGTCTGTAACTTCATTAAAAGTAAAGTTCATCCCCACTTTCCTAATGTTGAGATCAGAAGGAAGGCGATGTAAAGACTGTGTTTTTCCACAACTTGGCTCTGCATAGCGTCTTGTTGTATTCAGAGCGATCTTTATCATTTGATTTCTGTGTAGACCTGCGTTCGCCTTTCATTATTTACACTACATGTGTGAATCAGTGGGCGGGGCTGAACAGGAAGCCATCTAGAAGCAGGCGTTGATCATCTTCTGCGGAGGCGGTGTTTAGCCACAGTATTATTACAATATTACGTCATAAAGTGGCACATTCCACAACCTGACGTTTTTGCAGATTGGCTTCAATATAAGCGGTTTTTAGACTAACGAGAAAGTTTTGAGCTCTGAAACTATTGAGTTTTAATAGTACAATGACCTCTTATTTGCCAAAAGAAAAGGGGAATTTTGGTTTCTCAGTTCATGACCCCTTTAATCACACTAAGAACAGAGATGAATATGATATGAAGGTTGAGTTACTGAAAGAACAATACCACATCCATCAGTAGGATTGTTCCTTTAATCTTAAAATTAGTCTGATAAGCTCCAGTACTCACCAACAGAGGCACGCACAGTGGTGATGTCATAACTCTCCAAGTGAAAGATGACTTCTTCCAGGGCGTGGATACCCTCCTCAGGTGTGAAGCTCACCTCATGGTGTTCGCTGCCAATGTAGGCTGCCACCTGCCACACAACACCAATTAAAATTGGTTAAAAATGATCTACTACCACACAGTCAAAATGTATGGCACTTACTATCAAAAATACTGAACCTTTTTAAAAAGGATACCTAAATATCTTCTAAGTTTCTTTTTTTAATAACTGGTCAGTCAATAGAGATGCTTAACCATCAGAAAATGTTCACTGTCAAACCTCAGGAGGGCACATTAAAGATACAAGCAGCTCAATTTCCTATTGATTTCTATGAGATTTGTATGAGAATGGAAAAACTTAGAGGACCTATTATGCTTTTCGCCATTTTTGACTTTGTTTAATATGAAATGTTGTCCACTCCGAAGAAAATTATTCTCTATACCAGTGCTTGAAGTGGGCCCGTACGCACCGGTGCACAGTTTTACCGGCACTTTTTTTGTGCATACCGGCACTTCTGACATGTTGCCGGTACTCAGAGTCAAAGCGTCAGTGTCTGGGTGATTAGAAATTACACACTACCAGGAGGGGTCACCTCTCATCTAGACAATTCACGTGAATGAATGCAAGCAGAGTCGGTCTGCCTCAGGGGTTTTCAATGTGTGGGGTGCGAGAGCATGTCAGGGGAGACACGCAGAGCAGCAGAATAATAATTATTGATTACTAATTTGAATCAGTAAATAATGAAAACAATACCTTAAAATGAAAGGAAGCAGGTTTTTGCGATCACGTCATTTTAAACCAGTAAACTCCTAGAAAGTCCAAGGATCCAGTAAGCGAATTCAAACAGTAAGCACAAAACAGAGCTAATGCAGAGAATAGTACTCAAGTTAAGCTGTCATTAAATGATTCTTTTCAGCGTGTATTTGGCTTAAAAGCAAGAGTGTTTTATAATGGATGCTGGCTGAAGATGTTTTAGATTATATGGTAGTCAGTGGTTTAGTGATTGTGAATGGATCCGTATTAGTACAAGCAGGCGGTTTAGAGGTCTTTGGCATCTCCTTGTGGTCATGTTTGGTATCACAGCTTGACATTTGCTTATTTGTATTGAAAACGTTTATTTAATTATTGATTGATTGATTGATTGTGGCATTACAATCAATGAGTTTTTTTTTCCACTTCAAGCACTGCACTTTTTTTTTTTCCATTTCAAGCACTGTTCTATACCAGTAAGCACCATTTATAAACGCCCTCACACATCTTGATTACAGTCCTGAGTTTTCTTTCAGGAAACCTATTTATTTATTTATATAGAGGGTATCTTCCAAAACCTTTAATAAAACGATGCTGGCTACTTTCAAAGGCTTCGAGGCATTTTACACTTTGTTGGGACAATCTGGCATTTCTAGATCACAACCTGCAAAGCAGTTTGGCTCTGCTAGCTAAGGTTATTGTCTTGAATTAGTTTTTAGCTGGAGGCCCACTTCACCCTACAGTTGTGTAGACATATGCATATTGCTTGTTGTTCATACACTCCTAACTAGTGATCCGGTGTGGAGATGGATTTATGTTCCTCTGTTCATCACTTGTAGTTCTGGTGACAAAGACTCGGCTACACCTGCTCTATGAAAAGATTCAGTGCGTTCCATTCTGTAGTGATCACCCCTATGGCCTAATAATTCCTTAAAGGACTTCACCATCTGCTGTGAAAGATATTTTGTGTAATACATGGATATTGTGTGGGTGGTGATTTAAGAAGCAAAATTGAAGCCATTGTAGGCGTTTACACCAGAGAAGATGAAACTCGCAGTTATGGTAAGGGCATCACATTTAGGTTAATGCACGTAAAATGTACAAAATTTTCTTCAGGGGGAGCTCAATTTTTCCCTATGGTATCGAATATCAATATTTTTCAAGGCATTGAGGTTAGAAATTCCATTATCATGACAAAACTAGCCTCTAATGCTTTAAAGTCAACACAAAGTGCACCGAATTCAAAGAAATAGCCACACAGATCAGACTATCAAGGTGTAAAATGCACATGACATTCTGAATGTACAGTGTAAATTACCTTGCGAGCAGCAGCAACATCTGGGCTGTCATCTGCACCAATAGCAAAGGTTTGAACGGGATATGGAAGCTGCTCTTCTTTGGCCAGTTTCACGAGTGTTGCAGCAACCAGACTTGAATCGAGACCACCTGCAACAATAACATCATGGATAGGGTGAATGTAATAAAGTCAGAGTAACAAATCCACTAAATTACACCAAATAACAAAATGAGAACAGACACCTGAGAGGAGGCATCCGATTCTTCTTTGAGTCATCAAGCGTTTCTTAACAGCATTTTCAAACAGGATTCTAATGTTGTTTTTGACAGTCTCTAATTCAAAGCCTGATGAAAAGGGAGGAATTCATTTCTCTTTAGTTTTGATTGATGGTAAGGTAAATGGTGGTGTTAGATGCATACTACAGGGGTTGGGAGCTCCAGAAGTATTTCTCCCATTCAACTGTTTCATAGATATTTAAATGAGAAGAAAAAAATAAAGGCACAAATAAAACTGTGGACCTTTGTCCAACAGAAATTCAGTTAATATTCAATTGTGTTCATGAGAGAAGTAGCAACGTCTGATTCAAGAACATGTTAAATCAGACATTTCCAATGAATCAATTGATCCAGTTCGCAAAAAGGGACTGAATGATTTATCCAAGCAGTGAATGACTTAATTTCAGTCTGTTTGTTACACAAAGCTATCAAATGGCTTCAGAACACGTGAAATATAAATACACAAGTAATATGGACTACTTTTACGACACTATGACATCTACCTGTGCCAAGACCCTCAAGATTGTTATAGGAGGCATGTTTAGGTTCGTCTGTGCAGCAGTGGAAGTGATCCATCAGCACAGACTCCACTTTTCCAGAGGGCTTCAAGTTAAACTCCTCAAAGTGTCCCGGAGGGAAGGCGGTGATCTTTGCAGGGGAGGACATGGAGTGTGTTACCTGAGTCAAACCTGTTTGGATCAAATTACAGTGAAAATGTGATGCTGTTAAAATCATATTCTGCAATTAAGGTGAGCTCAAAGACACACCAGGAGATAAAACTGCATGATTTGAGAAGAAAAAAAAAAAAAAAAAAAAAAACTGTAAAGACCCTCCAAAAACCCCAAATTTTGTGATTATAAATAAATATGACTAAATAAAATACATTTTTTAAAAAAATATTTGTATTATTATTACTACTTTACGACTATTATTACTAACACATTAGACACAATAAGAAATATTACTATTGTAATATTTCACTGGGGGAAAAAAAAATCAAGTATTTAAGAAAAATAATATGAATAATTTTGTTTTACAGTACATTTCTAAAATTACAACACCAATAATTAAGGCTGTCTTAACTTCATTTTCAAACCACCAAGCTTTTATTCTGGTGGAAAACCTCAGGGAGCCCTTAAAATTTGGGATTTATAAAATTTGGGATTATTTCAATTAATCATGCATCCTCACCAGAACAGCACAAATACTACTTGGTTATACATTATTCACTATACCTTTGGCTTCAGAACAGACAGCTAGAAAGCCATCGTCAGTGAGCAGTTTGAACAGTGGTCTCACACCGTAGGTGTCCCTCCCTAAGAAAACCTTTTTGTTAGCAGTGTCCAACAAGATGAATGCGAATATGCCATCTAGCAGAGTGGCCATCTTCTGGATTCCAAAGCGATCATACAGGTGCAGAAGACTCTCTCCATCGACTTTGGTCTGATACTCAAACTCAAAGTGCTCCTTCAGCTATTAAAGAAAAGACTGGTCATCAGATGTTAGGTTAAACCATGAAGGAATAAGAGATTTCAGGCATGTCTGATGCTGATACGCAGCGTATTCTGCCATAAACTCTAGTGTGTAGTGATTGACTCACCGTCCCTTGCCTGAGAGCGCTCTATCTTTCTCTCATATGCATGCAAAGTGTCTTACATACCATGTAGAATTGACTTGCTCCATGTAAATGGTGTTCTTGTTTTTCCTGTCAAAACGACTTAATTCATTTGAAATTATGCAACCCAGAAGCCACTGCCAACTGGTTACATTGGTAGTGGGTAGAACTGATGTCCTAGCAGCAATCCCATTGGCTAGCGCTCACCTATGACCTTGTATGTTCTGATTTCAAACAAATCAGTCTGAGCAAAAGTAGACAGCATGATTAATATTCATAAGCCCAGCAGCATATTAGGCCTTAGCGTATTTTATATTATTAGTAGCAGAATTAGTTTCAGCGTTGTTTTATTAGCACTTTTTTTTTTACAGAACTGTGTGTGTGTGCTTAAGAATAATTCATAATAATAACTTTCTGTAAATGCAAGAAAAGCTTATTAGTGGACAATCATAAATTTCACTAGAATTTATTTTATTTTATTTTATTTTTTTTTTTTTTTTTTGAGTGAAACGGGTCAAAAACATTCAGCTACTTACCTTAATGTGGTTGTAGATTTCACCGTTGTAACATAACCAGAGGTAGGGAAACTTCTTGACACGCAGTGGCTGCATGCCATACAGCTGATCCACAATAGCAAGGTGGTGAAATCCAAAGCAGCAGTTGGTGAAACCATTGACATTCTCAAAGCGGAAAGCATCTGGACCACGATGAGCGACCTTCATGGCATTGGTACACTGACCTGCGAGGCACTCATCACTACCAAACAAGGCCCATATACCACACATTCTGATGCTGGAGAAAAAAAAAAAGAAAAAAAGAGACACTAAAACTAGAAGGGTGCCGGAGTAATCATGTCCAAATGTTTTAACGCAGGAATTCAAGACTGTTGACAAACACACCCAAACATTTACATTCAGTACTATGTTACCTCCATCACTTTTGGACATGTACCATGGTAGTACATATAGTATTCTTTGATTACTGTATGTACAACCGTGGTATATGCAACAAAGCATTTTTTAATGCCTATGGAGTGCATACCTTCCCACTTTTTCAGCTGTGCTGCTGATTCATGGAAGTGTTTTTTCCCCATTTATTTTCCCCAATGGGATTTAAAAAAATAAATAAAAATAAAAAAGTCTTTATTAAAGAGGCATGAGCAATGAACCAAGCCAACCGGCTATGAGGAGAATCACAACATTACAAACTTTGATTTGAACCAAAAAACTATCCAAAAAAAATTGGACAAAAAGACAAAGGTAAAAGTCTGTGCACGTAACAGCTTTAATGAGGGAAAGAACTACAATTTCATGAAGCACTGTGAATGCTAGAATGGAATTAAAAACAGAAAAATGCAAAATATTAAAACTGGTCGCTGGATCCGGTTACAAAACAAGAAAATCCACATCTAGGCACTCACATAGTTAAAATGGTAAAGCCTTTATTACAAGACAAGGCTACATCTTTTATAAAAAAAAAAAAACAACAACAACTCATATCAGCCTAAACAGGCCTTACACTGTAAATTCCAATAGCTTTCCTGACTCACATATAATTACTCAGTAATGAAAAAAATATACTTCTTACAAAGTTTTTTGAATTACAGTTAATTGCAGGGTGAGTAAAACGGACTTTACCAGCTGAAGCTTCCTAATGTTTTAGAAGAATAATAAGGTAAGTAATCACGCAAGCAACTTGTATGTGAATGTTTTTTCCCCCGTTTGTTGCTGTATTGCAGATATAGTAATGTGTAACGTTACCAAATAATTTTTATATTATACAGTGCTGGAAGAACATGGTCTGAACACTTAAAAATAGTACTGTAGGTACCACAAATAGTCTCTAAAAAGCCATTTTAACTGTTAGATATGTTTTATAGTTTTCTGTTTTACCCCAAGTTGACACAGCAAGATGTGAAGTGAAGGCCAAGATTATCTTTCATCAGTGGCTTTAAAATACATGCTTGCCTTTAATAGAGTTAATGATTAATGTAATCTTTTTCAGTGTTTCCTTTGATTTTATCACACCGTGTTAGTATTCTTTGTGTCCGTTATTAAAATTGGCTACTGTAATGTTTTAACATATAAATCACAGTATAACTATATTACACCATTTTTAGATTTTTTTTAAGCTAAATTATAGTGGTGAGACCCTTTGCTTAATCTAATTTCACAACAGCATTACAGTACTATTTTGAAATGCAGTAAAAGAAAATATAGTATATAAATTTATAGAAATGCGTACAAAGTATTTTCTGTAATGCTTCTAAAACATGCACATATTAAGAAATGAATGTCTCTCTAGTTTGTAAAGCAGAACTTCCTCTTAACTAAACTTTTTTTTGTCCTTTTTAGAAGAAGTGCCACTGGCAACTGCCTCCTGAGTGCTCTTCATTTCACAGATCTTGATACAGTGGAGGTAAGGACATTCTATTCTGAAGAAATCATAGTAGTAGATTAATTTGTGACATTGTTGACTACAATGCCCTTTTAGTATTATGTTGAGAGACTAAACCCATTTAGAATTATCTCCACTTTATTTTTTCTGCAGACAAAAGGGGACAGTTGTTAAAACATTATCGCCTAAAACACGGAGGCTTCACTCAGCAACAGCCAATACCATGTCTTCATAAGGATTGCTTGTGCACTTTCAAATCTTTTAATGCACTAAAAGTACACTTATCTGTTTGGCACTCTCAATCAGACGGACAAGCAAGTAAACCCAAAGTTGCGTTTCACTGCCAGTTATGCGAGTACATTGAGCCCTGCACTGAAGCTGAGTTTTTTTAGACAGCCATTTGAAACTTAAAGTGTTTTATGTCCATACGAAGACTGTCAATTTCAGAGTAATGTGTATTCAACATTTAATGCACGCAAAAGCAGAGAACACAGTGGGAGGGCTACAACTCAATTTAAAAGTCAAATAATCTCAAACATTGAACAATCAGATCAACTGATTAATGTGGAAGATGAGCTTTCTTTACAGGATGACACTGAGTTTGAAGAGTCTGTAGATGACCTACAGGACTTGGAAATTCAGCACTAAGTGTAGTGTACTAAGACCGGCGGAAAATGAAAAGTGATTTTCTAGACCGATATGATTAGGAACTATACTCTCATTCCGGCGTAATAATCCAGGAAGTTTTTAGCCGTAACATGAGCGCAGCAGGCGCAGTGATATCACTCAGCTCCTGAAAACAGCCAGACCCTCTTGCTTGCACAGGGAGCGTCGGGGTGATAATGAACATGGATTTGCGCAGCTTGTCAGTGAACAACGGCTCTGTGTAGTAAATGCTGCTCAATGTGAAATCACCCACGTGTTGGAATTTACCGCTGATTAGAGAACCGGCTTTACTGACAAGATGCGCATTAATTATCGGCCGATATTTATCATGCACCCCTAGCTAAATTGGCTTGCTCTCGGTTAACGGTTAAACGGTCAATATGAACATCCCTAGTGTGTATACCAAAAAATTAACTCATTAAACAACGTGAGTCCTGTGTACTCTCTGATGTCTGAATCAACCTAAACCTTTCATATTCTCTTGAAGTATTAAAATCATATTGCAAGTCATATGTGATATGTACAATACCAGTCAAAAGTTTGGAAACAGTAAGGTTTTTGTTATTAAAGAAGTTTCTCATGCAATTTAAGTACTATACCTTGAATATTTATGAGTTGTGATAAAATAAATAAAGAAACAAAGAACAATGCATGTAAATACCTAATGGGTAATGGCCAATAGGCAATGTTGGCAGGGCAGATAACTGACAATTAATTATGCCTTTCAAAGTTTCCCTGTTGTAATATTGTTATTGTTTTGTTTTCATACAGGCGTCAGATGTTGATGAGGCCTGGGCACAAGTACCTTTTGGGGTGCTGACTGTCATTGATGAACACATACCTCTCTTACCAAATCAACTGTACCTTGACCCAGTGTCTACTGCCATCATTGTTGAGGGAGGTATTGTCATGGACAATCTGCAGAATCTACCTCAGGCATTTGCCTCTTGTTTGGCCTGTCATATGCTTTAAATTTGATTACCCAAAAAGCATGAAAAACACTTTCAACTTCTTTCAGAAAGTAATGCTTGGGTTGGGAAAGAACAAACTCCCACCAAAACTGCAGTCACTCAAAAATCTCCTGTTAAGTTAAAACATTAACAATTGGGTAAGAATGGTAATGATTGGTTATACATTTCAGTTGTTCATGACAGTGAATATTGATTGAATTGTTAAATCTTTTGGTTCAGGATGTGTTTGTCAGGTCAGGGTCTTTTTTTGTCCACAATTTATTTTTACATAGATTTAACATACATTTATTTAGATTGCTGTACTGTTTGTGTTTTATCTAAAAAGATTTTAAAAATGGTAAAACCTAAAGTGAATATTTCAATTAATTTTATACCCTAATGCAAACTTGTGTGGACCAGCCCTGTGCCCTTCAGTTGTTATGAAAAATACAATAAATTTACCTTTTAAGTGTGTCGCTGCCTTAGATTTATTTGTCCAGCTGTAAGTGCAATCTTTGTGAAACTGCAAACCTCTTCTCAATGATTTATAATAGTCTATTGATGCACTTACTTTATTGGAGTAATGCTTACTTGGTTTTTTTTAAGGCAATCGGTTTGCATGGTTTTAACAAGTAAATTGAATTGCTGTTGAAGTAAAGTCAACTTAGAAATTTCAAGCTCCATGCAGGAAATTTTAGTTGCCTAAAATAGTCATTCAGAGTAGCCTGTACTAAAGATGAGTACATCCAATGTAAACAATCAAGTATACTCTACAATTTTGTTTTAAGTTACTGGAACTCTCTTGTAAGTGTACAATACTTGATAGCTGTTTGTTAGTACTACATACTATTCCCATTTCACTTTACTTGGTTTTTTCAAGGCAATCGGTTTGCATGCTTTTTTTAAGTAAGGTTTACTAATTGGATTTTACAGTGTAGTTTGTGGCACCCATAGTTTTGTTTGTGAGTACCAGATGCGCCCATATTAAAGTTGCCGGTTGTATAGAAACAATATATTTTAAGTTTATAGCAAAATATGCATATCTATACAAATATTAAAGTATTTTGAGCAGGGCCGTCGCTAGTGGGGTGAAAGGTGGTGATGATTCTAGGGGCCCACGGGGGGGCCCCCGGCGATCTCAACCGACTGCCTGAAGCCAGCCTAAAAAAGACGCTCAGGACAGCTGATGGGCCACTGCTGCGCCTCGTCACGAAAGCCAACTTAAACATTCAAAAGAGTTTAAAGCATTCAAACAAGACGCGGAAAAGCTCAACTGAGTACTTGCGCGCCGTGTTCGGTGCGCACGCAGAGAGCCGCGTCTCACGGACAACACCACCGAACCGAGCTCTCCTTCGCATCCTCCTGCACCTGAACGAACAAATTGACATCATAGTTTACACATGCAAACAGAAAATGATGTGAAAGAGCCCAATTCAGCACCCGCGCGCGGTGTTCTGTGCGCACAGGGCGCACGCAGAGAGACGCATCTCAAAGCGCTTCAACACCGAATTTGCCTCTTCTTACTCGTGTTCAGACATATACATACAAAATTATGTCAAAATACCGGTCTTGGAGAGCATCCTCAAAAAAACTGTCGGTTATTTCTAAAGTGAAAGTAAACAGTGGGGAAAGAAATTAGATGTGTATCATTATAATGGATGCATTGTCTCTTAAAGTGACCGCACCTAATTTACTAGCTGCTGTCGGTGTCCTTAATGTTAATCCAAGAATACGAAAAAGAAAAAAAAAAAAAAAAAAAAAAAATCACTCACTGCTCTTGACTGAACTACTTTGTAGTTTTAACAAGAATTAATCCACAAACCAAAAATTATTCAGACACCAGATATAATATTTTTTATTTTTTATTATTATTTTTTATTTTTTACTAATGGGTGCAGGACACTGTAGTTCATTTATGTAAGTGAGTATAGCAAAATAAAGTAAACTGTGACATACCCAAAAAATCTTCATACAGTGGACTACAAGTAAAATTGATAAAAAATTTGGAACCAAAAATTTAGACAATTTGACCTGAGCAAAAAAGTGTTTTTTTTTCTTTAATTGCTAATGATACCTTTTTACACCACAGACTGAACAAAACGAAGCATTGTTTGGTAATTGGTCAACGAAGTACTGATAGTTGAGTAAATATTGTCATACTAACAGTTTTCTGGATTTTTGGTTGACTGTAATCCATTACATACTTTTCTGTCAAAGTTATCTGACATTATCAAGATGAATTTGTTCTGACACAGTTTAACTCTGAGTTCTTGTCATATTTTATTACCAGTTTCGAAACTATAGTGAATACACTGTGATAATGTGAGAATTGTGTCTGAATAAATTTTGGTTTGGCTGTATATTTCGTTTTTACAGTGAAGACTCTGCAGTGCTATTTTACATTTGATTATTCGGTTTATGTACCTGGACACCTACAAACTTGAAAAAAACTTAAATATTGTGTAAATAGCACAAATAACTAAATAGAACAGGCATACAATTAAACAGTTTCAAACAGGGCCCACGGGTACAACCTGCCCCGGGGCCCCACAGACCCCAGCTACGGCCCTGATTTTGAGAGCACAGGCAGACAGACTCGATTGCATCACTAGTGGGCGGAGCTAAAATTCTCTTTTGGTACGCACTGCTCCTTGCGACTCTCTGACTGGTGGAATTTTCTGTACAGCATCATGGGTATTTTTTGTTTTGTTTTGACCATGAATTCTGCTATTAAACAATTTTTTTTTTTAAATAAGTAGAATTATTATTATTTATTATTATTATTATTATTAGTGATCGACCGATATTGATTTTTTATAACCAATACCGATACCAATTATTTGCATTTTATGTGCCCGATAACCGATATGCAGAACCAATATTTATTTACTGTTATAAAGTAAATAAATGACTGAGTGAGTGAAGTAAGAACATACTTCACTTTGGTTTTTCCGCTTTTCAGTCATCTTTTTTTTTTTTAAGTGTTGAAAATTAACATTCTTTAATGTTAAATTTAATCTTCATATTACAACAATAAAAAAACAAACAAAAAAAAACCATTTTATTTATAAAAAGCATCAGCAGCAACAACACTAATATTAACAATAAGCAAAATAAATGTAGAATGTCTAATGTTTTCAAATGTAGAAAATAAATAAAGGACGGGAGTCATATCAACTTCATTTTAAACTACAGTTTTAGTAGGTTTATAAGCTGTTTAATAGGCCTACAGAGTCAAGAATAATTCACTGGATAATGTTAATTCACTGAATAATATTCTCTGGAATATTGGAATATAACAAACAAAACATCGTATTTTATAGCATTTCTCAACTGGAATGTTATATCAGAATTATTAATAATGTTTTTGTCCTTCTAGATTATGAAATGCCTGCTGACAGTGCGGTTTATCTATGCATTTACACAGAACTATACTCAAACTGCGATCGCTCACGGAGATAATAAATAATTAATTTCCATAGCGATGTATTTATTTAGATGTTTATTAACGAAACAATGGTTATATAGTAAATGTTAATATAATTTAGCATGTTTTAAACAAGTGAATCTTGTTAAAAGTTACATGCGGAGGCCGTGCTGGAGCATTTCTTGAGCATAAACCTGATGAGTGAACAGCAAAATGAAAGCGGCTCCACGAGACTAATGATGAGCATATACAAAAGAGAGAGAAATAAATTCAGCGCTTTTATTTCCAACATGCGCTCATTCATGGCTGTATTGTTTAACTTTAACTCGTGCAAAATTACGTCCTTATTGGGAGAGGATTTGACGGATTATCTACAACTACGCGACTCCGACTTCACGAGACTATAACGATGATCATAGACAACAGAGAGAGAATTCAATTCAGCGCTTTTATTTCCAACATGTGCTCATTCATGGCTGCTATTATTTAATTCAGGCGAAGTACGTCTTTATTGGGACAGGATTTGACGGATTATTTGACATGACTCAGTGAGTTGCTCTCTATTTCTTAGAGCCAAGCTGCATAAATTACATGACAGGCATTTATGTAATGCATCTAATTTGTGCATTAATGGCTATGTTAAATAAAGTTTACTAACTACAGCAAATCAAGTACCTGCACGCCGTTGTTGTCTTGTCTCCCCTCAGACGCACTGCAATGGCGATCCTGCGCGCAATTCTCAAAACACCCACAAGATGGCGGCATTTATCGGTGAATCCGATATTACAAAACCGATATCCGAGTATGGTAAAATGCTTAAATATCGGGAAAATATCGGTAAATCGATATATCGGTCGATCTCTAATTATTATTATTATTATTTTTAACTTTGAGAACCCAACTGTTGTGCCCTATGGGAAAAACAAATGGAAAAGTTCTGGAACAAGTGAAAAAGTGGGCAGGCACTAATACACTCTATTTTTGGAATGGGTGATCTGTCAAATAGGCGGGGCCTTAACCTCCAATCGATTGACAGCGTAGATAGACACGCCAGTAATGTCTGTCATTCAGTTTGACGTTCATAATCTTGTTTTTGGTGTAAGTGTAATATTTTATAAACATTATAAAAAATTATCTTTGACACTTATTTTCAGTTCATTTCACAGTTTAGTGGTAGTTTGAAAAGCGGCTTTTGGGAGCTAGTAAGTAAATATATATATATAAATACATAAATAAAAATAAAAACAAAGTATATCCTGCCATTGATAAGTGATTTATTTTTTGCAGTGGCACAGCTTCAGTGAATTGGTTGCGTCAGCACGTTTAAAGTGTAAACCCTGTTCTCTCACTGAAGGTTTGAACAGTAAAACTGTTTGTAGTGTAAATCAGTATGTAAATCAGTATATAGTCCTCTCAGAAGGACGTAACCCTACAGCGTTTTTGACTGATGTAAGGGCAGCAGGATATCGGTAATTCATATTTAAGCTGTAGCATATGCTCTCCAGTTTCCATCTTTCACACATCTTTCCATGCTGCTGTGGTTTAACATTCAGAAAAGTAGCAAGCTTGAGTATACAAAGTGAATGTCGTGTTAAAAATCACATTTTAACACATTAAATACACAACACGTATAATAAATTCGTAGGCCTACTAAATCAGTCGTACTAAATGAGTCTTGTACTACCTTGAAAAGAAGCTTTGGTCTCTTTCGGTTGAAGTTGGAGTTGTACAAGTTCTTCTTCAGCAAGTTTCGGCTGATGAAACACGTGCTGGAGTAGGGGAGAGCGGGGCACAAAGTAACACTTTTTGACTTTCTCAAATTGTGTAAATCCACATGGGGTTCAGAGTATAATTTTTTATCCACAGTAATTCACACTTGTCTAGTACAAATATGCCGCTTTGTTTCATATTTACAGTGTATACGTTTTTTCTTTATTTGCCCTCATAAATTGGAAGTGAAATGTGACAACATGCCCGTAGGTGGGATAGATTGTAACATCTGAGGGGCATGTTGTAACGACCATATTACAGCTTAAAATGTTATCCGATCTCATGATAAAAATATACAAGACAAACTAAAATATTTTGTCAATAAAATAAAATAATTATTTATTTTTTTGACTGTCATCGATGAACACATACCTCTCTTACCAAATCAACTGTACCTTGACCCAGTGTCTACTGCCATCATTGTTGAGGGAGGTATTGTCATGGACAATCTGCAGAATCTACCTCAGGCATTTGCCTCTTGATTGGCCTGTCATATGCTTTAAATTTGATTACCCAAAAAGCATGAAAAACACTTTCAACTTCTTTCAGAAAGTAATGCTTGGGTTGGGAAAGAACAAACTCCCACCAAAACTGCAGTCACTCAAAAATCTCCTGTTAAGTTAAAACATTAACAATTGGGTAAGAATGGTAATGATTGGTTATACATTTCAGTTGTTCATGACAGTGAATATTGATTGAATTGTTAAATCTTTTGGTTCAGGATGTGTTTGTCATGTCAGGGTCTTTTTGTCTACAATTTTTTTTACATAGATTTAACATACATTTATTTAGATTGCTGTACTGTTTGTGTTTTATCTAAAAAGATTTTAAAAATGGTAAAACCTAAAGTGAATATTTGAATTAATTTTATACCCTAATGCAAACTTGTGTGGACCAGCCCTGTGCCCGTCAGTTGTTATGAAAAATACAATAAATTTACCTTTTAAGTGTGTCGCTGCCTTAGATTTATTTGTCCAGCTGTAAGTGTAATCTTTGTGAAACTGCAAACCTCTTCTCAATGATTTATAATAGTCTATTGATGCACTTACATTATTGGAGTAATGCTTACTTGGTTTTTTTAAGGCAATCGGTTTGCATGGTTTTAACAAGTAAATTGAATTGCTGTTGAAGTAAAGTCAACTTAGAAATTTCAAGCTGCATGCAGGAAATTTTAGTTGCCTAAAATAGTCATTCTGAGTAGCCTGTATTAAAGAGGAGTACATCCAATGTAAACAATCAAGTATACTCTACAATTTTGTTTTAAGTTACTGGAACTCTCTTGTAAGTGTACAATACTTGATAGCTGTTTGTTAGTACTACATACTATTCCCATTTCACTTTACTTGGTTTTTTCAAGGCAATCGGTTTGCATGCTTTTTTTTAAGTAAGGTTTACTAATTGGATTTTACAGTGTAGTTTGTGGCACCCATAGTTTTGTTTGTGAGTACCAGATGCGCCCATATTAAAGTTGCCGGTTGTATAGAAACAATATATTTTAAGTTTATAGCAAAATATGCATATCTATACAAATATTAAAGTATTTTGAGCAGGGCCGTCGCTAGTGGGGTGAAAGGTGGTGACGATTCTAGGGGCCCACGGCTGAGGGGGGGCCCCCGGCGATCTCAACCGACTGGCTGAAGCCAACCTAAAAAAGATGCTCAGGACAGTTGATGGGCCACTGCTGCGCCTCGTCACGAAAGCTTACTGTTTGCGCGTTTTTAAGCCTTGCCAACTTAAACATTCAAAAGAGTTTAAACAGGGTTCGTACACATTTTTACCAATAAATTTCCATGACTTTTCCATGACTTTTGAGACAATGTTCATGACCTAATGTTCCATTATTTTACAGTAAGAATAAAAATCTGTTCAAATTATCATAGCATATGTTAACTAAAATTAATGACTATTAATGCTATTGTTTGCTTTCTTGTTTTAGTAATAAATACAAGCTGCAACTGAGCCAGACGTGAAGGTCCTTGCACATGGAGTCCGAAATTTTCGTAAGCATTTTTTTTTTTGTACTCGTCATCCTTTCCTTTCAAAATGCTTGCTACGGATGCGAAAACGCAGAAAATCGAACCTGATCCGAATTTTTTTTATGACGGATGAAAGTTTCGGAGGCAGTGTGTAAACGTGATTGACACAACGTGAGGTCCTATTTATTTTTCCCCGTGCGAAAATTTTGGACCAGTGTGCAATGACCTTTACTCCACACAGAGAACATACCACACCACTGAATATTATCATTCATTTAACTCAGTTAGCCTAAATGCAGGACCTGAATTTTGTTTTGGAAACTTTTCTCTTTTGCAACCGTTTACATTCACTTAAGATAAAACCGACGAGGCTTATGAGGATACTCATTTTAACTTCATTTTGTGTGTATTTTTGCCGCTTAAAGCAACAAGCTGCGCTTTAGAACCCTGCATTTCAGACCAAGCCCGACGGGCCCCGACTTATTTACAGCTTCGGGACAATTTTCACGTCATAGCTCAGACGCAGGCCGGGCATCGGGCTTGTTTTAGGCTTCCTCCTTATTTTTATATTTTAGATATCCATCAATTATTATGGTGATGAAAAGAATTTGCCGCGCTGGTGGAAACAACACGATGCTACCGTGACTGTCAAGAGCGGCTCGGACAGTGTTTAGTGTCCAGCAGCAGCAGCGAGTGCAGGGAGAGTTCCGCGTTAAAGCGCACGCAATAAAGCTTGCCGCGAAACCCCAGCAAGTAATTACCATGATGCATGTGTCGGGGCCAGGGGAAATAAAACATTCGCTGAGTTTCGGTTCATTTTTGTGAAGCAGAAAGCACATCCTGTTTGTTTTCTAAAAAAGCACAACATATGCTGATATTGTGAGTGCACACAAATAAATAAATAATATTACTCTTACCTTTATGAGCAAAAATGACAGTTGTTTCCACTGTTATAAGAAAAAAAAATGCAAGTGATCGCTCTGGCGACTCCAGGTCCAGCAGAGCGCGCTTTAGCTTCCCCTCTCCGCACAAACGACTGGATTTATCTAGGTTAAACGTTTAAACTAACATTGTGATATGCTTTAAGTATTTTATATAGATTTTATTTAGTCAAGTGGTGATGATTTGAGATGGCTACACTGATACATATAGGCTACTCACTGTCTGCAGCTGGCCACTTAGTCGTTAGGCTACTTTAAAAACAAAAACTTGAATTTAACAAACAAACAAACAAACAAAAAAATGTTCCAAACATATTTATAAATTAACAATAAAGAAACGAAAATAAATATAACCACTTTGCCATTAAAAACGAAACTGAACTATTTTAATGGCAACAACAGCAGCTGTGTAATGGGGAAGAGAGAAAGAGAAAAAAAAGACAGTCAGGCTCAGGCCAGTAAATCTGATAAGCTGTTGGACAAGGGCTGGACTAGGGCATATGTCTGAGTCCGTACAGGGTTCTACTGAGCTTGTTTGGT
Organism: Spinibarbus caldwelli; assembly: GCA_039654775.1. Lineage (NCBI taxonomy): Eukaryota > Metazoa > Chordata > Actinopteri > Cypriniformes > Cyprinidae > Spinibarbus > Spinibarbus caldwelli. Next base: position 22,363,477 of record CM077251.1, read on the forward strand.
ACCAAACTCAATTTGGTACTCGCAAGGTGGCTTTATACGAGCGCCCTTTGGACGTGATGAGCGCACAGCAAACCGCCTCTGGAGCGCGCGAGGACCAAATGGCTTAAAAAGATGTGCAAATAAATTACATTTTTGTGAGGATGCAACAATGACCCGATTAGGCAAGTGACAATTCTGTCACCTGTACCAAAACGCGAGCGAAAGGCTTGTATCGCAGCGTGCAGCAGATCTTTAGTGCAGACGAGATGCGTCGATATGAGAGAAAAGACGCGGTACAGCTGAATCACTCACGCTGTTTTCAAATGACTGATTTGAGCTGATAGTCTGTGTGGATCTATTTACTCATCAAACCTACATGCTATAGGCTATTGAATAAATGTGTGAATATCCATCATTTTAAAGTCGAAAGCTGCGGGAATGAGTGAAACTATGCGATATAGCCTATGCGCAATCCTGCACCGAAATTCAGGACCTCATTAAACATAATTATATTATACAGAGATTTGTGAAATAGATTTCCATGACTTTTCCAAAACTCTCTGGTTTAATTTATTTTTCCAAAACTTTTCCAGGCCTGGAAACAGGGTGCGAACTACGGGGGAGCTAGGGGGAGCTCGGCTCCCCTTAATAAGACATGGGCTCCCCTGAAAACTTCATTTGTGAAATTTTGGGGGGTCTCAAAAAATATTGACAATGTGTTATTTTGACGTGCAATTTCAGTTTTGTCTAATGTGATCATCATGTGTAAAACTGCAAAAATATTCATTCATGCATGACGGCGATTTAAACCTAATTCGCTTCAATAAAGATAACTATACATGCTATTCTTGTCATGAGCATCAAGGTGTGGGGCGCTGCGGTGCAAATTCCACTCATGTTTAGTACGTTAACTCAAAAGATTCGTAGAAAAAGTATAAACGTTGGAGGCCATTGATCTTTGCGCGGAGTCCTTGAAATCCATTCAGGCGTCTGTGGTCGATTCTGTGTTAAGGTAAGGCATGTTATTCGCAATTATGTGTTGTAGCTGCCTGGGTTGTTATAGGTCTGCGTGACTCTCGATGTCTTTGGTCTAATTGAACAGAGAAATTATGGTATTCTTCTGTAGCCTGACGAGTAACTTTAACCGTTGTTCGTGTGAACTCAAAGACAGCCTGATGCTTTGTTTATAGACTATTTGTGGGTGGCTGTTTGTTGTTTCACCTATCAATTCGTGTCGATAAAGTATAATAGGGTAAATCCTGTATCTTTATGTATGTATCTTTCTGTTAGCTGTTATGCATTCCCCCCGTTATAAAAAAAAAACAAAAAACAAGTGGGCTCCCCCAAAGTCCACGGTATAGTTCGAACACTGCCTGGAAATTGCTGTTTAAAATTCCATGACTTTTCCAGGTTTTTCATGACCGTACGAACCCTGTTAAAGCATTCAAACACAAGACGCGGAAAAGCTCAACTGAGTACTCGCGCGCCGTGTTCGGTGCGCACGCAGAGAGCCGCGTCTCACGGACAACACCACCGAACCGAGCTCTCCTTTGCGTCCTCCTGCACCTGAACGAACAAATGCACATCGCAGTTTACACACGCAAACAGAAAATGATGTGAAAGAGCCCAATTCAGCACCCGCGCGCGGTGTTCTGTGCGCACAGGGCGCACGCAGAGAGACGCGTCTCAAAGCGCTTCAACACCGAATTTGCCTCTTCTTACTCGTGTTCAGACATATACATACAAAATTATGTCAAAATACCGGTCTTGGAGAGCATCCTCGAAAAAACTGTCGGTTATTTCTAAAGTGAAAGTAAACAGTGGGGAAAGAAATTAGATGTGTATCATTATAATGGATGCATTGTCTCTTAAAGTGACCGCACCTAATTTACTAGCTGCTGTCGGTGTCCTTAATGTTAATCCAAGAATACGAAAAAGAAAAAAAAAAAAAAAAAAAAAATCACTCACTGCTCTTGACTGAACTACTTTGTAGTTTTAACAAGAATTAATCCACAAACCAAAAATTATTCAGACACCAGATATAATATTTTTTATTTTTTATTATTATTTTTTATTTTTTACTAATGGGTGCAGGACATTTATGTAAGTGAGTATAGCAAAATAAAGTAAACCGTGACATACCCAAAAAAATCTTCATACAGTGGACTACAAGTAAAATTGATAAAAAATTTGGAACCAAAAATTTAGACAATTTGACCTGAGCAAAAAAGTGTTTTTTTTTTCTTTCTTTAATTGCTAACGATACCTTTTTACACCACAGACTGAACAAAATGAAGCATTGTTTGGTAATTGGTCAACGAAGTATTGATAGTTGAGTAAATATTGTCATACTAACAGTTTTCTGGATTTTTGGTTGACTGTAATCCATTACATACTTTTCTGTCAAAGTTATCTGACATTATCAAGATGAATTTGTTCTGACACAGTTTAACTCTGAGTTCTTGTCATATTTTATTACCAGTTTCGAAACTATAGTGAATACACTGTGATAATGTGAGAATTGTGTCTGAATAAATTTTGGTTTGGCTGTATATTTAATTTTTACAGTGAAGACTCTGCAGTGCTATTTTACATTTGATTATTCGGTTTATGTACCTGGACACCTACAAACTTGAAAAAAACTTAAATATTGTGTAAATAGCACAAATAACTAAATAGAACAGGCATACAATTAAACAATTTCAAACAGGGCCCACGGGTACAACCTGCCCCGGGGCCCCACAGACCCCAGCTACGGCCCTGATTTTGAGAGCACAGGCAGACAGACTCGATTGCATCACTAGTGGGCGGAGCTAAAATTCTCTTTTGGTACGCACTGCTCCTTGCGACTCTCTGACTGGTGGAATTTTCTATACAGCATCATGGGTATTTTTTGTTTTGTTTTGACCATGAATTCTGCTATTAAACAATTTTTTTCTTTTTAATAAGTGGAATTATTATTATTATTTATTATTTATTTATTTATTTATTTTAAAACTTTGAGAACTCAACTGTTGTGCCCTATGGGAAAAACAAATGGAAAAGTTCTGGAACAAGTGAAAAAGTGGGCAGGCACTAATACTCTATTTTTGGAAAGGGTGATCTGTCAAATAGGCGGGGCCTTAACCTCCAATCGATTGACAGCGTAGATAGACACGCCAGTAATGTCTGTCATTCAGTTTGACGTTCATAATCTTGTTTTCGGGGTAAGTGTAATATTTTATAAACATTATAAAAACAATTATCTTTGACACTTATTTTCAGTTCATTTCACAGTTTAGTGGTAGTTTGAAAAGCGGCTTTTGGGAGCTAGTAAGTAAATAAATATATAAATACATAAATAAAAATAAAAACAAAGTATATCCTGCCATTGATAAGTGATTTATTTTTTGCAGTGGCACAGCTTCAGTGAATTGGTTGCATCAGCACGTTTAACGTGTAAACCCTGTTCTCTCACTGAAGGTTTGAACAGTAAAACTGTTTGTAGTGTAAATCAGTATATAGTCCTCTCAGAAAGACGTAACCCTACAGCGTTTTTGACTGATGTAAGGGCAGCAGGATATCGGTAATTCATATTTAAGCTGTAGCATATGCTCTCCAGTTTCCATCTTTCACACATCTTTCCATGCTGCTGTGGTTTAACATTCAGAAAAGTAGCAAGCTTGAGTATACAAAGTGAATGTCGTGTTAAAAATCACATTTTAACACATTAAATACACAACACGTGTAATAAATTCGTAGGCCTACTAAATCAGTCGTACTAAATGAGTCTTGTACTACCTTGAAAAGAAGCTTTGGTCTCTTTCGGTTGAAGTTGGAGTTGTACAAGTTCTTCTTCAGCAAGTTTCGGCTGATGAAACACGTGCTGGAGTAGGGGAGAGCGGGGCACAAAGTAACACTTTTTGACTTTCTCAAATTGTGTAAATCCACATGGGGTTCAGAGTATAATTTTTTATCCACAGTAATTTTCACACTTGTCTAGTACAAATATGCCGCTTTGTTTCATATTTACAGTGTATACGTTTTTCTTTATTTGCCCTCATAAATTGGAAGTGAAATGTGACAACATGCCCGTAGGTGGGATAGATTGTAACATCTGAGGGGCATGTTGTAACGACCATATTACAGTTTAAAATGTTATCCGATCTCATGATAAAAATATACAAGACAAACTAAAATATTGTGTCAATAAAATAAAATAATTATTTATTTTAAATAAAATAATGCCGTTTTTTAAGAATTAAAAATGATCTGATTTTTGAGTTTTACAATGAACATATTGCAGCCAGGCTTGGGACGGCCCACATAAACGAGCCAAAATGCTTTACATGTCTTGAAATAATAATTTCTGAACATTAAACATTGACTGTCAGTCTTTATTCACCTGTTTCTCGTCGATTCTCATTAAAATTTATTAAAGTAAATAGTGTGAATTACATCGCTAATGTCATAGAATAGCAGGCAGGGCACATTGTAACGCAGTGTTACAACATACCCCATCTGAGCAACTGGAATTTAAAACCAGTTACTGTCTTCTGCTAGTTATCAAAGCATTAAAAAATAATCTAAACTGATAAATAACAGATTGGAGATTAAAATAATAGCAGATTTGTCTCATTTTAAATGAGTAATAAAAACTGATATGAAAAATTTACTTAAGCCAGAAATATAATTTTACTACGGTAAAATAAATGTTCAGCGATATCTTCAAAAGACTTTTGAATTTTGGCGCACTTTTTTCTCTATATAATGTTCATATGGTAAATATGACTAGTATAACTAGTAAATACTGTAAATCTGGTTATGCTAGCATGTGTGGAAATATTTAAACCACGTGTGTTACAACTAACCCCGCGTTACTTTGTGCCCTGCGCTCCCCTATACCAAGTGAATGTCATGGTAAAATCACATTTTAACACATTAAATACACAACACGTGTAATAAATTCATAGGCCTACTAAATCAAACGTACTAAGTGAGTCTTGTACTACCTTGAAAAGAAGCTTTGGTCTCTTTCGGTTGAAGTGGGAGTTGTACAAGTTCTTCTTCAGCAAGGTTTAGGCTGATGAAACACACGTGCTGCCTTCCTAGATATTTGTCCTTGGTGCCTCCCATCTGTGCCCCTCCCAAGAACAGCAATCGCTGCTGATTGGTCAATGTGTGAAGTTGTCGTAAAGTTCTTGGTCATGTAGGCTAAAGCCCCGTTCACACCGCCAGCGATTTTTCCGCTGTATGTCGCTAGACTCTGTACTGTGAAGACGCTTGTGGGCGTTCCTACTGCTGTAGCTCTAATGTTATTGGTAGACTGCACGTCTGGACCTATCTTTAGAAAATGCGATCACAAACTATATATATATATATATATATATATATCACCGGTAAAACTAAGATATCATTCTAATCTGACTAGGTATTAGACTTAAAAGAAATAAAAGTAGCATTCTGCTGTTGGAGAGTGTTGTTAAATAAACTACAGCAGTGCTCAGTGCATTAAATCATTAACCGGTGCTAAACTTCTCAATGCATCATATAATTAACAACACGAACCATCAATGGATGACTCAAACTCACTTTAGACTGCCAACAGTTTATTTTCCACGCATCATTTTTGTCGTTACAGTTAAATCATTTGAAACTGTGAGATCGCTCCGAAACTCTGTCCTCTCTTGCGTGCACTCGAGACGGTAACATGTGAGTGCCGCTGACAGATTCTTCACTCCTATTGGCTGTCGCACGCGACATTCGCTGTTCATTTGCATAAAGTTAAGCAATTCTTAACTTTTGTCGCTTGACACGCCCACATTCCGTCGCCAACGGTCACTGAGTACGTTTACATGGATATCCCCAGGTAGCCAAAATGATCCGGCCCGATAACTGCCCAAATCCGGCAAGCCAGAAGAAATAACTCGGCCCGGATGCGGTTGTCGGACTCTTGTGAATCACGGGAGTGAATGACGCGCAGAATCGGCCCGAGTATGCTGGCCCGAGTCCGGCTGCCGAAACTGAGCCAACATTGCCGGCATCGGGCCACAATCACGGCAGCATAGATGATACAATTAGCCGGTACTGGCCCGAGTCTGGATTCCAAATAGAAATGTATATGAACTACAAACCTATATTTATTTAATTAATAAGAACAACAAAATTTACCAAAACAGTATTAGCTTCTTTGCTATACAGCCTACATGGATAAGTACAACTGTTCATGTAATTAATTAGTTCTCTAAAAACTACAAAAATGTATTATTAACGACTTCCTCCAGTTTTTTTTTAACAATGTTATTTCCACAAATATTACACACACACACACACACACACACACACACACACACACACACATGTGCACTTCCCCTCTCAATACCCCCCAGTAAGAATGACACCATATAAATGTAAGAAATATGAGAATTTATTTGAATTTATTATTGAAAAATTGACATCAACAAATGCATAAAAACACTTTAGAACCTCTAAGAACTCCCAGGACCTCAAGTTTATCCTAAAGGAGGGACAGAATAAACGAAAGAGAGAGATAAAGAGTTAGTCATATCTCAGTGATCTCAATGGTAAATGGTAAATTTGGAGCGTACCTAAGAAGAATTTCTTTATTGTAGGACCTGCTCTCTTCTTCCATGCCATCTGTTTATAAACTTCTCAGTTTCTCCATCCAGCACACTGCAGTAGGCTATTTGCAGAAATAAATAAATAAAAATAAATGTATATATACATACATACATATATATATATATATATATATATATATATATATATATATATATATATATATATATACACATATACAGTGGGGCAAAAAAGTATTTAGTCAGCCACCAATTGTGCAAGTTCTCCCACTTAAAAAGATGAGAGAGGCCTGTAATTTTCATCATAGGTATACCTCAACTATGAGAGACAAAATGAGAAAAAAAAAATCCAGAAAATCACATTGTATGATTTTTAAAGAATTTATTTGCAAATTATGGTGGAAAATAAGTATTTGGTCAATAACAAAATTTCATCTCAATACTTTGTTATATATCCTTTGTTGGCAATGACAGAAGTCAAACGTTTTCTGTAAGTCTTCACAAGGTTTTCACACACTGTTGCTGGTATTTTGGCCCATTCCTCCATGCAGATCTCCTCTAGAGCAGTAATGTTTTGGGGCTGTCGCTGGGCAACACGGACTTTCAACTCCCTCCAAAGATTTTCGATGGGGTTGAGATCTGGAGACTGGCTAGGCCACTCCAGGACCTTGAAATGCTTCTTACGAAGCCACTCCTTCGTTGCCCGGGCGGTGTGTTTGGGATCATTGTCATGCTGAAAGACCCAGCCACGTTTCATCTTCAATGCCCTTGCTGATGGAAGGAGGTTTTCACTCAAAATCTCACGATACATGGCCCCATTCATTCTTTCGTTTACACGGATCAGTCGTCCTGGTCCCTTTGCAGAAAAACAGCCCCAAAGCATGATGTTTCCACCCCCATGCTTCACAGTAGGTATGGTGTTCTTTGGATGCAACTCAGCATTCTTTCTCCTCCAAACACGACAAGTTGAGTTTTTACCAAAAAGTTCTATTTTGGTTTCATCATTCTCCCAATCCTCTTCTGGATCATCCAAATGCTCTCTAGCAAACTTCAGTCGGACCCGGACATGTACTGGCTTAAGCAGGGGGACACGTCTGGCACTGCAGGATTTGAGTCCCTGGCGGCGCAGTGTGTTACTGATGGTAGCCTTTGTTACTTTGGTCCCAGCTCTCTGCAGGTCATTCACTAGGTCCCCCCGTGTGGTTCTGGGATTTTTGCTCACTGTTCTTGTGATCATTTTGACCCCACGGGGTGAGATCTTGCGTGGAGCCCCAGATCGAGGGAGATTATCAGTGGTCTTGTATGTCTTCCATTTTCTAATAATTGCTCCCACAGTTGATTTCTTCACACCAAGCTGCTTACCTATTGCAGATTCAGTCTTCCCAGCCTGGTGCAGGTCTACAATTTTGTTTCTGGTGTCCTTTGACAGCTCTTTGGTCTTGGCCATGGTGGAGTTTGGAGTTGGACTGTTTGAGGCTGCGGACAGGTGTCTTTTATACTGATCAAACAGTTCAAACAGATGCCATTAATACAGGTAACGAGTGGAGGACAGAGGAGCCTCTTAAAGAAGAAGTTACAGGTCTGTGAGAGCCAGAAATCTTGCTTGTTTGTAGGTGACCAAATACTTATTTTACCGAGGAATTTACCAATAAATTCTTTAAAAATCCTACAATGTGATTTTCTGGATTTTTTTTCTCATTTTGTCTCTCATAGTTGAGGTATACCTATGATGAAAATTACAGGCCTCTCTCATCTTTTTAAGTGGGAGAACTTGCACATTTGGTGGCTGACTAAATACTTTTTTGCCCCACTGTGTGTGTGTGTGTGTGTGTGTGTGTGTGTGTGTGTGTGTGTGTGTGTGTGTGTGTGTGTGTGTGTGTGTGTGTGTGTGTGTGTGTGTGCGCGCGCGCGTGCGTGCGTGCGTGTGTGTGTGTGTGTATATATAGAAAGAAGGGGAAGTCGTGGCCTAATGGTTAGAGAGTTGGGCTTGTAACCTGAAGGTTGCCGGTTCCATTCTCACACCGGCAGGAATTGAAGGTGGGGATTGTGAATGAACAGCACTCTCTCTGCCTTCGATACCATGACTGAGGTGCCCTTGAGCAAGGCACCGAACCCCCAATTGCTCCCCGGGCGCTGGAGCAATGGCTGCCCACTGCTCCGGGTGTGTGTTCACGGTGTGTGTGTGCGTGTTTGTTCACTATTCACTGCTGTGTGTGTGCACTTGGATGGGTTAAATGCAGAGCACCAATTTCGAGTATGGGTCACCATACTTGACAATACGTCACGACTTTCACTTTCACTTTCATATATATACTGCAAAATGTAAAAAGTAGTCTGAATTTTTGAAATAACTGTTTAACCACATAACATATATATGTTATGTGGTTATATGTTACATTTTGCAGACATTTAATTTAAAACGAATACAATTTTACAGTTTAAAAATGACAAAATAGAAAAAGGCCTGTAAAAATTTGGGCACCCTGCATGGTCACTACTTGGCAATGCACTCTTTGACAAGTATCACAACCTGTGAAACAGTACAGTTTACAGCTATTTGAGTAATAGAGTATTCAAAATGTAATATGTAAAATATCAATAAAATTAATAATAATAATTTTGGCCCTTTACTTGACCACTTACAACACCCTGATTCAAACAGTACAACAAAATTAATCTTAAGATATTATGTTCCATTTGATTAGCCCTAGCCCATTTGGTTACAATATCCTAAAAGAAACCATATATTTACACATCTACTCTACAGCAAAATATAACATTCAATTAGTTACATGGCACAGATGAACTCTTTTCAGATGATCTTGACAAATCTGACAGACAAAAAAAAAAAAAAAAAAGCAATCACAAAACTATTAGAAGTGTAGCAAGAGCATTATTACACTATTCACATAATATGATGTGTAATTAAATAATTAAAATTCCCTAACCAACTACAAAATACATTACTTTTAAAACAGATCAGATGATGCTAGACTGTTAAATAAATAAATAAATAAATAAATGCTGCATGAAATATGTGACCCTGGACCACAAAACCAGTCTTAAGTCGCTGGGGTATATTTGTAGCAATAGCCAAAAATACACTGTATGGGTCAAAATTATAGATTTTTCTTTTATGCCAAAAATCATTAGTATATTAAATAAAGATCATATTCCATGAAGATATTTTGTAAATTTACTACTGTAAATATATCAAAACGTCGTTTTTGATTAGTAATATGCATTGCTAAGAATTCATTTGGACAACTTTAAAGGCGATTTTCTCAATATTTTGATTTTTTTTGCACCCTCAGATTCCAGATTTTCAAATAGTTGTATCTCAGCCAAATATTGTCATATCATAACAAACCATACATCAATGAAAAGCTTATTTATTCAGCCTTCAGATGATGTATAAATCTCAATTTCGAAAAATTGGCACTTAAGACTGGTTTTGTGGTCCAGGGTCACATATATTTAATGAACCTAAATTAAAAAATATATATATTGAGAAAGTGTTTGACAGTCAGCTTAAAAAATATACTTACAAAGCCAAAGACTTGTGACAAGTGCTGTGGAGCCTTTGGGGTGCAGCAGCTACTGACACAAAAACAAAGGGGAGAAATTTTTCTTAAAAAACTTTTTTTTTTTTTTTTTAAGAAAAATTGCAAACACTAGCTTTCTTTTCTATATTCTATCTACTTGTTTAAAAAAAAAATACCTTGCTACGTGTACCGCGTTAGGCTAACCGAGACTTGTCATATCGCTTGCATGTTGTTGCTCTTTTGTTGGTTTTGATTGCTTCTATTGTCCTCATTTGTAAGTCGATTTGTATAAAAGCGTCTGCTAAATGACTAAATGTAAATGTAATGTAAATGTAAAAAGAAAAAGCATCACTCAATATCAGATAATGCATATGTCTGTACAAATTGAACATGGCAAATCCAAGATGCAGGATGACTGCTAGACTGATCACTTACAACAATCGGATGACAATCTGAGAAAAGAAAGAAAAAAAGAATAAATATTTTCATTATTGAAAATAATTATAATTTTACTTGAATATGACTTTTATTTCTTCCCTGGTGTATACAAATGCATACATGTTTTACTTTTATTGTAATTATTTGTTATTAAAAAGCAGAATTGTTATTATTTTGACTATTATCTCATAAGGATAGGCTACATTGGCTTGTGTGAGTCTTTTCTGTCTCTCGCTCGCTCTATCACACACGTACACAGAGAGAGAGAGAGAGAGAGAGAGAGAGAGAGAGAGAGAGAGAGAGAGAGAGAGAGAGAGAGCGCGTCAGTGTCGCGCGCTCTGTTTAAATGTGAAAATATTATTCATGATAATTGTAAAATGAATATATAGGCTATATATTTTTTAACTAACGTTACCTTTGCCGACATGAATGTGAAACGAAAGGAGGTTTTCTCAATTCTAGCAGATCTGCGCAAATGACGTCATGCAGATATAACGGCATTAACGGTAATTAACGGTGCTGAAGAACGGGCCGTAGAAAATAAAGACAGAAAGACTCGTTCATGTGAACAGTAAGCGTATGGTACATTTAAATGACAGTCCGTCGATTTTATGCTTGTGTACACAAAAAACACTTTACTTCAGGAAAGCCATCAGGCGATGCTGTCCACTCACAGAGTCCGGCTGTGCGCGTGATGTGACGACCGCAGCTTATATAACCTCTGGCTCTTTCGCGGGCTTTGCACGTGAGGTGTAAAACAGTAAAAGTTACATTTATATCTATTTTATTTATTTATTTATTTATCATCTGAGATGTATATTTAAGTCATTACCTCGCAATATATTTCCCTGGCAAAAAAAAAAAAAAAAAAAAACGCTAATCAACTCAAAACACCTGCAAAGGTTTCCTGAGCCTTCAAAATGGTCTCTCGGTTTGGTTCACTAGGCTACACAATCATGGGGAAGACTGCTGATCTGACAGTTGTCCAGAAGACAATCATTGACACCCTTCACAAGGAGGGTAAGCCACAAACATTCATTGCCAAAGAAGCTGGCTGTTCACAGAGTGCTGTATCCAAGCATGTTAACAGAAAGTTGAGTGGAAGGAAAAAGTGTGGAAGAAAAAGATGCACAACCAACCGAGAGAACCACAGCCTTATGAGGATTGTCAAGCAAAATCGATTCAAGAATTTGGGTGAACTTCACAAGGAATGGCCAGAGGCTGGGGTCAAGGCATCAAGAGCCACCACACACAGACGTGTCAAGGAATTTGGCTACAGTTGTCGTATTCCTCTTGTTAAGCCACTCCTGAACCACAGACAACGTCAGAGGTGTCTTACCTGGGCTAAGGAGAAGAAGAACTGGACTGTTGCCCAGTGGTCCAAAGTCCTCTTTTCAGATGAGAGCAAGTTTTGTATTTCATTTGGAAACCAATGTCCTAGAGTCTGGAGGAAGGGTGGAGAAGCTCATAGCCCAAGTTGCTTGAAGTCCAGTGTTAAGTTTCCACAGTCTGTGATGATTTGGGGTGCAATGTCATCTGCTGGTGTTGGTCCATTGTGTTTTTTGAAAACCAAAGTCACTGCACCCGTTTACCAAGAAATGTTGGAGCACTTCATGCTTCCTTCTGCTGACCAGCTTTTTAAAGATGCTGATTTAATTTTCCAGCAGGATTTGGCACCTGCCCACACTGCCAAAAGCACCAAACGTTGGTTAAATGACCATGGTGTTGGTGTGCTTGACTGGCCAGCAAACTCACCAGAGAATCTATGGGGTATTGTCAAGAGGAAAATGAGAAACAAGAGACCAAAAAATGCAGATGAGCTGAAGGCCACTGTCAAAGAAACCTGGGCTTCCATACCACCTCAGCAGTGCCACAAACTGATCACCTCCATGCCACGCCGAATTGAGGCAGTAATTAAAGCAAAAGAAGCGCCTACCAAGTATTGAGTTGTAGCAAATTAGCTTAAAAAGGGAATTGTATATAAATAATTACAATTAATTATGATTAATTACAATTATTTATATCGGCTGACAGTAATAACTGTAGCAGAGTTAAATTGCCATCAGCTGATCTGTTCGTCCAGCGAACATTCAGTGTAAATTCATATCAACTCTAAGAAAGGATATTTCCGTGGCCACAGAAAATATCTTCCTATTAATGCATTAGAGCATGTAGCAAGGGTCAAAATCGTAAAGGGACATTAATATGCAAAGCAGAATCAGAAACTCATGTAATTTGTGCACAAGAGTTTTATTAACTAAACGCTAACACACATAACTAATCTAAACAAACAAACGAATAACATACACACACGCGTATATACAAAGTGGAGCTCAGTTAACCACCTGAGTAAAACCATCAGCGCTGTTTATAACGGGGTCTATAACTTATACTAAACCTCTGTTTCGTTTAGTTAAATGTACTATACTTGCACTGCCTTGATCTTGACGAATGTCCAGAATGCAGTCTCGGATGAAAGTCTTGATGGTTTCAAGGTTTTGGACTTGCAATCACGTTCTTCCTGTTTTGAAGAGTGATGAATTCCAAAGATGTTTTGACTCAATGGTGATTGGGAGTTTCTTCCCAGGTGAAAAGTGAAGAAGAGTTAAGAAACATCAGCTAAGATCCAAGAATCTTTGTTTGAATGGAGAGACAAGGCCGTAAAGCCTGGCACAAAAACTTAATGGTCCAGAAGAGTTCTAGCTCACATCTTCCTCATCCTCTTAGGAGTCCCTCACGGAGCAATCAGAAGATAGCAGAAGAGCTTTTTGCAGAAGAAGTTTTTGCAGAAGAGAGGTTTTTTTGGAAGAGAGAGCCAGACCTGTGAGTGAGACCTTTATCTGGTATAGAGGTCACACCTCTGGGGAGTCAAAGAGCCAATGGTCTCCAGTCTCTTTGGAGGGAAGGTTTTACGAATCTTTATCTCTGAGCATGGTAATTAGCATGGGGTTGGATTTAATAGTTGATGTACAACTATTAAAGATTCTTAGAACACTAATATGCTGCATAGGTATCAACACTGTCATTTAGATCATCCAAAGACGAATTGATAGAGATCAAACATGATATAAGTGAGGTAATATTAACTAGTGATCGATCATAAGCATGCATAAAACAGGATACAGTACAAAAGACAATATACACGAACAATAACAATATACACAATGACCTGAGGATGTGTGTATGTATTCAAAGAAAGGTTTTTCAATGAATTAATTAGAGAAGAGTCCATTCTTATGTGCCTTAATGTCTCTTTCCTAAGGGAAAATTAGGTGAGTGTTGCTCGGCCCGCATTCCTTAGAGCAATAAACTAGTGTTATCAGGTTGGTTGCTATGGAACCGGGGGCCTGGAGTCATCACAGACATACCGGCACCCAGAATGTGTGTTGGGTGAGGGGTCTGTGATTATTTGTTAATCTAATAACTAATTTGATTTGTTAAATCTGATGAACAAATGTGTGTCTGATTGGTCCAAATGCTACAGAGTACATATACAGTAAATGAACATACTTTCCAGAAGGCCAACAATTCACTAAAAATGTTTTTTTTTTTTTATTATTGGTCTTATGAAGTATTCTAATTTGTTGAGATAGTGACTTGGTGGGTTTTTGATAAATGTGAGCCAAAATCATCACAATTAAAAGAACCAAAGACTTAAACTACTTCAGTCTGCGTGCATTGAATTTATTTAATACATGAGTTTCACAATTTGAGTTGAATTACTGAAATGAACTTTTCCATGACATTCTAATTTATTGAGATGCACCTGTATTAAATAGACACTAGTACTTATTTATTAGATACTAGTACTTATTGATTAGATACTAGTACTTATTCATTATATACTAGTATCTATTTAATAGATACTAGTACTTATTCATTAGATACTAGTACCTATTAAATAGATACTAGTACTTATTTTTTAGATACTAGTTCTTATTTCAATAGTGACTAGTAACTATTCTGTTGTTACTAGTAACAAATTTAAAATTTTGCCATTGATTTCTATGGTGATCTGTCATTGAGATATCAACTATACAGTTTTGACTAGTATGTATTCTAGTTGTGACTAGTGCATAATTTTTATGTACTAGTAGTTATTCATTAGATACTAGTACTTATTATTAGATACTAGTCCTCATTCATTAGATACTAGTACCTATTAAATAGATACTAGTACTTATTCAATAGATACTAGTACACATTTATTAGATACTAGTGCTTATTCGAAATGTCACTAGTAAGATTTGTTATTTTACTACTAATTTTTTTCTTTGAACTTTAATTTAATTGAACTTTAATTGAAATTGAAAGATACTATTGTGTAATAAATAAGTACTAGTACCTAATGAATAACTACAAGTATCTATTAAATAGGTACTAGTATCTAATGAATAAGCACCAGTATCTAAAAAACAAGTACTAGTATCTAATGAATGCTTACTAGTAATATTTAAATAGATACTAGTCACTATTGCAATAATTACTAGTCAGTAATTAAAAGACTATATCAAAAACAGAATAACTACCACTACCTGTTCATTTGGAGATATCTTCAACCTCATAAAGAACTAGTGAGAATGTATTTGGAGATATCTTAATTCAAACAGATCATTACATAAACATAAGTACCTCTCAACCGTCCAATCAGAGTCCACATGGCAATACAATATATTAATATGCTGAATTAATTTGATTGTTAAGTAGGGCTAACTGACTTTGTATGTTAGCCTACCTTGCTAATTGGTTACCATGAAAACACAAGGAAAGATTACAAACCTGTTGTCCAACAAAAGTACATTGACATGTTTTTATTCCAAATTCACCGCATAACATCAGTCGAGCATTTGAAATAACTTCCTTTTGTGATCTGACATGGTTTCATTAAACAGAATGAAGCAGAAATCATGCCACTTTATATTATTCTATGCAGTGATAAAGGCTATGTCGATTAGCATTTTAAATATACTTTATTCTTATAAAAATACCCGAGATGGTTTGAAGAACACAGATAAAACCATATATTGTTGCAATCATTGTTTATTTTCTTCATGTTTCATCAGTAAAAGGTCTATCTGCATGTTATTCAGCTACTATGCTACATAAACAGTGAAAGTCTTCTTTGTCCACATAAGGGATTTCCTGGAACTTCATCAGTGAGTCTCACTTGTGGAGTTTCTGCGTGAGGGCGCTCTCCGGCGATGAGTATGAATGAAAAAGAAATTACATGAATTGAGGACTCGTTATTGCGCACAAACCCCTAATTATAGCAAAAATAATTAAGAACTTTGAGGTAAACATTTCCAAATCCTTATGTTTTTCTCCAGTGTAGAGAAGTGTACATTTCTTTTTCTTTTTCTTGCTGCTACATTTATTATTATATTTATTTTAAAATACTGTTTTGTATATTATAGTGAAATAGTGTTATAAAAGTAATATTCCTTATTTTGTTTAATGTTTTTATTTAGAAATAATAACCATAATCATTATTAGTTATACTGAAATGTAAAAACAACATTTTTGGCCAAATTGTGCAGCCCTACAAGTACAGCAAACCTGGGTCATTCTACAGAAATGTCCACTTTTCTGTCCCTAGACTTTACAGAAATATTACAATTGAAATACACATTAGGGTTACAATTTTTTTATATATATTTTAAAATGAAACAATATGTTATTTGAACAATTACACCTTCCTGAGCCATCAATGTGAATTTTTTTTTTTTTATTAATTATACAGAATTCCAAGTACCACAAACTGTTTGTCCCCACAGCCATGTACAGAGGGAAAGTGCTTTATTTTGAGGTCAAAAACAGAATTTTCTACCATTTAAAATATGAAAGTCCATTCATAACTATCAAATATATGATGTAAATGGCATAAAAACTAAATTCCAAATAAATATTATAAAGTATATAATGAAAATAGTGGTCCCCTGGAGTTGTGTCACTGGTGTCACCGCTTAACAAAACTCTTTTATTTTGGAATAAAAAATCACACTGATGACATCACTCGACTTCCTCCTTCCTATTTTCTAAAGATCTATGAAAAAAGGCCCATGTTTAGTCCACTGTTTCTTTTCAGTTATCAGAATTTTTTTTCATTTATCTCATGATTTCATATGAAGCTTTTAGTTGATGTCACTGGTATGACCTATTTATTGTTAGGGAATTATATTAAAAAAAAAAAAAAAACATAATAAAAATGGTTTAAACTAATTAATTTAGTGAGTGTACCATGATTGACAACGTGTGGTTTGATACTTTGCAGCAGACATTTTGTAAAATGCATTTTTCATGAAAACTGCCACTGGTGTTACTGTCACTGGTGTTACCTTCCTGATGGGTAACACCAGTGAAGATCAGTATATCAGGTCTTATGTATGTCACTGGTGTTACTGTGCTGTGTTGCTATGTTACTGTACTGTTTTTCTGTCACATTAAATAAATAAAACACAATATACTTATTTCTTGCATTTTCATTATTTTTCCTGTAACTCTGACTACATGTGCTGAAAAAAAAAAATCGAGAAATAATATTTCATAAAAACTTTTAATATTGCTAAAGAAGGTAACACCAGTGACAAAAAAAAATGATACATGTGGTCTTGAAATAATTGCACAAAAAAGCTAAATAAAATAAAAAATAAAAAAAATAAGCTGTCATTTATATGTATTCATAAAGTCAAAAGGTAATCTAATAATGTGGTCTAAGTTTAAATGTTAAAAAAAAAAAGATGTAAATTTTAAGACATACCAAAAGTGGACGTTTCTGTAGAATGATGTTTTATTATTATTATTATTATTATTTTTTAAATTATTTATTTTTGGCCTTTTTCATAAATAAAGAAAATGTTTGTCTGAAAACATAAGGTTTAGATTTTGTGTACCTTGTACAGAACATTAATGTAAAAACATTCAGAGTCTGTAGCACCAGTGTGTCCTGTATAGAATATTTATGTAAAAACATTCAAAGTCTGTAGCACCAGTGCTATATGCAAAAAAGTTAACGTACAGCCCTGATATGATATTTATTGTTTTTACTGGAGGAAAAAAGGAAAATAATAGATAATACAGTTTTCCTCAGTTGCTGTGGTGCATTTTTTGAATCGTCCTTAATATTTGCAAATAAGTATGTGCATTTCTCAATGGATTACCTGCAAAAGCCTGTAATTTACTTAAAATCTTTAGTTAATCTCTCTAAAGTAAGTATTTATGTCAATGAACATATCAGTGCCATCAGAATGAAAAGTCCTTGTGTCATTGTTCACAAACAAGATAGTCAAAATGCTTAGTCATGTTGTCAATATAATAGTGCACTCTGTTAGTATTACCTGATGTAAACTACGGCAACAGTTTGGAAGACAGTTACTGTATTTGAAATGCAGAAGGCTGCGCTTCTTATGCCACATATCCATTTCAAATGTACAAATTAACACATTACTGTATGTGGGATATTGATTGAAAGAGACTGTTTCGAAATGTTTGAATTATTGAGGATATGGTCGATCTCCCAATATGTAGCTGCACCCTTCAGTCATTGTAAGGCCATGATTGACAACATGGTGCACAGTAGTGGCCCTTATTTCATCTGATAGCTATGCGTCTCTGTCCTTGGCCTCTTCTGCCTCTTCCTCTGTTTTGCCTCTGTACACTTCCACCACGCATCCTTCCTCCTCTTCTTCCTCTCGGCTGTTGACCCTGATCGTTTTCTGGATGTTCATCCATTGTCAAAATTATATATGCTTTCCAGTTGAAGGTTCATGAGATGCACCTTTGAGCTATTTCAGAGAACTAGTTTATAATTGGTTGATCTACATTCTCTTCATTAGTGAAAGTCAAGATTCATTTGCACAATTCATGGCAAATTTACAAAAAGTCTAATAGAAATGTGTAGAAAATATGCTTGACAGTTTATGACAACTAGATCAACAATTTTGCATTTAATGACTTATACGATGAACTAATGACTAGATGTTTTGAGGGGTAAGACTAAGCACAGAAAACTATAAACCTTTTGACCTACATGACAATAGCGAAAGTGAAAAGTGAAAGTCGTGACGTATTGTCAAGTATGGTGACCCATACTCGAAATTGGTGCTCTGCATTTAACCCATCCAAGTGCACACACACAGCAGTGAATAGTGAACACACGCACACACACACACACCGTGAACACACACCCGGAGCAGTGGGCAGCCATTGCTCCAGCGCCCGGGGAGCAATTGGGGGTTCGGTGCCTTGCTCAAGGGCACCTCAGTCATGGTATCGAAGGCAGAGAGAGTGCTGTTCATTCACAATCCCCACCTTCAATTCCTGCCGGTGTGAGAATCGAACCGGCAACCTTCAGGTTACAAGCCCAACTCTCTAACCATTAGGCCACGACTTCCCCCAACTGCAATAGCAACAATAGCAATAGCAACTGATAATGTAGGAAACCGCAGACAAATGTACATAATCAGTTGCATGAACATACCAAAGTAATCGCAACTTGTTCAAAAGAATGAGAAACTGCTTTTATGTTGTGCACAAGTGACTAGATGATGTGGAGCTTGACCATGTAGTTTTGAGAATTTCATTTCTGATCTGAGAAATGCATCAATACAGAAGTTATAAAAGGACATGCATTGTTATTTTTTTTTTTCGTCTTGTTTTCTCGTGATCACAACTTAATTTTCTCGTTATCTAGACATAACAAAAGTTGTTTTGTCGTGATCACGACATAACAGGAGTTGTTCTCTAAGTTACACAACTGTGTCAACATGTGGCAGTGTAGAACTAAAAATAACTGATTGAGACCTGTATACTGTAGTCTTACTGTACATGTTCGGGACAGAGTAAGCACCTCTCCGTGATTGCTATAATTTGTGCAGTTCATTACTGACATTTAATCAACTTATAAATGTTAATTGCTTGAATAGAAATGATTATTTTTGCTTGAAAGTGTATCTGTTATCGTTACGTTCTTACTGCTGCACGATCGTTTCACTACCACAATAACATTCAGTGAAACTTATTGCTTATTAAAACCAATGTTGAGGTCACTGGATAGTATTCTGTTTGCAACCTATAGGCTATCTTTATTTGTGCATCTTTGAAGTACACGATTGTTAGTTAAGCAGGGATAATGTTGTGTTTATGTAGAACACGCTACAATTTGCAATGTGCATCTTTGTCCTTATTTTTTGCTTGTGGACAAATGATTGTTTCTTTTCTATGTGGTTTCCTCAAAAAAGTACATCCATCTCCTTGTTTCCGTTTCCTGTCTAATCTCTCCCCTATATGTTGCTGGTTCATTAATATTCAACATGCGATTAGCATACTAAGCAGAAATGCAAATTTAAAAAGTACTAGTATCTATTAAGTTCAGGATATCTCTGGTCTAAAAAGTTACTAGTAACTAAAAAATAAGAAATAGTTCTATTTTTTTCTTAACAAGAAGAGTATAATTAAATACTAGTCACTATTAGAATAAGTACTAGTATCTAATAAATAAGAACTAGTATCTAATGAATAAGTACTAGTAACTTTACAAAAGACACTAGTACCTAAAGAATAAACACTAGTACCTAAAAAATAAGCACCAGTAGCTAAAGAATAAGCACTAGTAACTAATGAATAAGTACTAGTACTTAATGGAAAAGATACTAGTATCTAAAAAATAAGTACTAGTAGCATGAAAATAGATACTAGTACGGTTTATAGATTAAAAGTTAAAACGGCTTGCCATAGATGCGAGGCTGCCCAGATAGCAAATGACATCTGGCCCAGTTCTGGCCCACATACCGCGCGGAATGACGGCGATGACTCAACCTGAGTCTGGCTGACAGATATCAACCACAACTGAACCGGATCTGGGCCACACCTCACAAATGGCACGGGCAACATCTGGCCCAGATCTGGCCCAGTTTTGGCTAACAGAAGCCAGCCACAATTGGACCGGTTCTGGGCCACATCTCACACATAGCACGGGCAACATCTGGCCCAGATGTCACCCACTCCATTTCTGAGATGTGGCCCAGATCTGGTCCAGTTGTGGCTGATTCTGGGTTAGATATGGCACATTTACCCTTTCTAGATACAAAAGCATATGTAATTAATCTAGAATAAAGAAAACACTCATATATACACTCATAACTGCTTTATTAAAATATAAAAATGAGAGAAATACAAATAATTTTAAAAAATATACATAGAGAAATAAGATAAATAAAAAATGCATGTATAGATATAGATATAGATATAAAACAAATACAAACAAATATTTATAAATATAGATAAATACAGATACATACAGAATTCCAAATAAAGTGTATACATTCAACTGTTCTCACTGAACTGATACATTGTTAACCAGAGGAGCACAACAAATTTCAAGAGGAGTCAAAGAAATAGAGAATTCAAATCAACAGTTTGATAACTAGATAACTAACCATGAGCAGGGCAAAAGGGGAGTCCATTAAACAGGCAGGGATCAAAACCAGAAAGCAGCCCAAAGAAAACATCAATCCAGAGGGTAATTCAGACACGAGGTCAGGGGCAAGCGAGGGTCAGAGCCAAAAAGCAGTCCGAGATCAACAACCTGGAGACAGGAGAAGACAACATCTTAAAGGTGCTTTATGTATTTTTTGACAGTATTAAAGCATTCAAATATTATGTTTGCAGATATAGAATGTTTGCAGCACTCAGTTTAACCGCTGGCTGTCAATATTACATAATGCACCTTTAAATCTTCTCTCCTGGCCGATGGCCTCCATCCCATCTCTGGCAAGCTGCAGCCATCTTTTAACCCAGACTTCCTAGTCTGTTGCCGTGGTGGTAGTTTGTATGTCCATCTATAGTTGCCATCATCTAAGGTCTTTTTGAGTATTCGCATCATCTGAAGTCCTCACAAGTCCTGGTGCTGTGCAGTTTCTAATAACCCTGGGATGGACATTTAGAGAAACAGGAAAGCAAAAGGAGAAGGATTAGCATAGCTGCTGTTCATATTATTTCAGGCAAAAAATGATCATGTGCACTTTTTACTATTTCATCAATGGAGTACAAGGTTTTGATGTGTTTTGTGAATGCTTGGCAAAAAATGAGTGTTTTAAAAACTAGGTTTAAACTAAAAGAGTGTACAGAATTTTTCTAGATCCCTTAATAAACATTTGTTCTCAGTATTTGGGGAACAGACAGTCTCTATAGAATGGACTACATATGCTAGAGTATCTTTTAAGCAGGAGAAACATCATAACTATAATTTACACAACTGTTCAAGAGTTTGGGGTTTGTAAGATATTTTATGCCTTTAAAAGAAATCTCTTATGCTCACCATGGCTCAATTTATTGGATCAAATAACAGTAAAACAGTAACACTGTGAATATTATAATTCAAAACATCTATTTTCTATGTGAATATTATGTTAAAATGTAATTTCTGAATTTTCAGCATCATTACTCCAGTCTTCAGTTTCATATGAACCTTCAGAAATCATTCTAATATGTTGATTTGCTGCTTAAGAAACATTTCTGATTATTATAGATGTTAAAATACAGATATGCTGACTTTTTTTCTGTTTTTGTTGTTACATAGACTCCAAACCTTTGAATGGTGTTGCACATTACATGCATTAAATTGATCAAAAGCATGAGTAAAGATTTCTGTTTCAAATAAATGCTGGTCTTTTGAACTTTCTATTCATCTGTGAATCCTGAAAAATAATAACTGTTTCAACACTGATAACAAGTTTCTTGAGCAGCAAATCAGCATATTAGAATGATTTCTAAAGGATCATATGACACTGAAGACTGGAGTAATGATGCTGAAAATTCAGCTTTATCATCACTGGAATACATTACAGTTTACAATGTATTCACATAGAAAACAGCTATTTTAAATTGTAATAATATTTCACAATATTACTCTTTTTACTTATTTTTAATCAAATAATTACTGTAGAGGTAAGCAGAAGAGAATTCTTTCCAAAACATTAAATTAAAAATTGTATCAACCTCAAACTTTTGAACACTAGTGTATGTTTGAGATTTGACTTACTTGTCTTATGGTCAATAGCATCTTGGAGATGTTGTTCGCTCCAACTCTGCTTATGTGCAGCAGGCCATCAGCATTGAAGAATCTAGGAACAAAGCAATCTGTCGCAGAGCCAACAATATTTAGTATGCAGTTCCACACTAGAGCAGAGGTGACATGCAAAAAAATAAAAAGGATAATATAGTGAATATATACAAAAAAAGAATTTATGTTTTAGGTTTACTTGTTTATTTAATATTGCTCATATAGTGTCACTCACGTTAGGATGTCAAAACCTTCTTAAAATAATTGTAATACATCAAAAAGGTGTATTTTTTCAAAAGCAAATAACAGATTATTGATGATATACACGAAATATTGTGAAAATATGTGAAAAATGCATATTAAGTTATTTAATGACTTTTTCAGCTTATCTATGTTTCCTACATCTCTGTCAGCAGCTCCCTTCAGAAATATTGAAATGTTGGACATTCTCTTCTGTTGTAGAAGGGTTATTTTGTCACTCTGAAATCACAGAACAGTTTTATCAATATTAGTTTATCATAAAAGATCAAAACAGCTTTACAGCTCATTTTGGCGCTCGTTGATAACGTTACGTCACCGGTAAAAACGTATGGTTAGGTTAAATAAATTAAGCAATTTCCAAACATCCCTTGAAAAATTACCAGCAAACTTTAACAAATCTGTCAAAAGCTCTCATCTACACATAAAGATTTGATTAAAAGCCCAAACTTTCATAAATAAGAGCACAATCTACAGAGTTAGCCCGCTTAACTAGCTAAAACGGCTGAGATGCTAACGGACTTTTTCGAAAACATTAAACCATTTCTATAAAGTAAATAAACACAAGAAGCGAGTCAAATACAAATAAGAGAAGTGTCAACAACAGTTTTATGTAATATTTGTGTGATTTTAGGTTACTAAACTCACCTGAAAGCAGTGAAAACAGCAGCGAGAAACGGTGTGTTTCCTCGTGACAGTTACAGTGTTGCACCCCGTTTCCATGGCAACTCCCTCCGCTCCAGTGTTTGAATGATACTGGAATGTTCAGCGCGCGAGCACATTAAAACACGTCACGCATTAGAAGTCACGCGTTCACATAAATAAACACATAGACATATTTTTGAACAAACATATCCACCTTATTTTTCCTGTAAGAGTGGGCGCGGCCATTTGTAAATTTAATGTGTCTGGCTTTCGGTGTCGTTCCAGCTATATTAGCTGTACAAACAGCTCGTTTTGCTGTTTGCTATTGCAAACTGGTGTATCTTACCATGTTATTTTAATGCATTGTCTTAATTATGAAGGTACTGGTTTGTAGTGCAAACAGTTTTATCGTTTACTGCACTTTGTTCTTGTTATTTCCCTATGGCGGATAACCATAAGTCTCGCACATACAATGGCTTGGTGGATAGAATTAGATCAATACATAAACAATTTAAAATAGTATTATTATTAAATTATTGTTATTATTATTATTATTATTATATTTTAATAATTATAATAATTATTATTATATTATTATTATATAATTCTAGCAATCTCCATTTTAATTCTATTCTTAAAAAAACTTGCCCCTTTTAGACTTGCACTCTTTTCATTTACTAACTTCTTGTTTTCTTAAAAAAAACAAAAAAACACTAGCTTCTCTATTCTTTTTCTATTCTATCTATTCCTTTTCTTTTTATTTATTATACAATTAACAAAAACAACAAAAAAGGCCTCTAACACTAGCTTGCTCTATTCTATTCGATTTTCTATTCTATCTGATTTCTTTTTATTTATTATGTAACTTAACAAAAAAAAAAAACCTTGCTACGTGTACTACATTAAGCTATCTGAGACTTGTTATAGCACTTGCATATCATTGCTCTTTTGTTGATTTTGATTGCTTCCAAAGTAAGTCGCTTTGGATAAAAACGTCTGCTAAATGACTAAATGTAAATTTAAAATATCATTAAATTATGACATTGCTAATTTAAAATTCATTTTGTAGTTGAATGGTCCAGTGCAAAATGCCAAGCGTGCATGTGATAGTGGGACAAAGTGGCACTTTTATAGTTTAAGATTTTGTATTCTTGTTTTTACAAACACTCAACATTTTTATTTCATTAAAAAAGTGCTTGCTTGCAGTATTTTGATACTAAATTTTGCTTATTGTCTCTTTGATTTTGTTAATTGTATAATAAATAAAAATAAAACAGACAGAATACAAAAAGATTAGAAAAGCTAGAGTTATTTTTATTTTATTTTTTTAAGAAAAGTAAAAGTTAGTAAATGAATAGAGTGCAAGTCTAAAAGGGACAAGTTATATATGAATATATATATATGTATGTGTATATATATGTCCTGGCCAGGATTTCTAAATTGCCTAAAATAACCAGGTTTTGGCTGTATGCGCTGCACAGATCGATCGTTGTTTGACATCAAAGTACAGCGAAAACGATTCGAAAGCATAAGGAGCTGTCTGCTCTTCTCTCTATAGCTCTCACAGTAATTAAATGTCATATAACGATCGATCTGCACAGTACAAAACAACCAACACCTGGTTATTGTAGGCAATTTAGAAATCCTGGCCAGAACGTGTCCCCGGAAAATGGCATGTCTGGTCACCAGTTATAAGCCATATCTGGCCCACACACAACAAGCCAGAAGTCAACCTAAAACCGGTTTGTCACACATGGGCCAGATCTGGCCCAAATGACCTCTGCCATTGCCAGAACTCAGCCATATGTGCCATATTTGGCCCAGATGAGGCCCGGAAGTGTATGCTTTCAGGGTCGGTTCTCAAATCGGACGTGTCCGAAAGAAACCGGTTCTCGGTTGAGTGTAGCGATGATCCGAAAACCGTTGCAACCGGTTCTTGACTCGATAACGAGAACCGCTCTAGCAGTACGTTCAATGCACTCATGTTCAGTCTATCAGCTGCTCTGCTCGTGCTATCAGTTCTGTTCACAGCAGTTCAGTCAATGCACTGTTGATGTAACTGAATAACTCAGGATATTGGTTTATTTCGACTCAGAGGGAGTGTCAGGCACGTTTTACAACCGAATAACTTGAGTAATTTGTGGATTAGTGCGTACTTGAGACGCGAACCGTTTCAAACGATTCAGTTCGATTTGATGAACTGGTTCGACCGGTTCACTAAGAAGATCCGGTTAAATCGATTCGTTCGCGAACTGGACATTACTCACACGGAGGAAAAGGTAAGCGCTATAAATTTACATTTATTCTTCGTTTTTACTAATATAACGTTAGATGTCACCAAAGAGGAGTAACGTAGTGTTTTGTAATTTGGTAGGTTTTCTAATTTAATTTAATAAATAAATGCCCTGTTTGGTTCATTAGCTCACGAGCAGTCTCATTTGAGGCGGTCTGAGGTAACGTTAACTGTTAAAACCTTGAGATAAAATTTTATACCTTTCCTTTAGTTATTTGAAATTTAACACGATAAACTATACCGTATTCATTTTCAAATTCTTTAACGTTAAACTTAAACCGTAGTAATTAGTTTGTTTGACTGCCTGCGCTCGCGCTTGATGATGCTCATGCTAGCCATATTGTAAACTTGAATATAAACCGCTGTATAAAGTTTAATTAGACCGAGCTGCTATCAGTATTTGATTCATTACCCCTTAGACACAACCACACATCATCCAAACCATCTCCAAGTGGATGGCAGCAAGGATCCAGGATCAAGAGATCATTCATCATGAAGACTGTTCCATAAGAAGCAGTGAATCCTGGGTGAAAAACTAAACCTGGTCGTTTCAGCATCACTCAGGCAAGACTAAATACATTTAAACTGATTTCAGTTGGTTATATGTTTCAGGTCATCCTGACCATTCTGTTGTCCTGGATGTGAGGACATGCTGGAACTGTATTTCTCATGGTTGAAAGATTTTGTGCAGCAGTATCCAGATATATAAGCAGCCTTCCTGAACCCACACGACTAAAGGCTCAGGAGGAAAGACAGGTAATCTGAGTTTCTGCTGTTACCGATCCGATCCGATTTCAGCGCAGTTTTTAGAGTAGAGTTTCTATACTTCTGTGTTGACCTGATCATCACTCTTTTTTTTTTTTTTTTTTGTCTTAAACACAATCGGCTAAATAGACAACTTCATTTAAATGAAAAATAACAAATGAAAAAAATATAGAATCATAATCTATGACAAAAATACTATTATAAACTAGATTATTGGATAATTCAGCAGCAAAGGATATTCTACAAAAATCATGGGTGCACAATAATTTTATAAAATCTAAACATTTAGTGAAACAACATTATTTAGTGAAGAACAAATAAAAGTTAATAAGTGTAGGACTAAATCTGGTAAAATGGTACACATTGCTCTTTGTATTGTTGTAAAATACATTCCTGAGTAATCGGATCGATGCATTCCTAGTTTTTTTTTATGCAATTCTAAATTATTCAGCTAACAGCATATTACAGAAATTGAATAATCAAATGTAAAATAAAACAGCATAGTCTTCACTGTAAGAAGTAAACTTGCTCTGTTTCTTGTTAAAGTTACAAAAGTCCTTCAGTCAACAGCAGTGAGTGATTTTCTCTTCGTCTTTTGTTGTTTGATATGACAGAAGGAATATTACCCGCTGTCGCTTTAAGAGCTGCACTGATCCAATATACTGTTACACACATATTTTCATTTTCAACTGTTTACGTTCACTTGAGACAAAGCTGACGAGTGTTTACATGAATTATCACCAAGCACCTCTTTTAACACATTTTTTGCGTGTATTTGAGCGTTTAGGTTTGCAGTTTAATCTAAAAGTTTACATGTCCGTGTTCTGCTCCATGTTGGAGCACATGCAGAGATCAGCGCAAGTTCTTTTAGAAACATGAACAAATATAATAAACATTAATAAATCAAGCACGTCCCATTTTGCGAAAATCATGTTACATGAAAACATGAAATTTGGCTGACAACAGTTTAATAGCATATTCAAATGATTTTACTGATTTGCATGTTAAGTTTGGGCTTTTATGGAGGAGCGCCGCTAAAAAAAAAAGTGTAGATTTTAGCTGACATATCTAATAGAAAATCACGTAGTGTATGATGGTCATAGACTCCAATTTTTAGCTTCAGACTATGATTCCATCCAGTCGGAGGAGATCAAACATGTTTGATATTTTTAGCCAATTTTAGAACGCATATTGTTCTCATTTGTCATATGATCCTCAGTCGTTTAGTGTATGATGCCCAGTTTTCCTTTGTGACTGTTTACAATACTATTATACTATTATAAGTCTGTAAGTGTATGATTCCTGGTGTTTTAAAAATCTGTTCACATTTTAAAAGTCGTATAGTGTATTCCAGCCTTTAGTTGCTTTTTTTTCTGGACAGAGACGACAGGTTTCTGATGGCTTCTTCTTTGTAGAGATGACATGCCTCTTTCATCTTTGGGGATAAACATTAGTTATGTCTAGATTTTGTCATCTTAAAGCTGTGAAAATAAGTTATTAACCATTTTATAAAGATAATTCTAAAGTGACAACCGTCAGTTTATATTTAAAGTTTGTTTTTGAAGTATTTATATAGATGTTCAATGTGGAAAAGCTCAAAGGGGGCACACTGAGCTTAATGGGAGCAGCAACCATTTTTAATAAATTTCATGTAATATTTATAAAAATGACAATATTTGGCTAAATAAATAATCTAGGTCATGTATTAAGTTCATACATATTTTATTTTGAACAACTATTATTGACAATATCTATGAAATTATACTTTTTCTTATTGATGTCACATTGAAGATGTGTGCTTTTCATAGTAGTGCACCCTTTAAGCTCACCTTAAAATAATATGAAATCTTTAAAAATTACAGCAGTGTAAAACCACAGACCAGCAATAAACTGTTAATTTATAATATTATGGATGTAAAAACACAAGCCAGTAATGCCTGTGAAGTAATATATTAGCGCAGCACACAGTCTTATACAGCTAGTCACCTAACCGTGTTATGTAGCATCTGCACTGTGTCGCTAAAACTATCTTTTGGATCTAATGTAATTATTTTCCACATCCAAGTTCCAGGTTATAATATGCAAAAGTCTAAACATTAATCTCTTAATTTTACAATAAGTAGTGAAACTTACCCAAAATAAATGTTTAAACATCTAAAAACTGCACATTTAAAGGGCTACTCTTCTGATGAAAGTTTTCAGACAGCTTTCAAAATGGCCACCAAACAGTGTGAACACATGGAGACCCATATCTCAGTGTGCAATGATCTGATTGACTTGAAATTATAGGAGGTATATAGTAACAAAGACATCAATTGGTTAAGACATGAAGTAGGATAATAAATTCTTTTTTCTTTTTATAATCTGATCTCAAAAACAGAAGTGTGCTTAATGGGTACGTGAGCTTAATAGGTACGTTTACCCTATATTTAAAAATCAACAAACAACAAATAAAATGACTTTTTGTTTGCATAATCTCTAAAACAATAACATTACCAATGATGTTTAGATTTTAAATGACAATTTGGCTGACAACGGTTTAATAGCATGTTCAAATATCTAATGTAAATATTCAAATAAAGTTTTGAAAAAGTAAAAAGGTAAACCTCACATTTCAGCCTTTAAATAAAGAAAAGAGTTAAGTCAAAATGATAATTGGTTAATAAATGATTATATGTATTTTATCTGCTCCATAAATAATTCTAGATAATTTATCTGAATTGGTTAAATGTGTAGAATCCACATAAGCTTGTTTTTCATCAACCGGTCAAAATTTACAGCAGTGCATGCAAATTCGGTCCGTTTTTGGCCAGACAGAAACTGCACACAGGCTTAAGTCCAGGGCTCTACGCTTACTTTTTCTTTTAGGAGCGCTTGTGCTCCTAAAAGTCTCTGTAAATCCACTCATTGACAGCAGGTGGCACTTATGGAAAAGCTGAATTGCAGCGCTGTTGCCCGTAAACTCCGTGGACAAAGCAGTATTGCCATTAAGAACACTTCCTTTAGGTATTAAGTGGAGCGAAGATGAAAACAAAATGCCATCGAATCGTTTCTGAAGACAGTCAGAACCTTCAGAGGTACATTCATATAATTAATTCATTCATATATTCATTTGTATAATTCCGGCCTTTTTTCACTCAAAACGAAACTACTCTGCGTGCTGTGCGCACGTGAGACTGTTACTTAAAACTGTGCTTTATGCTGGACAGTATTTATTTATTGTGAGTTCAAATATCGGTAATCTAATACGGTTTTAATGATAGATTAAAACAATAGATGCATCCCGAGTTGGATTTCACAATTCAGTTACTCATAGCTAGATAGATATCAATTAATGATATCAATTAATAGTCTAATTCCAGAGCCTGTGAGCGATTTTGTTTTTCCTCAGTCAGGAGGATTTTTTTTTTAAATCGTTGATGCTCATATGGTCGTGGTATGAGAAAAATTACGAACTGAGCAGAGTTCCTTATGATAGTGGTTTTCAATTCTGGACCTGGGGACCCATAGCACTGCACATTTTATACATCTCTCTTTACTGACATGAGCATAGTTTAGTTCATGGAGCTCTTTCCTAAGGAGCTGATTATCTGAACCAAGTGTGTTTAACAAGAGAGACATACAAAGTGTGCAGTGCTATGGGTCCCCAGGACCACAGTTGTAAAGCACTGCCTTTATGAGCACCTCCCGAGCTCCTAGTCGTTTTTAAATATTTACAAAATATTGAAGTTGGCCTAAATCTGACCAATGTAAAGGCTCTCGCCTATTCCTGAATCATACACAATCACATCACTTTGCTGTGTTTCCCACAGGATTTGTTTTGAGACTATGGAGGCTGGACCTTGTTCTGTCTGGGGGATCTGGGGGCATGGTCTTGTGTAAGAAATTATGTACATTTTAAAGTTAAATTCGTCTATCTGGTGCACTTTGAGAGTTCAATATTAAGAGCTCCAATGCATGCTCAGCGTGGAAATTTAACAAAGAAAAAAGTCAATGCAATGACTCAACCCTCTTTTTAGTAACTGTAGACCCTTAAGAGTTTTGTTAATAGGTTTTAAGCTAAATCTCCTAGCTAGGACACCTAGTATTAAGATAACATTCTCTGTGAAAATGGCCCCAGAATCTGCCTTTTTAGAAGCTGGAGAACCACTTAAGATTTCAAAAGGAAGATTCACAGTTTGTGGCCACCATTAAAAAAAAAGTCTCGGGTGACTTATCCAAATTGTCTATAAAATTGTTTTATTATTTTTATTTGTTTATTTTTGTGTAGATTCAAGGGAAAGATGAAAAATAAGGAAGTCTGGGAACGACTGAAAAAGCAGTGAGGGAAGGAAGTAATCCTCAGAATGTAAGTTCTTTGAGAATGTGTGCATCGTTTATTACAAGTTGTGTTTTCATTTAAATGTAGCAATGTACACAGCTGGTCAAAAGTTTGAAATATACTTTAAAATATAATTTATTTCTGTGATCAAAGCTGAATTTCCAGCATCATTACTCCAGTCTTCAGTGTCACATTGTCCTTCAGAAATCATTCTAATATGCTGATTTGCTGCTCAAGAAACATTTTTTCCTTTTTTCTGCTGCTGCACAGTTTTGATATGTAAAAAATCCCACGGCATACAATTAAGTATTATAAAAAAAATATTAAAAAAAAAATTAGAAAGGGGAATTTTTTTTTTTTTTTTTTCAATAATTAAACATTGCGTCATCCGAGTTTGTATTTTGGCTTTTTATATGATCAGACACTTGCACTTAATATCTGAAAATCATACATAGTTAACAAGGTTTTTGACGGGCGAATGACAGAGATCTGTGTTTTGTCCATCATTAGAACAGCTGCATCTGAGGCAGTAAATTAATAGCATCACATTTTCATCAGTTTGCAGGTTATAAAGTTTATTGTAGCTATATGAGCACTCCGTTTCTTTTGTTGTTTAATACATTTGGCCAAAATCTTACGATATAAAAGACGAATTGCTATGCACAGGATACACAAAAGTGTATTGGCTACTATAAATGCTAAAAAACTAAAAATAACTAAAAAATTAGCAAAAGCTAAGACTCTTCTCTGCTCTTTAAACACACAAAAACATTAGTCTTTCTTGAGTAAAGGAAACGCTGTACTTATTCAAACATCAGTTCTTTATTTACCCTTGTATTGCAAAGAAGTAGACGTCTGTCTTCAAACTGCGTGTCTTGGCACTTCATTCTTAATAGAAGCGAGGTGGAGTTATGAGGTTTGACTGACAATTTGAAGATCCAATGGTGTTACAAAGTTTAGTCACAAGCTCTTTTGAATGCTTTTCATTGGTTAAATAATACTGATGACCAATTACACTGATTTAAAATACTAATAATGAAATATAATAGAGATAAGGAAGTTTTTGATAATTTTCCATGGCACAACCGACAACCTGTCATGGCACACTGGTTTGGAAACACTGGTCTACACTATGGTTCAAAAGGTTGGAGTGACTTAAGTTTTTTTTTTTTTTTTTTCGTTGGAAAGACATTATTATAGCAAGGATGCATAAAATTTAATTAAAGTGGTGGAAAAGGCTTTTATGTTACAAAAGATTAAAAAAAAAATGAAAACCTTTTTTTTATGTTTTGAACTTTGTATTCATAAAATAATCATGAAGAAAAAATTCACGATTTACACAGAAATATCACTCCGTTTACATGCAATTTCCATTATTCATATTATTTGAATTGTGGTTATTTTTTTTACCGCCAGTATTCACATAATGTTACTCCACTGCACAGCACAAATGATGAACTCAGAAAGAGTAAGTGTGTTACTGGCCGCTTTTTTCATTTATGTCTAATGCAAAACACTTTTGGATGGTTGTGTTCCATGCTTTTTCGGCACCATAGAAATGTGATGGCAATGCCACTTCAGCTGGGTTTGCCTGTGCTGCCATTGTGTTCAACGCACAGTCTATGGATGAGGGTAAGGAGCAGAGACTGCTGGCAGCAGGTTATGCCAACAGAGTTTAGCGATTTGGCTCTCCAGAAATGCAAAGCTTTTTTCCCCACCATCGTTTCTAATCTGGGGTGCGTTTCCTAAAAGCAACTATGGTTGCAAGTTCCATTATTACCAATAGAGTTCAGTGGAACTAACGATCATAGTTAGCTAACGATGCTTTTGGGAAACGCACCCCTGCAGGTGCGTCACGTCATTCATATATGTCACGAGCACATGCACACTTTGGTCAGAGCGGTTATAATGTAATTAGATGCATGTAAATGCACTGATTGATAATAATCAGAAATGTTTCTCGAGCAGCAAATCAGTATATGAGAATGATCATGTGACACTGAAGACTGGAGTAAAGGCTACTGAAAAATTCAGCTTTGCCTCACAGGAAAGAAATGCATTTAACCCTTAAATGCATGACTGTTTCGTCAATCACTCTTACATATCAGGGTCTTTAGCGACCCGGACCTATATATCCAGCACGGATGGATCCTAAACTGCTGCAATAGCAAAAAACTCTCTTGATATTTTAAGAACCATTACAGAAGAATAAAATAAAGCATATTTCGTTACCTTTTGAAACTTAGAAGGGTTCAATTTGAGCAGATGATTGTACCATCGCAGTCATCCTCAGAGCGCACTTCCACAGTACATTCAGCATCTGCCTCATATTCACGATCTTAAACATATTCGCAAAACTACCATTTTCAGTAGCTATGTTTCCATCCACCTATTTTAATGCGCATTTTGGACTATCGCATAAAAAATTCGCTGGATGGAAACGCCAAGATGCGCATAAATTCAGAAAATGCGCATAAGAAAATTATGCGCACAACTGAGTAGGATAAACTTTTTATCCGATAAGAAAAAATGCGCATAAACTTCGATGGAAACACATTTACTGAATAAATTCCTCCATGCGCATCAAAAAAAGTCATGTGACTTTGCGCTATGAGACGGGATAACTTGACTAACCATCTGACTGATCTCGTTCACAGCATCTATAAGTTGTTGTAGTCACTCTGAAAAGCCTGAGCAAAGTCTGTCATCAAAGTATTTCTGTATAATTGTCTTACACGACTGTGTTCCCAAACAGCTGGCATCCTCCGAACGCAGTGACAGCATTTATTGTGTTATGTCTGCTCTCTCAGAGGCACAAGTAATTTATATCATATATGAAAATTATTATATTCAATGGCTTCTCCTATATTCTTAGTGATATTTAGTGCCACAGTTTACCAGGAAGTGACGATTTTGTTCTCTTTGACTCGTTGGATGGAAACGGTGCTTTATTCGCATATGTTTTATGCGATATTCCAGTTTTGCGCATAATTTAAATTCGAATCTTTGGATGGAAACATAGCTAGTGACTTCAAAATCAATAGTTTGATCGATGGCAGCTTATTTACCACATCCACCATCAAATGACAGTTACATTTGTATTTTATGGCATACAGTAATTGCTCTGCACTATAGCCATTCAAACCAGTTCAATTATTGCTAACGATATTCTTTTGTTTTAAGCCTGCAGTGATTATGAGCGAAACGTCACGTCATTATTGTCTATTAAACAGTGCCACCCCGAGGAATAAAAGCGAATTGCATGTATTGAGTCATCAAATATTTGAATATTTTTGCACAGAAAAAAATATACTTACACTAATACACACCTCGGGTCTCTAGTGACCCAATACACTTTTTATGAAAAATTAATCAGAAACGGACATATTTTTAAAGTTGTATTATTTTTTTTTCTTGTTATATTGTTTATAATGAATAGATTGAGGAATACTAAGAAAGCTGATGTCTAACTTTAAAAAATGAAGGAGGGAGAGGGTAGTAAACGACGTCCCGGGTCGCTAAAGACCCGAGGTATGCATTTAAGGGTTAAAAGTGTATGAAAAAGAGTATGAAAACTGTCATTTTATATTATTATTATTTTATTTTATTTTATTTTTTTACAATATTACTGTTTTGTACTGTAATTTTGATTAAATAAATATAGCCTTGGTGAGCAGAAAAGACTTATTTCGAAAAACATAAAAAAAAACAAAAAAACATAAAGATTCCAGATTTTTGACTGGTTGTGTACATACATTAGCAACATTAACCAGGTTATATACTCCCTTCCAGCTGCCAGAGAAGGATATTGACAGTACAGGCTCAGGATGGCGAAGAAGAGGAAGAACACATTTAACATAATTTTCTCATACCTTTGCCATGTGTTATAATAAAAACAATAAACCTGACTACAATAATATGGTTAATTTTATTAAAAGATTCCAGTTTGCTAGGAATCTAGAGTCTCTGACTCTGCACTAGAGGAACTCTTTGCTGAAGAAGATCAAGTGCTGAGTGCCTTGTTCTACAGCAAAACACTGCATCAACCCTCCATAAAAAGATGAAGAGTGAAGTGTCACCCTGTCATGTGACACAGCAGCCACAACAGCATTTACTTTTTTCCCTTTTTATTTGAAACATTCCCAAACGCATGAACTAGGCTATATCATGAAATATCTTTATTCTCACCTTTATAGATTGTTAGTTGATCTGTAGTGGGCGATGGTCAAAGTAACCTAATAATGTAATCTATTAACTATGCATAAAAACCTGTCTGTTTACTTAATTAACAGATATGGGTGTCATGCCTTAACATATTTTAATAAGACTGACTTTATATTTAATGTGAATTTAACATTGAAAGTTAATGTGAATAAAAACATTGTAAGTTAGGCTACTAATCATAACACTTTCATTGTAGGCTACAGAAAGAGAGCAAAGAACATTTACATAATCAAAGCACATTTTCACTGACAGTCTAGAGTTCAAGCACTCTCAAAAACTCCCATTAAAATCACTGAAGCTGTTTACACTATGAAATGAATATCTTACTTACAGATTCATAAACACATTTGCACTTAAAGATGTATTAAGTCAGCGAACGAGTGAAGAAAAAAACGTCATTTTAGCGATGCCGATGACTCATCTGAACGCTTCTGATTGGTCATTATGTTCATAAGCTCAACAGCATCGTGTGTGATTGGTTATAATGTGCAGTGCTTTAGTCTGTATCTGACTCAGTGCTAGCCAGCGAATGCAGATTTAAATTTAGCAGCTGATGATATGACGCGCTGAACGTTCTAATCACACCGATGTGATTATATTAAATATAGAAAATATTAATCTAAATTAAAAGGCTATTTTTTGTCTTTTGGAAGCTGCATTCAAAATCCACTTGGTTCAAAAATCTAAGGGGGCACGTGCCCCCTCACTTTGAATGGGCATGACGCCTCTGCTTGGTGCGTTGCTGCGACCAATATGATCCTGTACTATCACGTCCTTACAACGTGACAGTTTAGTCGTTAGGACGTACTCGCCACGTTCCAGCAACGTACCACTATAACGTCGCCACGACGAATATGGGAATCACTTTGGATAAAAGTGTCTGCTAAATAACTAACTAAATGTGAATCAAAAAGTTACGTCGCTGGAACATTATTTGGTACATCGCTGCGACGAATAAGGTCTGGTCCAGTTACGTTGTCAAGACGTAACTGTGTTAGCTGGGTTACAACAGAGTCATTAATTTTTTTCCATCAATACAGTTATTTTAGCAGCTTTCCTATTAAGTGATGAGCAGAGAGATTCATAAAATAGTTTCAAATCAATATAAAAAATCCTAAAAGCTGTGTCCCAAACTGGAGTGTACGGACTTCGAAGGCCACGCCTCCGAAGTGCACGAAGGACCCTCCAAAGACGGTCTGCCTTCGCAGGCAGTGTTGCCAACTAATTTTCAGAGAAAGTTGCTAAAGGAAGGTCGATTTGTTGCTGAAATTTGCTAAAATACATTATGATGTCATTTCGCGATGACGTCATTGCGTAATCACGTCGCAAAATTTTGTCAAAACATCAAATCGCAACAAAAAACTATATTTTACACTGCAAAAATGATTTTCTTCCTTAGTATTTTTGTCTTGTTTAGTATAAATTTCTACAAATTCTGGAATTAAGATGCATTTACTTGACAAGTAAAATATTTTGTCTTGTTTTCTGAAAATATTATTCCAATTTTGTTAGTTTTAGCTTAAAACAAGCAAAAATATCTGTCAATGGGGTAAGAAAAATTATCTTGTTTAGACTTTGGATTAATATTATTTTTCTTACCCCATTGGCAGATATTTTTGCTTGTTTTAAGCAAAAACTAACAAAATTGGGATAATATTTTCAGAAAACAAGACAAAATATCTTGTCATTTTACTTGTCAAGTAAATTAATCTTGATTCAAGAATTTTTAGATATTTATACTATAAAAAAAACAAAAATACTAAGAAAGAAAATATTTTTTTTTGCAGTGTATGTGTGTTAATTTAGATGTTTGTAAAATAATATGCATAATATAATATTAAAATATAAATAACGTCTTGGTTACGTAGGTAACCCTCGTTCCCTGAAGGAGGGAACGGAGACTTACGTCGGATTGACCAACGAATAGGAATCTCGCTTACATTGGCATGCAATCATATGCAGCAGCTGCTCACCTCACAGCGTGGGTATATAATGAGCAGCAGGTGCGTTGCATCTTCAGGTTTTCGATGACGAGCTGAACAGGTAAGGCGGTAGCATCAGCGGGGTCCAGTGACTGTGGCGACGGGACGTACGTCTCCGTTCCCTCCTTCAGGGAACGAGGGTTACCTATGTAACCGAGACGTTCCCATTCAGTCGGTCACATTCGACGTATGTCGGACTGACCGACGAATAGGAATCCCTACCAAAGCGCCACAGGGGCTGCCTCCTTCCAGTGCTCTGTAGCAAGCCTCCTGTACCCCCTTGCTCAAGGACGGTGGGACAGGGCAAACACAGAGAGTGTTGATCACTGCTGTTCCCCAAAACCCATTCAGTGAGACTTTTGGATAACACTGGGAAAGCATATCCTTTCACTGGAAAGGAACGCTGCGGAAGCCACATCCTTCCCCGAAGGAGTTATGTGGAGAAGACATATGGACTAACCCCATAGGGCTGTACTACATATGGAAGTACTGGGGTGACTCCAAACTGATGAGAGGTGGGTTCTCCCAGAGGGAAAGACACGGGTTTGTTTAGGAGCAACCTGTGGAATAACCCATATGGGATCCCCGTAGGGTCACACATATGGAACCTAGCCTAAATCCGGTTCTCAAGGATACAACGGAGTAAAGGCCTGGCGCCAGACGCTCCGCCACGTCTGGCTGCCGAAGGGTGATCGGAGGACTCAACAGGGTCTGCCTTGTAGGGACTCTCTGGAGCAATAAGCGAATGTAACGCAGCAAGCCGTCACTAAGCCGGGACCTCTCCGTGCCTCTGACCTGAGGTGAGAACACGGGAAGAGACCGGCTCGACATGAAGGCTATAGAATCTAGCGAACGTGTTAGGTGTCGCCCAGCCTGCAGCTCTACAAATATCTGTCAGCGAGGCGCCTCGCGCCAGCGCCCAGGAGGATGCCACGCCTCTCGTAGAGTGGGCATGCAACCTGAGCGGGCAGGGCACGCCTTGTGCTTGGTAAGCCAAGGCGATGGCGTCCACTATCCAGTGGGCCATCCTCTGCTTGGAGACAGCTTTTCCCTTCTGCTGGCCTCCGTAACAAAGAGCTGGTCTGAGGTCCTGAGGCATCGAGTTCTGTCTATGTACAGTCGCAAGGCACGAACTGGACAGAGCAAAGCCAGGGCTGGGTCTGCCTCCTCCGGGGGCAGCGCTTGCAGGCTCACTACCTGGTCCCTGAAGGGAGAGGTAGGAACCTTGGGCACATAGCCAGGCCGGGGTCTCAGTACCACGTGGCCGTCACCCAACCCGAGCTCTAGGCACGATTCGTCGCCCGAAAATGCCTGCAGGTCCCCTACCCTCTTGATGGAGGCCAATGCAACCAGCAACAAAGTCTTCATAGACAGAATCTTTAAGACTGCTGACTGCAAAGGTTGAAAGGGAGCAATCTGGAGTGCTCGAAGCACCAGAGCAAGGTCCCAAGAGGGTATGGAGGGGGATCGAGGAGGATTTAACCGTCTCGCCCCCCAAAGGAACCTGACGACCAGGTCGTGCTTATCCACAGACTTACCATCGATGAGGTCGTGGCATGCGGAAATAACGGCAGCATGAACTTTGAGGGTGGAGGGAGACAGCCTACGCTCCAACCCTTGCTGCAAGAAGGAAAGCATGACACCGATCGAACATCTTCGGGGGTCTTCTCGGCGAGAAGCACACCACTCGACGAACAGGTTCCACTTCAAGGCGTAAGCACGTCTCGTAGACGGTACACGTGCCGAAGCGATGGTGTTAAGTACCTCAGGGGGTAAGTCACCTAGAACCTCCACGTCCTGTCCAGGGATCAGACATGGAGTTTCCAGAGGTCTGGACGCGGGTGCCAAAGGGTGCGCCGCCTCTGTTTCTCAGAGGAATTCGCCAGGGAGGGGCTGTCGCAAAGGAGCGTGAGTTCCGGGAACCAGGTCAGGTTGGGCCAATAGGGCGCAACTAGCAGGACCTGCTCCTCGTCCTCCCTGACTTTGCACAAGGTCTGTGCAAGTAGGCTCACTGGGGGAAATGCATATTTGCGAAGGCCCCGGGACCAGCTGTGCGCCAGTGCACCTGTACCGAGTGTCCCCCCGGACAGGGAGTAAAACAACTGGCAGTGAGAGGTTTCTGGCGAGGCAAACAGGTCTACCTGAGCTTCGGCGAACTCTCCCCAAATCAACTGGACCACCTGAGGGTGGAGTCGCCACTCTCCCGGCAGCACAGCTCGTGAGAGCTCATCGGTCGCACGGGTGAGCACACCAGGGACATGAATGGCGCGAAGCGACCTCAGATGGTTCTGACTCCAAAGGAGGAGATGGCGGGCGAGTTGCGACATGCGACGGGAGCGCAGACCCCCTTGATGGTTGATGTACGCAACGGTCACAGTGTTGTCTGTCCGGACCAGCACATGGTTGCCCCGTAACGGCCCCTTCAGGTGGCTCAGGGCAAGGTGTACTGTTAGCAACTCGAGGCAGTTGACATGCCAATGCAGTTGGGGGCCCATCCACACCCCTGACACTGCATGCCCGTTGTACGTGGCACCCCAGCCGGTGGCAGAGGCATCCGTGAAGACCACAGCATGCCGGGACACCTGCTCTAGGGGCACTCCTGCCCGAAGAAACAAGGGGTCTGACCACGGGCTGAAGGCTTGGTGGCATTCCGGAGGGATTGCCACTTGGTACGTGCCACATTGCCACGCCCATCTCGGGACTCGGCCGTGAAGCCAGTGCTGAAGCGGTCTCATATGAAGCAAACCGAGCGGGGTTACTGCCGCTGCGGCTGCCATATGCCCCAGCAGCCTCTGAAAAAGTTTTAGTGGGACCGCTGTCCTGCCCCTGAATGTATTCAGGCAGTTCAACACCGACTGAGCACGTTCCTCTGTGAGGTGTGCTGACTGTTCGACCGAATCCAACTCCATACCGAGAAAAGAGATCCTCTGCACTGGGGCGAGTTTGCTCTTTTCCCAGTTGACCTGAAGACCCAACTGGCTGAGGTGACTGAGCACCAAATCCCTGTGTTTGCACAACTGCTCCCGAGACTGAGCAAGAATGAGCCAGTTGT
Source organism: Spinibarbus caldwelli (assembly GCA_039654775.1). Classification (NCBI taxonomy): domain Eukaryota; kingdom Metazoa; phylum Chordata; class Actinopteri; order Cypriniformes; family Cyprinidae; genus Spinibarbus; species Spinibarbus caldwelli. Next base: position 22,403,615 of record CM077251.1, read on the forward strand.
CGAGATAGTTGAGGATGCGAACGCCCTGTTCTCTCATGGGAACAAGGGTTCCCTCCACGACTTTCGTGAAGATGCGGGGAGACAGGGCAAGCCCGAAGAGCAGGACCTTGTACTGATATGCTCGACCCTCGAACGCAAAGCACAGAAATGGCCTGTGTCGAGGAAGAATCGAGACATGAAAGTACGCATCCTTCGGGTCGATCCCTCATGTCGGCAAGACACAGCCAGAGATGGCGTTCCTGGACCACCAAAGTGGACATCGCACGACCCACTAACCTTCGTCGCCCGAAGCGTGAGGTCCGTCGCGGCACGAAGTTCCTGAAGAACTTGTGGATCATGACCACCCTCGTGCAGGCCCCTCAGTGCCTTGGCCTGATGGACCTGCAACAACGCCATAGCATGTAAGGCTGAAGCGGCTTCCTCACAGGCCTGGTAAGCCTTGCCAGTAAGGTCCGACAAGTGCTCACAGGCCTGGGAAGGGAGAGACGGCTTCCCCCGCCAGGTGGAGTTAGGGCACAGTTGCATAGCAACGGCCCGATCCACAGGGGGGATGCGCGTGTAAGCCTTAGCCACACCGCCATCAAGGGTGGTGAGGGAGGAGGGCCCACCGGCACGGTTTCGGGCAGTAAAAGGTGCCTTCCACGTATCAGTAAGCTCTTCATGCACCTCCGGGAAGACAGGAACCGGGGAGGGTGGCTGAGAACCAGCTCGTGCCACCCCGAGAAACCAATCGTCCAGCCTCGAGGGATCGGGACATGGTGGAGGATTCCACACGAGCCTGACCCTGTTGGCGGCCCGGGAAAGCATAGCCATAATTTCTGGATCTGTATCGGGCACAGCTACCGTACCCGAAGGAGGCAACTGCGCCGACGCGTCATCTCCAGAAAAATCTGACTCACCCTCCGATGCAGCTATCGACATCTGGTCATCGGGAGGAGCTAGCGCCGAAGGATACGGATGGTGCACACATTTGACATGGCCCACCATGCTCCCCCGGCAGCTCTACTGGCTGCGGAGTGCAGGAGGAGTGAGGGTTCCTAGGGGGTTGGTTCCCCAAAGGAAGCGCACTCACTGTAATCCTCAGATCACCAGCGCCACCGCTCGCAGCAACTCTCTGAGGAGGATTGGAACGAGGCAGCGGCACTGAGATTCCGCCCCTTTGCAGGAACTGGAGTCTCGACCGCAACTCTGAGACGGTCATCTTCCCACAATGGGTACATGACTCATTCACAAACGCTGCCTCAGCGTGCGCTAAGCCCAGACACACGATGCAGCGCTCGTGACCGTCCCGCGGTGCCAGGTAACGTCCGCATCCAGAAACACACAAGTAGAATGTCATCTTTAAAAAGACGCAAGCTTTACTTGTGTAAGCTCTTTTAGGGACTTTGCTCTTTTAATCAGTGCTGAAGCATGCAGGGGAACGGCCGCGGCAACAAAGACAAGGATTGTGCAGCCTGTCGTGTGCACTCTTTCTCTCTCTCGATGATGCTCTCTTACCAGCTGTAAAAACAGCTTTTACACGCTCTTAAGCGCACCGTTTACCAGCCGTGAGAACGGCCTTTTCAGCTCTCTTTGCTCAAAAAAAGGCAAAAGAAAGAGAAAAGGAAAAAATGGAGAGAATTCGACCCCGCTGCTGTGCTGTACGCCCGCACTTCCACGCAAAAGAGATCGTCCTGCAGAGACTCGTTTAGCACTTCCAGCAGAGAACAACTGTTCGGCTCCGAAGCGAAAAGCTGAAGATGTAACGCACCTGCTGCTCATTATATACCCACGCTGCGAGGTGAGCAGCTGCTGCATATGATTGCATGCCAATGTGCATTGGCTCGTTTTAGTTACACTCGAAGCAGATTGGCCTCTCTAGCGAGATTCCTATTCGTCGGTTGGTCCGACGTACGTCGAACGTGACCGACTGAATGGGAACTGTATTTTTGAATACATTGAATTATTGAACTTACACATTTTTGAATGATTACAATTTAAGGTTTTTTTATTTATTTATTTATATTTTTTAATAGCTAGTAAACTAGTAGGACTACACGTTCTCAATGTCAACAATTATGCTTTAAGCAGTGTATTAGTAGTTAATTAGTATGCTACACTCTAAGAAAAGTCTGTGAAAATAAGGCACAATCTACTATGTACTACAATCTACAAAGTGTATCATAAATTAACAATTATTAAATTATTATTATTATTATTTGAACAATTGCAAATAGCAGCTAGCTTAATTCATGTGATGTGTGTACTGCTAGGCATCTTTGGTTTCCTCTTTTTTGTGTAATTTGGATGGAAAATGTGTGCCTTTTTATTGTCAGATTCACTTAATCAAAAGTTGCCAAATAAATAAAAAAAAATGCTAAATTTGTTGCTAGGTGCTTTTGGAAGAAGAAGTTGCTAGGGTTGTCTGAAAAGTTGTTAAATTTAGCAACACAATTGCTAAGTTGGCAACGCTGTTCGCAGGATTTCCTAATTGCGCCACCAGGTGTCGATTACCACTCCTGTCGCATAGGTATGGAAGGTCGTTTTATTAAATTTGTCTTTACACGTAACGTGTATAGACGATATAACGCATGCACACGTTATTAATAAATATTACATATGAAAGTGACGTACCAACATACGTACTAACGCACTTGGTCGTATGTCATTAGGCTTGTTTGAGATGAGCAAAATCTGCGCAGAACCGATCACCGGTGATCATCGCGAGATGCATGCCAGTTAGAAAAGTGTCCGAGTTACGTCCAACTTGCTCTGATGTCATGCTGACCCTCACGAAAAAGAAGTTTATTCAAGTGTGCTATTAGTATACTTCTTTTAAACTAATAATAGTAAAGTATACTTTTACTCTGCTTTTTATGTACTTATAAGAAATGGGCTTTATGTACTTCTCAGAAATATACTTAAAATGACATTTAAGTATACTTGACTTATACTTAGAAAAAGTCTAAGTATATGTGCTCCTAGAATCCATGTTTTCATTGTTATATGGTAGGGGGCACTAGTACACATAATCTTTACAGAATTTCCAAAAAAACACAAGTGAACGAGAAACTGAAACAACAGATGCTTCCACATGTAATCTAACACGGTCATCTGACATAAAACAGCATCAAAACTGTGTAACGTTATGGAATAAAATGTCACCAATGAAGAGGTAATAATGACTGTCAAGCTTTGGGGTGTTGATTGACTCCATCTATGTTTTGATTATCATTCTGAATCCAATTCATGCTCTTTTTTTCAGCTTTTTGTTCAAAATGTTTATTTCTTTATTTTTTATTTATGAAACTTACCCACATTCAAGTGTTTAAAAAAGAATGTAAGAAGCTAGAATAAAATGTTTTTGTTTACAAGCAGATACTCTGTTCTTTCTTTTGATGTTTTGATGTATATACTTTTATTTACTAGAAAATGGGCCAATTTAGTCCCAAGGAGTATTGAAATAGTACACTTACAAGTATACTACAAGTACATTGATATTTGTATACTTACTACATAAAGTATACTTAAAAATATACTTGAACTTTACTTAGGTATACTTAATAAAATAAACTTGACGTATACTACTTTTTGGTAAGGGGACGTGTGCCAAAAAACTCTCGCGATGGCGAGGCGGCTGTGTCGGATTGTGCAGTCGCACGCAGTTGCTCTCCACCGACTGCGCTGACCAAACCCAGTCAGAAAATTTCCTTTGGCACGGATCTGGCCCATATCAAAAGCTAAAGTGTGGCCCAGATTAGTTTGTGTTCACCGGCCCAAAACTGGTCCACATCTTTTAGCCAGAACTGAAGCAAAACAGTGCCATAACCCAACCCAGAGTGAGCCAAATAATAAAAACAGACGTGGTTGATATATGGACCTTATATGGTATTCTTATATGGCTGAATTCTGTGAAGGGCTGACGGCCCTTATGTGGCCCACATGTGGCTGATACACCGAAAGCCATTATTCAACCATATTTACACCACACCTATCTTTTTAATTTAAAATGCCCATTACACAGTAAATCTTAAACACATCTTAAACACAAAAATGGATTCACACTCATTTTTTAAAAAATGTTTATAGTATTTTAATAACAGAATTACAATACAGAACATAACATAACAGAAGTGTGCTATTTTGTAAATGTCAGATGAGTGAACAAATGTGCAAAAATTTATACTTTTAGTAAGTCTCGCCAGTCTTTCTCACTCACAATCTGTTAGGAAAAAGAAGAGAAAAAAGAACATTAGTATATCATAATTAGTATCATGCATTAGATATTATTTGAAGACAAGCACATAAATGACTGTAAATCAGCACTGCACACATTCTTTTCTACCACCCAAAACGAGTGCTGCTGTGCAGTCACTTTTTACATTTTAATTTTCTAAATTAAAAAAAAAATTAGCTACTTTAATAACAGGCTATTTTTAGACATAATAATAATAATATAATATTAATGAAAACATTAGGGGTGTAATAGTACCTCAGTTTTGAAGTCACAGTTTCAAACATTTTTGGTACAGCAGGGGGAGAAAGCATACAATTGTTTTTTTTTTTCTTTTTTTTTTTTAATAAACGGTGGTTTACTGAACAATTTGTCTCTGCCTTTAAATAAACTCAATTATAATTACAATTTTCTTAAGGATAAAAAAATCTATCTCAGGTAATGCTATACAATAGTGAGCCCTATTAGCGCACATTACTAAAATATTAAAGGCTGCAATTAACAACACAGCCCAATCTATTAAATTCAAATATTTTAGATACAACGACCAACACTACAAAAAAATAAAAAATAAATAAATAAATAAAAAAGTATGCAAACATATAATTTGCACGTTTGCACATTGCAATTTTCTTAGCAACAAGCTGTGGACACTGAATGACTTGCCTGAGGTAAAGGTATTGCTGTTTTATTGGCATTTTTCCGTGGTTGCAAAACTAATTGAGATTAAGTGGCATGAGGGTTTTAATTTCACGTTATAACAAGTTGTGACTAGTAGAAGAGAGAATTAAAGGGAAGATAGATTAAAAAATAGATAAATATCAAGTGTGCTTTTTAAAACAGTATGCGACAATAGCAGGAAACTCTGTATATTCATGCAGTGTGCACATCTCAAAAGAATAAATCCGATCAGAAGCATGTAACATATAAACACGCACATCAACCCGATCACTTTATTTAGAGTTCATGTAAACACTACGTTCGGATTCGAATGAATTCATTCCGATGGAAGCAAAAAGTGTCCATGTAAACGTACCTAGTGTCTCTCAAGGTCCACTTACATGCAGAGTTGTGCTCCAACCTAGTTCAGTGCACCTGAACAAACTAATCAAGTTTTTCAGTTTTACTAACTATAAAGTCACAAACAGGTGAGCGTGATCAGGTGTGGACCTAAACTCGAATCACTCAGGTCCCTTGCTCAGTTGTCAGTGGTTAAGGGCTGGCTCAATCACAAAATTTAGTTTGCTCCCTAAAAAAGCTGTGAAAACCAGGAAGCATCGATGCTCACTATGTTCCCTTATAGGAAGTTCTGAAGCTCAAAATTTAAGAGATAATGCGCTACAAAATGACACGTGATAGATTTTAAAACACAAACCAATATTATATTTCAGCATAAACATACATTACTAGAAAAGTAATGTCTAATCTAGCAGATATTTATTAATGAAATCTTGCACAAACATGTAACAAAGTATTTATCATAATGTGCTGTAAATAGTTTTACTGTTGTGCATAAATGTCAGTAGTGATAGTGTCAATAGTCACTAGTGAGCCACTGTCCTTACCAGTGCCTGAATTCATGTACACAATATATTAATGCACAACCTAGCGAACTATGAAGCTGATTGAGACGTACCCTCTGTATGACAGTGGACCTTGAGGGCCAGAGTTGAGAACCCCTGACATACTGATTAGTTAATAATCACTCATGAAGAATGAGTACACTTTAATTTGTACAGAAATATGCAATATTTGACAAACATTCAGTGATGCTATTATCTTTTTTCCCCTTTTGTTTGTGTGTCAATCACAGCTAAATAAAACCAAAGGCCATTCAGCCACAGGTCACTGCATCTTTTGCTGTGTAAGTTCATTTTTTTGAATGTCAAACACATTCTCAGTATTTATATTTGGTTTGGTTTTTATAACCGTTTTAGAGTCACTGTTTTGGTATGGTTCTTATGTACTATCCTTTTAACATTTCAGCAGCTGACTTTTTTTTTAGTACTTGCATAGTAATTTTAATTGTACCACATTTGCAATGCATATATAGCAGGGGTCCGGACTAACTTTTGAGAGCAGTGAAAGAGCAGAAGCAGATTTGGTAGCGCTGGGGGTGGTGTGTGTGCGGTACTAAAAATAAAGATAATTAAATCATAAAATTATTATAGTTTTGCATTAATAAGTGTAGTTACTAGTAATATTACACATTTATTTCTTGGTAATGCACATTTGACAGTAAAGCACTGAGCTTGAGTTGGGAAGCACAAAATTTACTTTTATTAACAACAGTAACGTGCAAAATGTAAGTTTTATATAGAAAACTAACATATTCTACTCTTATTAAATGTACCATTATTCTTCTGTAGTATTATACGGAACTGACCAACAACTTCAGTGGTTATAAAATGAGCTCTCTTGCTTTATGTGTGATTGTATGAAGAAAAAGAAAAAAAAAAAAAGTACTTTCCTTAAACTGGCACATGGCAAGAGATACTAAAAGCACACAAACACTTGGAGCCCTGCTCTTAATTCAGACTGTACAGTTCTCCTAGTTTCACACTGAAATGTCAGGCATGAATGCATGAATCTTTGTTCCATATTTTCAAATACTGTACAAGAACATATTTTTGCAGAACCATGTCGATTGTAGATACAGATAATTTAGCATGAATTAGAGGTTAGTAATCTAACTTAAAGGGTTAGTTCACCCAAAATATTATGTGAAAAATCTTGTTCTAAACCTGTTAGACTTTTGTTCATTTTTGGAACACTAATAAAGATGCTTTTTAATTCAATCTGACAGCTATACCTTATTGGACCTTTAAATTGGTAGTTGCATAGGTTGTCAATGGAGGGACAGAAAGCACAGCTATTTCATTAAAAATACTTTTCATGTTCCAAAGATGAATGAAAGTCTTATGGATTTGGAACGGTATGAGGGTGAGTAACTGATGACAGAATTCACATTTTTGGGGGAACTGTCTTTTTAAATAATGTGTTATTCTGTAGGAAAATGGTGTCAACACTGGAACATTTCACTTGACTGCTGACTATAAGTCTGTAGCAATTGTTATTAATGACAGCCCTGTCTTTGTATTCCTTTTTCCCCCGTGTATTTGAAAATGTTTTGAATCTTGACTGTTTCACAGTAAAGTTTATCTTTGTAACCACTATTTGGTGCAACACCAATATTGTACAATGTTTTCTTTTTTCTGGCTTTTGCTGTTTAAAATTAAAATGTGTTTCACAATACAAGCATTTTCAATGGTGCTTTACACATTGTTAAATTATTGATGTCATAATATTTTTGTCTTCACCTGTTTAAGGCAAACAAAAGAAACTGAATGCACTTTTAATAATGTTTACATGAAGTAAAAATAAACCATGTTCAATTTATATTTATTGTGCTGGATTTATTTGCTGCTAAAGATAGGCTATAATTTTGTAGAAATTTCTGCATAACGGATTGTCTGTTTATGGTACAGAAGGTAATGTAAATCTACAGATTTTTCCATTTTAATGTTGAAGGAAATGTCCGTAAATTTAACAGAAAATGACCTTTACATTGAGTATTTGATTAAAACATTTCCTGGTGAGCATGCCTATTCACTGGATTAAAATTAATTTTGGTTTACAAATACATTTGTTAATTCAATTTTCAAGGAAAATTTAAATGAAACATTCAGTATTTTTGAAACATCAACCTTTTCTCTTTTTTTTTTTTATTGTCAGCCATAACTATAATGTGCAATATTGTTATATATTATTGTTATATATGGTCCAACAGTGAGAAATGTGGAAATGTTAATAGTTTTTAGATAAAAGCATTTCTAAATTTTCTAAACATATATTAATAAAAACAACACATTTAATCAGAATGTGACAGACAGAAAAAACTGGAAAAATGTGATAAATTTGGATAAATGTTTTTGCTATAAATGTAAATGTAATCATCACATTATCCCAAAAAAGATTATTATCCCTAAGAAGATTTTCAGATCATTTTGAAACCAGCAGTTACAGTATCCTGTAATGTAAACTTCTCTGAAAATGAAATGCATGAAATGACTATGATTCCTTTACTATGAACATAACAATGCATTCAAATCTAAAAGCTTATTGTTAAAGCATGATGGACTTAAAAAAGCTCCTATTGCTAAAAATGAGAAAGTGGACAGATGATAGTGGCCGGAAGTGAGAGTTAGCCTCCTCAGGATCTTGTTGGACTCAGTAATCTTGATCAACTCCCCATTCTAGAGAATAGACAGAACAGACAACAATGTCAGCACACTTTTTCATTTTAAAGTCAATTTGACTGCAGTTTAGAGGTTATTTGATCAACAGTCATAAGCTTTAATAAATCATAATGAAGGTAGGAAAAAAAAAAAAAAAATGATATATATATATATATATATATATATATATTACGGTGCCCGGGAGAGGCCGTCTTCGGTTCACTTAGTTTTGTCGTGGCCACGACATATTAATTCGTGGGAACGTGATATTATGTCGTGCCCACGAGATCGTTTCGTCGAGGGAACGACATATTTTTGTCGTGGCCACGAGTTTAATGCGTAAACAAAATACGTGACCATAGCAACCCGGTATTATCAGAGATGGATAAAACATTTTTATTAACATTAAGCATTTCATTTAATATTTGTATATTATTATTATTATTATTATTATTATTATTATTATTATTATTATTATTATGTTAGATTAACTTGTTAGGGCTATATTTTTATATTTATTTCATATAAATATAATATTTTATTATTTCCCCTTTCAATTCGTGCATCGCTTTTCCTAATTAACGTTCTGTATAATTGTGCTATTTGCTACCATATATTTTGCAAATACTGTAAACGCCTGGCAATTATGCCAATACATTATGATTGTAGGCTATTTATGCCAGTGCGAGATGATAAATGAGCGTGTTGTGTTTTCATTTACAAATGAAACTACGTGAATGATTCATTCCTCAACGAAACAAGGCAGTAGGCTATAATATTAATAATTGTTAATTCGCAGAAAAAAAAAGAAAATAAATATATGTTAAATTCAACCTTTAAACTGCATTTCCAATAGGCTATAAATTCCAGTCAGCATAATCAAAGCTTTATGTTGAGCATTTACAGTAGACTTATTTACAAAACTGGTCAGAACGTTATGTAAAGAGATCGAAATGAAGTGAAAAAACGAATATAAAAACTGTCACTGTAACTGCTGGTTTCAAAATGATCTGAAAATCTTCTTAGGGATAATAATCTTTTTTGGGATAGTGTGATTACATTTACATTTATAGCAAAAACATTTATCCAAATTTATCAAATTTTTCCAGTTTTTTTCTGTCTGTCACATTCTGATTAAATGTGTTGTTTTTATTAATATATGTTTAGAAAATTTAGAAATGCTTTTATCTAAAAACTATTAACATTTCCACATTTCTCACTGTTGGACCATATATAACAATAATATATAACAATATAGCACATTATAGTTATGGCTGACAATAAAAAAAAAATACTGTAAACGCCTGGCAGTTATGCCAATACATTATGATTGTAGGCTATTTATGCCAGTGCGTGATGATAAATGAGCGTATTGTGTTTTCATTTACAAATGAAACAACGTGAATGATTCATTCCTCAACGAAACAATGCAGTAGGCTATAATATTAATAATTAATTCGCAGAAAAAAAAAGAAAATAAATATATGTTAAATTCAACCTTTAAACTGCATTTCCAATGGGCTATAAATTCCAGTCAGCATAATCAAAGCTTTATGTCGAGCATTTACAGTAGACTTATTTACAAAACTGGTCAGAACGTTATGTAAAGAGATCGAAATGAAGTGAAAAAACGAATATAAAAATATAGCAATAGGCTAATAATAATAATAATGATGATAATAATAGCTAATAATAATAATAATAATAATAATAATAATAATAATATACAAATATTACGGAAAAAACGATCAGTTAATGGACACACACAGCTAGCAAGACTGTGGGATGGATAAAAATGTTTTCTTGTAGGTCTATTTTATCTTATGTACTTTATGTAACATTTAGCCTATTTGTGATAAACTTAATGCTTTCGAATGCTGGGGGGGGGGGGGGGGGGGGGGTTCAGGAGGCCATGGCGGTGTAGGGAGCTCAGGAGGCCATGGCGGTGCAGGGAGCTCAGGAGGCCATGGCGGTGCAGGGAGCTCAGGAGGCCATGGCGGTGCAGGTAGCTCAGGAGGCCATGGCGGTGCAGGGAGCTCAGGAGGCCATGGCGGTGCAGGGAGCTCAGGAGGCCATGGCGGTCCAGCCCCGGCCACTACGGCACTAGCCATACTACCCCCCAACCCCCCCCCCAAAAAAAAATACTTGGAGGAACTTACGGGGCTTAACTGGAGGTCAGAGGCCCTCTCTGGGCTTAACGGGGAATCTGGAGTCTTTCCTGGGCTGGACTGGAGATCAGGAGCCCTACCTGGGCTGAAATGGGGATCCGGAGCCCTCTCTGGGCTGAACTGGGGATCAGGAGCCTCTCCTGGGCTCGACTCGGGAACTGGAGCCTCTTCTGGGCTCGACTCGGGAACTGGAGCCTCTCCTGGGCTCGACTCGGGAACTGGAGCCTCTCCTGGGCTCGATTTGGGAACTGGAGCCCTTCCTGGGCTCGACTCGAGAACTGGAGCACTTCTTGGGCTTGACTGGGGAACAGGAACTGGAGTCTTCCGTGGGTTATCCTCCGGAACATGAGCCCCAATGGGGCTAGGCTCGGAATCCGAGGACCACTGTGGGCATGACTGGGGCTGAACAGCACTCCGTGTCCTGGCTGAGGCGTCAGGGGCCCTCTCAGGGGTAGACTCGGGAACTGCTTCTGTCGGGGCGTCCTGAGAAGCAGGCGGCTTGGGAGTGGCCTCCTTGGCCATGACAGGAGAAGCTTCCTGCTTCAGAGGAAACCCCCACAGACAAGACATGACCGACAAGACCGGGTTCCGGAGGACTGGAGAAGACAACAGGGGACATGACCTGACTTGGGATAGGCACTGGAGGGCGCTCTGGCAGGTGCTTTCGAGGAGTGGGCATTGGAGGGTGCACTGGCAGGCGCGTTTGAGGTGCGGGCACTGGAGGGCGCTCTGGAAGCGCAGACACTTGGGGGCGCTCTTGAAGCGCGGACACTTGGGAGCGCTCTGGAAGCATGGACATTTGGGAGCGCTCTGGAAGCACGGACACTTTAACGGCCGAGTGGCTTTCCACATTAACTGCTGCATGGCTTGCCATACTCACTGCCGGTGGCCTCGGGAAAGCCGCGGATGACGACAGGCTGGTTCTGGCTCGGGGCAGGACATTCTCCAGACACCGGAGGATCCCTTCCTTCCAGCACAGTCCTGTGGTGTACTCCGCGAGTACTCCGCGAAAGGGAGATCGCAGCAGGCAAGGGCGATGAGGCGGGCGGAAAACCAGGAACAAAACAAAACTTTTCAAAAACGGGAATAAACAAAAAGGGAAGGAGGCGCACCGCTTACTCTGTTTTGGTCAAGTATTCTGTCATGGATTACATGGAGACGGAGACCAGGAATGGGGAGACGTGGAATAAATCAAACAAAGTCTTTACTTAAATCAAAACAGGCAAGATACATACAGGCTAGACACACTCATGTGACAGACAGAGATGACGTTCAATACTCGACAGGAAAAACAGGGCAGAACACACTATAAATACACAACGTAACACGATAATTAAACACACAGCTGGACAATAATTAACTAATAAACACAGGAACAGGAACCTAACCAAATATGGGCATACAAGAACATCTCGAGGCCACGAAATAAGGATGTCGTTACCTCGACAAAACGATCTCGTGGCCACGACATAATATCACATTCCCACGAGTTAATATGACGTTCCCACGAATTAATATGTCGTGGCCATGACAAAACTAAGTGAACCGAAGACAGCTCCTCCCGGACACCGTAATATATATATATATATATATATATATATATATATATATATATAATATATATATGTCTGTGTGTGTGTGTGTATTATATATATATATATATATATATATATATATATATATATATATATATATATATATATATATATTCATAAAATATTGGATGATCTGCATTATCCCATTTACATTTTAGAAGAAAGTAAAAAAACAGTGTGTTTTCTCCACTTTAAGCATTTTCTTCCTGGTTTTACTTAAAACATAGTAAAATACATAAAAATATAATAATAGTAATAATAATAACAACAACAACACTAATAATAAATATTTATCCCTCAGGTGCTGCTTGTGTGGCAGTCAAATGACCTTTTTTTCATTTAATTTCAATGAAATGAATGTACTTTATTATATGAAATTTCCAATTTAAACTGTTGTAAATATTGAATGCTTTGGAGCACAGACTTAGGTTAAAAAAGGGAAACTAAATATACTATTTTAAGTAAGTAACTCAACTAAAATGGTTGAAAAAATAAGAAACAATGTTCTGACCTTAAACAAATTTAGATACTGTTTCATAACCTGTGTTATGGAAATCCAGAAATATTGATAAACTGAAACTGATTTGTGAGGAGCTATGGTCCAAATTTGGTCATAAGCAGCTATAGAAAATATTTGGAGGTTTTTCTGTTAAAGGAGGATCTACTTTCTAAATGATCACATCTCTTTTGCACCCTGCACTGTGAATGATCACTCAGTGTATTCAATAAAAATGTTAAAAGTACAGTTTTTGTGTTGTTTAGTTAGATTGTAATTGTGAGCAAATTTAAGAACAACCCACATTTTATGAATAATCAATGGCAAAACTCAAGAAAAAAAAAAGTTATTCAGTTACCTCAAAATGTTTAAGTTAGGAAATTCAAGGTTTAAGTAAGCATAACTGGCAGATTTTTATTTTGTACTCATACATGTTAATTGGTCTAAACGTGAAATATTTGATTAAGCTAACTCATACATTAAATCATGTAATCTCAACATTAGTAGTGGAAAATTATTTGATAAGTTTAATTTGATACATAATATTATTCAAAGTTTGGTATGTTCTCATTTAGAAATGTCTATCTAAATACCTGAGTGTGTGTGTGTGTGTGTGTGTGTGTGTGTGTGTGTGTGTGATAAATACACCATACCTGAAATAAATGTTCCATACCTGAATTTGGCCCTAAGCAGCCTGTAGGAAGTCCACAACCTCCTTACGTTCAAAGGCTCTTGCCTGAAGGGGAGAGATGCCATTTCATGAATGATTACAGGAAGCATGACATTTTCAACATTTCTTTACATAAATATTTTGATATTTGCTTTGCTGACACAGAAGACAAATTCACATTGACATTTAGTCATTTTGCAAACACTTCTTCCAATGCGACTTACAAATAAGAAACATCACAGGTAAATGTCTCATATCCATAACTCCACTCAAACAACTTTATGAATGACAGGACACTGCAGACACTAGTTGTTCAATTATGGTTATATATTTCACACAAATCTCCATTAACTCACCACTTCAAAAGGTGTCTTCCCATCATAACCGGTCATGGCCATATCAACCCCAGCTAACTTCCAAATCTTCAATCCCTCCAAGTCACCACTTGCAGCAAGACTGTGAAACGCACCAGAATTTCTACATGAGAAATCATGAACATTGATGCTACTATCATTATTTCAGTTCCTGAAGATTCAGTCATGGTATGTGTTCAATACGCTGATCTGCTCACGAGGAGACCTCAACCTCATTTCAGCAAGACAGCAGCTTTAAATTAACACTCCTGATCTGTTCTAAATGTGATTTATCATCGTGAATGCAGTTCTATAAGAGGATAGCTCTGACTCTAAATTCTGACTGGATGAAACATGTTCAAAGTCATTTGAATCAACTGACATTGCTTGTCATACTGTAAACAGACTGTTTTGCAGACTACTAGTACTATATTATTTAGAGGAAGAATTGCTTATTATGATTATTATTATTAACAATAATACACTTATTGAGCATTCAGTTTTTCTACTTCGAAATTTCACATTGAATTCAATAATTTACAAGCAATTTTGTTAAATTTTGTTACAGTTAAATTTGTTTCTACACTTTTTTTCCCCCACAGTCTATGAAGACTGACTAGCTGATGTAGCTGAAGGTCTGATATGCCATGAGACTTCTCGGGTTTTAAAAAAATAATATTTATGTATGAGAGAGAGAGAGAGAGAGAGAGAGAGAGAGAGAGAGAGAGAGAAAGAGAGAGAGAGAGAGAGAGAAAGAGAGACCGGCACAGCTCCATTCCAGTATCCTGTAATTCACCAACGGAGAGGTGAGCTCCACACTTCCTCAGCAGCTCCACAACATCCTTATGTCTTCAGACAGAGAACATACAGAAAAACAGATGAATCATAGGAAATATTTAAGAAGGAAGATTCTTCTACAGTCCTCTATACAATCAATTAATTGAATCAAAGTGCAAAATTAACTACGTTTTTCATTAATATCTGAAGAAAATGTCAGTAGTGCTTAATCATTCAAAAGCTGCCGTCTCAATGTTTAGGTGTTGTGGATGGTTGACAAGGATTTGTTATGCAGATGCTAAGGTGTTCTGAGTGGTTTTAGTGTTGCTATATGGGTTCTGTGTGGCTTTGAGACTAGACATTCTGTGTCACTGTGATATTCTAGTCTCTAAGTCTGTGGGATGTTCTGCCTGTTTTATCATCCATTAAGCAAAATCGTGAGCCTAATCACTTCAAAATGTCATAGTACACCTCTCAACAGCAAGCTACATGATATGAGGTATCATTCATGTCCATAGCACAAATGGCACGGGACGAGTTATTAAAAATGAACAAATGTTTGTGTTAGAGGTTTGCTGAAAATCTTAAACTTAACAGTAATACTTTATAAAGTGAAAACTAAACCACTACTCTACATTGCTAAAAGCAGATTATTTGTAAGATTTTAATGAAGTGTTGTCGGTCACACACAGCCAAATGTTTAGAGACACAGGAACAAGCAAGGACACCTGACAAATCATTGTTAACTCAGATTAATTGCATTTAAATATATAGTTCACCCAAAAAAGGAAAAAAAAAAAAAAAAAAAATCTTACATCATTAATTCACCCTCAAGTCCATCCAAATCCATACTTTTGTTCATATTTGAAACACAAAAATAAATTTATTTGTTATGAAATATGAGAGATTTCTGTCCCTCAATTGAAAGTCAATTCACTCAAAACTTTGAAGCTTCAAAACGAACGAAAGTCTCATGGATTTGGAATGACATGAGGATGAGTAAGTGATGACAGGATTTAGATTTTGGGGTGAACTATCTCTTTATCATTTCATTTCAATACTACCCATAGGATAAGGGTGCGGGCCAGAGGTGCAGCAAGCAACTAAGTGAATACTGAAGCATGACTTATGGACCTTGTCTGATTTCTTGGAAACTTGCTGTCACTGGTTGTACAGACATGAATACAGTCCTATAATTAAAAAAATAAAATAAATAAAATAAAAATAATAATAATTTGTTTTATTTATATAGTGCTTTTCATTGCACTATATAAACATTGTGTGGGGGTGGGGGGGGACTCCTCATCCACCATTAGTGTGCAGCATCCACCTGGATGATGCGATGGCAGTTGTAGTGCGCCAGAATGCCCACCACACACCAGCTTATTGGCGCAGGAGACAGAGTGATGGAGTCAATCAGTAGATATGATTAGGAGGCCATGATGGTCAGAAGCCAACTGGCAAATTTATCCAGGATGCCCTCAGGACACGTAGTTCTGATCATGTGTCACTGCTCCACAGAGAGACCAAATAAGACATTTAGAGGGTGTTGGTGGTCCATGGAGAATTACAGTAAAGAAAGGGGAAGATTTTGTCCTAGTTTCCAGTGTTGTGCCATTTTGTGTGATTTGCTCAACAGATTACAACAGATTATGGTCATTTGGAAAAAATTCTTATTAGTGCATTCATACGCACAAAGTCTGAGAAATTAACACTTAATATCCATTCAGGAGAGATTTGTTGTAGTTGCGGTTTATGCCACGATTATGTAGTGTGTCATCTGGATAGTGTCAAGAGCTAGAAAGCTAACAAACACACACACACACACACACACACACACACACACACACACACACACACACACACACACACACACACACAAACACTTACAGGAAGAGCAGATGTAGTTGTGATCTGGTAAAATGCTACTAATCTGATTCAGGCTTTTAAACTCACAGGCTGAATCACAAAGAATCTTTGAGGTTGAGATCATGTAGAAAACAGAAACGTGCAAAACTACATATTTTCAAAATCGACTAAGAGTCATGTCTGACACAGATCAGATGTGTTTATTATGGATAATGAACACTGGATAATGGATATTGGGAAAAAAATCAAACTGACAGGTATTGAACAGGTATAACTGGGTCAATATCACTGTAGGGTGCCTTTTGGTGTCCTGTACATAACTCATTTGCCATGATAACTTAACATAAAAATGACTATGAAAGGGTGTGTTATATTAGGCTCTTTAGATACATTTTCTAGATTTGTTTTAGTTTTGTGTAAGAGGATGCGAGTTATTTTGCTATGTCCCATGCACTGGTCATTAAATTTGAATGATAGTAGAATAGTCAAATCATAAAATTAAAAAGTTCTCCTATTAATATTTTGTTAAATAAGAGATTACTCAATTTTAGTGTATCGATCATTTGGTAATAAAAACTATATTTTTGTTTAATAAAAAAGAAGAGTTTGTCCATGTTCCTTGAATGGCTGTCCACCCTGTCGTATTGGGGAATCCGCCCCTTTAAGAAAAGGCCATACCCTTTAGTGACATCAGGACAGCAGATTTTTTGTCTCTTCAGTGGCAGGAATGTCAATGGCTGAGGTGAATAAGTTGGTGACTTTTCAAATGACAAATTTTCTTTGTATAAGTTTGCTTACTTGCTTTGCCAAAGCTTAACATGTCCACCCTGTCAGCATAAAATATGCCAGAAGTGATTAGAATACAGTATTTTCAAAATATTTAAGTTTAAATATACCAAATTCTCTTCAACAACCAGACTAACTAAGTAGTCTAACTAGTAACTAACTAGTCGCAGTTTGTTATAAGCTAATATGCTAACTGAAGCTCAAAATGTCCACTCTGTCGGCAACTTAGACTCGATAGGGTGGACATACACATCACAGGGTGGACATAGCGTTCATTTGTAGTTAGTATTGCTAAAAACTAAAATTAATAAATATTATTTATTTTCTATATATATATATATATATATATATATATATATATATATATATATATATATATATAATTTTTTTTTTTTTGAAGTTGAAGTTGTAGTTGAATAAATGTTGCATTGTCATATTTTGTCATGCTTTGTGTGTTCTGCATTATGTGCCCACTCCGTCATGTGCTGGTCCACCCTGTCATCTTGATATTTTACAATAGTATTTTAAATAATAATTCAATCATATCTATATAATCCAGTGTGTTCAATAGCTAGGTGTGGGGGCAATAACATCCAAACAATAAACTGCATCAAAATATCACAGTTTTCTCCAAATAAGAAAAAAATACATGTGTGAATTGTATGAGTTTTATGTATGAGTATCGTATGAGTATTCTTTAAAAACACATGGTTTACATAAAATATTTTATGTTTTTATAATTTGAAAGCAAACAAATAATCCTGTTTAGGAAAGAGACATCATACCTTTCAGAAAATATAATTTGCATCTTAAAGTGGACATTCGACCGAAACTGCCTTGCTCTCAGTTGTTGAAGCCCTAAGACTTGCAACAGTGGCTTCCAAGTCTTTATTACTTATCTTGCTGGACCTATCCGCTGCTTTTGATACAGTCAACCACCAGATCCTCCTGTCAACCCTATTGAGAAAGGGCATCTCAGGAACCGCACTCCAGTGGTTTGAGTCTTATTTCTCAGATAGATCCTTCAAGGTATCTTGGAGAGGTGAAGTATCCAAGTCGCAACATCTAGCTACTGGGGTGCCTCAGGGCTCAATCCTTGGACCACTTCTCTTCTCTGTCTACATGGCATCACTAGGTTCTGTCATTCAGAAACATGGCTTTTCATATCACTGCTATGCTGATGACACTCAACTCTACCGCTCATTCCATCCTGGTGATCTGACGATAGCTGCTCGCATCTCAGCATGTAAAACAGACATTTTTTGCTGGATGAAGGACCATCACCTTCAACTCAACCTAGCTAAGACAGAACTGCTTGTAATTTCACCAAACTCATAACTTCATCACAATTTCACCTTCCAGTTAGGCTCATCAACCATAACTCCTTCAAAACAGCCAGAAACCTTGGAGTTGTGATTGATGATAAGCTGAATTTCTCAGACCACATTGTTAAAACTGCCCAGTCAGGCTCTTTCTTTCGGAACATGCAACACAACTCCTTGTTCAAGCTCTTGTTCTGTCCAGACTTGACTATTGCAATGCTCTCTTGGCAGGTCTTCCAGCCAATTCCATCAAACCTCTACAATTCATCCAAAATGCCGCTGCAAGATTAATCTTTAATCAGTGGAAAAGAACGCACGTCACACCTCTCTTCATCAATTTGCACTTGCTACTAATAGCTGCTCGCATAAAATTCAAGGCATTAATGTTTGCCTACAAAACCACCTTTGGCTCTGCACCCCTTTACCTAAATTCAGTACTTTAGACCTATGTGCCCTCTAGAAGCTTGCGTTCTGCAAGTGAATGCCACATTATTGTTCCATCCCAAAGAGGCACAAAATCACTTTCACTGACTTTTTCATTAACTGTTCCCACCTGGTGGAATGACTTGCCCAACTCAATCCGAGCAGCTGAATCCTTAGCCATCTTCAAGAAATGGCTAAAAACCCATCTCTTCCATCTTTATTTGACCCTCTAACTCTAGCACTCTCTATTCTAATTCTATTTTATTTATCTGTCTTCTTTTTATTAAAAAAATAAACACACACACTTGACCCTCTATCAATTGCATATTTATTCTCTAACTGCTAGCTTTTGTTGAAAAAAATAACACTTTCTTTTCTCTATTCTATCTACTTTTGTTTGTTTCAAAAAAAAAAAGTTTATTTTTTCTATATTCTATGTACTTGTTTTCTTTGAAAAAAACAAAACAAAAAAACAAACCTTGCTACGTGTACTGTGTTAGGCTAACCGAGACTTGTCATAGCGCTTGGATATTGTTGCTCTTTTGTTGGTTTTGATTGCTTCTTTTGTCCTCATTTGTAAGTCGCTTTGGATAAAAGCATCTGCTAAATGACTAAAATGTAAATGTAAAAATGTAAATGTAATTTTGCAATGAAAACATATTTAACAGTAATATATATGTCCATGACAGGGTGGACATATCTTATGGTTTATGCTTCGAATAATGGCTCACAATTATCTAAAAAAATTGTGGGAGCTCAGCTAATATGTTTCTATAGTACTTGAGTATCTACTATTTATGACATGACATAAAGCAAATGTTTTTGAGTATTGTGAGGGCTGAAAGGCACTCTATATTATATATGATATTGACCCAACTATAACTTTTCATTGCACAAAACTAGTCCACATAACAAATGGATCAGTGGCATGCTTATAAAAATGTGAAATTATTATGAATTATTAATTAATAAATCAATTATTATTATTTTTTAAATTTATAACATTTTAACAAAATTAATGTTTTCTTTTTAAAATTAAGATTTTCATCTTAATGGGACTCTTTTTCTTATTGTGATATTAGGACAGTTTTTGACTTCATGCCCTAGACACAGAAAACCTCAAAAATGTTTTAATTCAGAAATTAAAAACATGTTTACCATAGAAGAGGTGTATTTAAGTTATTGTATGTTTGAATTTCCTTATTAATATATGTTTGAATAAATTAATAGACCTAAAAAATGAGTGTCTTGTCATTGACCCTATTGTCTTGAAATATACTGGATGCATTGGGACTTTGATTTCTCTTGTTTGTACACGTACACAAATGTGTCCATAAATTGGAGGAAAAGGAAAAGTACTAAGACTAGGAGAAGAGAAGGACCATGGGAAATTAAAAATTTTACACTGTAATGGACCTATTAGCAATGTTTAAAACATGCCCTGCAAGACAAGAACAGCATGGCTATCAAATGCCTTTATAAAGAAGGTGGACAACTAAAATAGTAACTGCATAAAATGGCGACAAAACTTCTAATGCATAAATAAGCTAAACCATCCAGCCTTTTTTGCCTGTCCTACCTGAGGTGAATGGCATTGTGAAGGGGTGTATCGCCAAAGCGATCTTTGCCATAGATGGTGGCCCCTTTACCCAGCAGATACTCCACTACATTCAGATTCCCCTCAGATGCAGCAATGTGAAGGGGAGTGCGGCCATCATAATCGGCCTTATTCAAGTCAGTTCCCTATTGAAAAAAAAAACAAACAAAACAAAACAAAACAAAACAAAACAACTGTAATTTCCTGTGTCTCTTTTTTTTGCCTGATTCTATTTGGTAATGCTAAATCATCAAGGCAGAACACAGCAGTTTGTGGTAACAATTTAATTTATTCAGTGTAAAAGAAAAGAAATTCAGTTGTAAGAATTGTAGAAGAATAAATTTAAAACATTACATTTTATGATGTTTAATAGTTTTATTTTTGCTTCTCTTTCTGAACATTGATAGTGACGTTTTTTGTCAAGTATGTTCTGTTTAATAAGAATGCTAGTGTGGAAGAGTCACACAGTTCAGTCATTGCATATGCACGTGCTGTTACTGCAAACACCCAAATGCTTACCATTTCCCTTATAGCCTCTAAAGTCTCAGTGTCTCCGTTCTTAGCAGCAGCACATGCTAGAGTGGGCATTAGTGCATCTCGTATGGCTTCAAGCTCCTAAGGACATCAATAATATTATAGTGGATTACAACTGTTCATCAAATCCTCTTCTGGTTCTGAATATGTTTGTACATCGTGGAGATATACAAACTGGACCAGAATAACAATAACAGAAGCAGAACATCTGGATATATGGTCTGCTCACCTCTTTACAGCCAATGCTGAGGGTCTTGGCTATAATCTGAATAAAGCGACTGTCGCTGAGAGAAAGATTTGCCCCCTCTAAGTCAGCCACCATCTCACCACGCAGATTGCTACTCATCAACTAATGAACCATTAACATGTTTTGAAAACGTAAAGTAACATTACTAACACTGTACTGTGCAAGCTGTCCAGGAAGACTCAAAATTGTCACTCACAATTTTAGATGTGTATTTTTCACAAAAATTAGTTTGCATACCTTTTTCTTCTCTTCTGTACTGAGATCTTGTTTTGCCAGCACATAGGAGAGTTTTGAAAGAGCAGCTTCCGGAGTCATATCAAACCCAGCGACCACACCAGCCTTACTCAGAGCCTGAGAGAGAACATTAAAAGATTACACACTTCTGGAAACATCCATATGCGGCCTTTCTCAAGCAAACACCCATACCTGGCCAGTGGCGTATGATATTGTGACCGAGCCCCTGAGGCACTGGGTGCAGTTGACCATGATGAGTCCTCTATCGGTCGCTTTACGGATCTCATCCAGCAGGTCAGCACGGTTGTCAGGGGCGTTACCGCTGCCATAGGTCTCCAAAATGACACCCTCAATGGGAGCCTTCAAGAAGGCCTTGACCTGATTAAAGAATAGATCTCATCTGAAAATTCAATATTAGTTGAACCACTTGAAATCAACATTAAATTTTCACAAGCTATTTTATTTCCATGATACAAATTAATGCTGAGTAAAACAGAACACAGAACTACGAAAAAAAAAAAAAATGAATAAATAAATAAAATTAGAGGACGGGACTTGATTTTATCCATTGGGATTGGGGTATCCCAGTGGTACTGCTTCTTTTTCAAATCTCATATTATTTAATATTATTGCCATAATCTTAACATATTATTTATAAAACCACAATAATGTTAACCATATTAATGCTTATTATAGATTACTTACTATTTATTCAAAAATACATTAAAATCTAATTCATTCAAACCTCTTGTATGATAAGCATATTTTTTAATTTCAGAATTAAAGTTAATTTTAATATTTTTGGGGTGCATAAAATAAAAAAATGTCAAGGTGATACCCTGATTATGACTTCATCATGAAAAAAAAAGTAATTTGGCTTAATTATTTATTATTATTCAAAAAGACCCAACTTCTATACTGTTTAATAACTGAAAAACGAACTAGTGTGATGCAATCAACATGCAGAAGAAACAAACAAACAAACAAAAAACAAACAAACAAAACAACAACAACAAAAACATAAATAAATTACATTACAGAGAGGATCACTGCAGTCTCTTAACCCCTTCAGACCTGAATTTTTTCTCCAATATAGAAATAAGTCTAAAAAACAAGATTTGTGACAACTCATTTTTTTTTATTATATTTTTTTTCCACTATAATGGACGCCAGGACTGAAGAAAAATAAAAATCCCCATATTTTAACCATACATAATAAGTAGAGCTTGTGCACTATAGTTGAACTAGTGTTTAAGATTTTGAAAAGAACACATACTATAAGAATGAATAATGCAGTAAGAATGTGGGAAAAATGGTAAGATAATATGAAGTCTCAAAAAAACTTGTTTGATCCTTTTTGTTGGTTGAAGTGGGTGAATCTGAGTATATGTATACATGTCTTTGTGTGTATGTGAATGGGTTTATGTGTACTTGCTGATTGTTTTGATGAATATATGATTGCGTGCATTATAGAATCAAGGCAACAGTGTGTGTGGAGGAGGTGTGAGTGTGTGTGTTGCTGTGTATTCACTAATCTCACATCCACTATGGCTGTTTCTCACTAAAACCAAAGAAAAGTTGATTGACAGGCTGATGACATAAATGAAATCATATGAATATTAATTTAATTCATTAACATCAATGTTCATAAAACATTAACATTGAAATTTGTAGCTCTGTATATAGCTTTGAAATGCTTCCACAAATTTCTCAACCTGTTATACAACTAATTCATGAGGTGCTGCTGATATCTTTCAAGACCTGATATCCATTGTGATGGACATTACATTTTTAAAAAATCCTGTGTTCTGCAACTCTAAAAGATCTTCAAAATAACTCTGAATATTATCATTTGATAGTCTTAATTTTATAATAGGTGCAATTTGATGAGGCTACCATAAACATAAATCTTCATATAAGTAAAATGTGGACTTCCTCCTTTTCTTGTCTAGTTGGTTAGTCATGTCTCTATTTTGTGATGCCTGTAGCTCAATCAGATTAAGTTAGGAGTCATATCTTAATTGTGACTGGTTGATCAGAGACCAATCATTGACCAGGCATTGTTCATATTATGAAAACATAAAATTTTATTGGTTTAAACAAAAAAATCATGTGATGACCATTTCAATGGATGCAGGGTCTGAAGGGGAAAAAATAACTGATAATTTAACCTTTTGGAAAGGTTAATAATTAAATTTTAAAGAAAAATAAATAAATAAATTTACAAAAACCTTGAAAAAATATATTTACTGTATTCAAGACATAAGAAAAATATGTTTTGGAAAATATGTTATTTTTACTTAATGATTACACCATGTAATTTTTGTTGAAAATTGTATAATTTGTTTTCTTCTATAAACTATATGAAATGAATACACCGAGTACATTTCCAAAAACTTGGTGCATGTGTTTTAAAAATTAGATTTTTTTTTTTTTTTCGTGAACACTCTTATTTGTAATCGACCAACAAAATTTTGATTTCATTTGATTTCAGATTATGCTTACTGTATTAGTAGTGATCCCCGGGAAGAGTCGCAGGAGACCCACATTGTGGTTCATTTGTGTGTAGACTGTGAATTTGGCAGTTGTGCTGGGTCGCCACACAGTGTCCCAGTTAACTAAACAATGAGAAATGCTCATTTTTACATCAGAAAAAGACATTAGTACAATTACATCAGTAATGGGGAAGTTAACATGAAATTGCAAAAAGTGACAACAGTGTCCTATAGTTTGATATGCTATACTTCATACTTCAGTATTTATAGTTTAAACATTTTCTTCTTATTATTAATATCATACACTATTATATATTCATAAAAATTATAAAATATATTGTCAGAGCAATAGCCTTGTGGGCAGCGCTCCAACATATAGCATAGCTGCTCCTTTGGCAACCTTCGAGTTATGCTCAGTTTGCATGTTATTCCAGTGTTTTCAAGCATTACTAGCTTAATAGACAGATTTCTAACTAGAGCCCATAAATGTTGAAAGAACTGGAATTACTGTCGATGTTGACTTCAGCATTGGCTAATGGCGGCAGGTTTGGTGAAGCAAATGCTTTAAAGCTTCCAGAGTCCACTTTGGTGACACGATTGCCTCGGTAGAGCTTATGATGAAAATAGAGGCAAACCTGTGAAGAAACAGAGATAGTGGGCTATTCTCTTGTCCCTTACTCAATTCAAACAGTTTTCAGTAAGTTTACATGTCCCTTTATGGTGCTTCATAGCATTTCCCCAGAATTTTTATTCATTTTAGCTGTGTGTCAGCCTTCATTGGAACACCTTATCATGGGCAGATTGAACTTGTACCGACTTGTTTGACAGGTGGTGAATATGTGTTTACGTATTTGTGCTGTTTGTGCTTATGTCACTCTATTTGAACAATACAACTTGACAATTTAAACAGCTAAATATGCACTTCAAAATTTATGATGCACTTAAAAATTTATGGCTCTCGCGCCCCACACATTGAAAACCCCTGCAGGATTTGTCAAGATGAGAGGTGACCCCTCCTGGTAGTTTGATTTATATAGTGTCATTTCTAATCACCCAGACACTGACGCTTTGACTCTGAGTACCGGCAATGTGACAGAAGTGCCGGTACGGAAGAAAAAGTGCCGGTACACTAAAGACTAAAATATAGAAGTGCCGGTACTGCGTACTGGTCCCTATCAGCCCACTTCAAGCACTGGCAATGGCTATAAAAGCATCTCTGTGAAAAGAAGCCACTCTCACCTCAGGGATGACAAACTGTCCTGCAATCAACAGTGCCCCCAAGAGGTTGTCCCTTCCATCAGTCCTCATCTCAAAGATGGGCACCTGCCATATACAAGATAGTTAAATAATAGTTAACTTAAAAATGAAAATTATGTGATTATTTTACCCTCATGATTATCCAAACTCCTTTTGGGGTGAACTGTGCTTTTAAAATGTGTTACTTGTGAGCCGGTGAGGATGACAGGCTTTCCCAGGTTCTCACAGATGAAGGATAAGGCAGAGGCAGTGTAAGACATTGTGTCTGTGCCATGCAGGACGACAAAACCATCATACTGCTCATAGTATTTCTGTGAACAAAACAAAAATGTTGAATTTCTCAGCACTGACTGGTGATTTGTTTTGCTAGCCTTTTTTTTTCCACATAACTGTTTATGAGAAATGCAAAGGTTCTCTACAATTAGATAATTTCCTAAATTTGTAATTTACTATTAAGTAAATTAGCTATTAGTTTTTTTTTTATTTGAAATAATTTTAATTTTTAATCTTACAAGAATAGATTCACATATATTCCAAATCATAAATGTCACCAAAAAAAAAAAAAAAAAAACCCCAAGAAAAAAAAAACAAAACAAAACAAAACAAAAAAAAACCCAACTGTTCTACATCCCAGGGAATTTTTGTGCAATATTTCAGAAAGCGGAACTCTCTTAAAAAATTACATTGCCCAGATAAAAAGGCTTGTTCTGAACAAACATCTATGTACAAGTTCTATCAGTATTTCTGTGTTGGCAATGTCTAAAGTCAAAAAAATTGTGTGCATAGAGATGATTAAAAAGGCACCTCAATGTCTTTTCCAATAGTACTCCAGTCATTCGGGGTCATATTGCTGGAGTCGAGCAGGGGAGAGTACTCTAAAAATGTATACACGACCCTCTTGTCCAGTTTAGATCGTCTGAGGTGAGAAAAAGAAAGAAAATGATAAAATGAGACCTGATTGAAGTCCACATACATTTGAGATTTGATACAATGACAACAAGCCTCAAAAATCAATCAACATCTCATTTAGTAAACCAAGTAAAAAAGACAGATAAAATCAAAACAAAACTACAACAATTCTTTTCAATGGGACAGATTATTTTTACGTTACAGCCATATCACCCTGCAGCCCAAGACTGGTAGCCCACTGAAGCTAAGCAGGGTTGAGCCTGGTCATTAGCTGGATGTGAGACCTCCTGGGAAAAAACTAGGATGCTGTTGGAAGAGGTGTTAGTGAGGCCAGCAAGGGGTGCTCACCCTGTGGTCTGTGTAGGTCCTAATGCCCTAGCATAGTGACGGGGACACTATACTGTCAAAAAGCACCGTCTTTCGGATGAGACGTTAAACAGAGGTCCTGACTCTCTGTGGTCATTAAAAATCCCATGGCACTTCTCGTAAACAGTAGGGGTGTAACCCCGGTGTCCTGGCCAAATTGCCGCCACTGGTCCTTGTCAGTCATGGCCTCCTAATAATCCCCATCCACTTGATTGGCTCTATGACTCTCTCTCCTCTCCACCTGTAGCTGGTGTGTGGTGAGGACACTGGTGCCGTGGTACTGTGGCTGCCGTCGCATTATCCAGGCGGATGCTGCACACTGGAGGTGGTTGAGGAGAGACCCCCCACATGATTGTAAAGTGCTTTGGGTGTACAGCAATACACAATAAAGCACTATATATATATATATGGGGGTGGGGGGTTATCTCCCTGAGCAGCATGCGTGACCTGAAGGTTGATTAGAGTCCTTATAGAGGAGGAGGTGTAATGAGCAAATGTTGTGAAGATGCAGAATTCAGAGTTTGCTTGGTGTGCATCATGTTAGCGGGGGTTATTTTAATCAAGAGGGGAGCGCTGGGGGATTTTCCTCATTTAAGCACAGAAAGTGGCCAGATTTACATGACCTCCATGTCCCAATTAATATTCAAGTGGTCCCATAGAGCCGTTATATTGAGCCACGCTTGGTAGGTGCGCAGATGAGCTAATAGAGTCATATGTCTGCTCTTGTTGAAAAGATTGTTTCAATCTTTCTGTTTTTAAAAAGAAATTCCTCTTAACCAAGAGTATAAATTTATTCACTTGAGACACTTTGGGGATGCGTTGATTGAGGTGAGACCCCAGCAGGTGGGGGAAATTCTACCACATAGGCTTAGCTCATGATTATGATAACACTGAACCTCATAATGAATTCATAATGTATTACTTATATTCTATAATATAACATTTTAATGCCTGACTCTTTATTAAAATAATAAACAAATTTATTGAGATAATTCATTTCCATTATTCATGTATATTTCTAAACTTCTGAAAAATATAAAGAAACAGCACCCTCCATGGGCTACAGAACAGAAACACCTCCAATAATTTATCACCGGCTACATTTACATGGACACTTTTTGTTTCAGTCGGAATTAAATCATTCTAATTGATGAATCGTAATAGGATTTGATCTTTTGACATGTACACACTGCATAGATATACATAGTTTCCCGCTGTTTGCACATACTACTCTCCTACCATTGCTTCTTTTCTTTGTTTTAAAGAGCAGACTTAATATTTATCTATTTCAGGTCCAAATTAGGAGACAACAAGCACATGTAGCTTTGTGTCGTGCTGCTATATTTATCAAGCAATAAAATCTGCCATTCCTGTGGCCAAAACAAGCCATCTGTGGATGAGAGTATAAAGTGAGGAATGATAGAACGTTGTTCTGCTCCACGTTACAGATGATGAGTGGATGAAGAATATTTGAATAACATGACAGTCATTTATGATACTTGTTCCATGCATCAGTTCATTATGCCATTTCTGCGTCATTGCACATGCGCAGTTTTTTCCAGTTTCCATTTCAATCCGATCAAGTGTTTACATGTCCTCTTGATCAGATTAGAAAAGGTCTACACCACTCCTTCCAATCAGATCCAATTTTAATTCGGATCACGCTCAATCAGATAGATTAAGACAGTGGTTATCAATTCCAGTCCTGGGGTACCACTGCTCTGCACATTTTGTATGTCTTCCTTATTTAATGCACCTGATTCAGATCATCAGCTTGTTAAAGGGTTACTCCATCCCAAAATGAAAATTTTGTCATTAATCACTTACCCCCATGTCGTTCCAAACCCGTAAAAGCTTTGTTTGTCTTCGGAACACAATTTAAGATATTTTAGATGAAAACTGGGAGGCTTTTGACTGTCAAACAATTTTCAGTCTTGGCCCAGAAAAGTATGAAAGACATCGTCAAAATAGTTTATCTGCCATCAGTGGTTCAACCGTAACATTATGAAGCGACGAGAATACTTTTTGTATGGAAATAAAACAAAAATAACGACTTTATTCAACAATTCGGCACCGTAACGTCACCGTAGCACCATTATGGAAAATTATCGCTGTTTGCGTTCAAATAAAAGCGTAAATATGCATAGAAAACGTATCCCTGTGGCGCGGCAGACACAGAAGAGCGTACGCATTTTGCGTACAGTGATACTTTCCAAAATGGCGCTACGGCAGAGGTGTAAAGTACTTGAGTAAATGTAACTAATTACTGTACTTAGTATCTTTTCAGGTATTTTGTAATTTTACTGAGTATCAAAGACATTAGCAACTTTTACTCTCTACTTCACAACATTTTTGAATGAGTATCTGTACTCTTTACTCCACTACATTTGAAATGAGTGTTGCAGTTACACATTACATTTTGCATGGCACCTAGCTTTTCTGCAGCAGTTTTTATATGCTGCAAAAGATGTGATATTGCCAACTACAGGGCACTGAAAGTACTATATCTTGTGCATTTTGCCCTTACCCAAACTTGTCAACAAGGCTACTTTACGTGAATGTGAGTTCCTTAGCCAGTAGTTGTGAATCACAGGTGTTTTATAAATGAGATGAGGACATGACTGCAGCTGGCAATAAGGCCGAAATCAGCACACCCAGTGCAAGAAAACTTTGTCTTTTTAATTTTACTTAACATTATTTTATTTATCCGTTATATTGAAGATATTGTTTTTTGTTTTTGTTTTTGCAATTTTGAGGTGTTCAGTTTTATCTTGGTTTCAGAAAATAAGCGGGATTGCTCTCCTCACAAATCAGCTCTTTCTTGTTTTGTTACGTTTTCTGTGCCTTGTCTTGGACTTTTATGTCACTTCCTGTCTCCCATGGTGTTTTTAGTCAGTTTGTATCTTATCTTGTTCAGCTTGTTAGCCTCCTGTATACTGTATATACAGCCCTAGTGTTTCTTTAGTTCTTTGTGAGTTGTTGAATGTAATGGTTGTCTGTTTGCCCGTCATTCTGTTCTTTGTTTCCTGTGGTTTTTGGATTATTGTTTGTTCTAGCTTTTCAATGAAATATCTGCACATAGATCCTTGCCTCTGCCTGTTTCCCCAGCTTCTCCACAATGTTACAGTTTTTGACTGGCATGTCTCTTTGACTAGTGCATCTTTGAGCCTATATTTAGTATAAGTAAAATACTTAAGTACTGTTAAAATCAGATACTCTAATACTTTTACTCAAGTTGTTTTGGAATTGGTGACTTGTAACTTGTAGTGGAGTAATTTTCACTGTAAGGTATCTGTACTTTTACTCAAGTATGGTTTTCAGGTACTCTTTACACCTCTGCGCTACGGTGATGCTACGGTAACGTTACGGTGCCAAATTGTTGAATAAAGTAGTTATTTTTGTTTTATTTCTGTACAAAACGTATTCTCGTCGCTTCATAACGTTACAGTTGAACTACTGATGGCAGATGGACTATTTTGACGATGTCTTTCATACTTTTCTGGGCCAAGACATTGAAAATTGTTTGGCAGCCAATGGGACAGTCAAAAGCCTCCTGGTTTTCATCTAAAATATCTTAAATTGTGTTCCGAAGATGAACGAAGCTTTTACGGGTTTGGAAGGACATGGGGGTATCTGGTTCTTTTCAACGTACTGTGGCTTCTTTATTTCTTTATTCTTTATTTGCGACTACGCGAGTTTGCGCTGAACTTGGTATATTGTGTTGGTCGATATGTAAATGAGATGCTGTGTCTGTGTTATTTAATTTGCGCATTGTTAGTAAATCACCCGCAGAAATTTCTACGCCCAACAGCGCTGTTTTGGAATTGCGCTCTCGTGTTAATTTGCCCTGTTTAGTAAAACTGGCCCAAAATGTGCAGAGCAGTGGTACCCCAGGACTGGAATTGAGAACCACTGGATTAAGGTGTTTACATGAAGGCTTTTCAGTCTGTCAGCCTTACTAATGGAATATTTGGTTGCATGTAAACATAGTGTGTTTAACAAAGTGAAGTGAGTAATGTCTGGGCCACTAGCACCAAATAGAACTGCAAAAATAATGACTGTGTTTAAACAGGTTTCCCAATAACTCCCCTATGTGCTTTTATTTGAACAGATATGTGCTGCACCAAAGTCATGTTTTACTTGTAGTTGTCTCTGCATATTATAACTGGTGGGGCAAGACCCAAAAATGCATCACAAGACTGTTCTGATAGGATCGCAGAAAGTAGGGGGAAACAATGCAACAATAAAAGTCTATATACAATACATTCATGCTTATATAGGACACCACAATAAATAAATCTATACACTTTTACAAAGGAGGAAAAAGTGCTTTCCATATCTTTTGTTACTGACATCAAAGGTTGTGTCCAATCTGACTTTCTGGTGTTGTGGCTAATAGTAATAAAAATTGTTTGCTCAATGTGTTGAGATTGGTCCATTGCATGTTTGTTGTTCTTTATGCGTTAATGCAGGGGTCACCAACCTTTTTGTGAGTGAGGGCTCCCTGAAGGGATAAAATAGTCTCAAGGGTTACTTGTTTGTCATATTCCAATATATATATATATACAGTGGGTACGGAAAGTATTCAGACCCCCTTCACTTTTTTCAATTTTGTTATGTTGCAGTCTGATACTACAATTGTTTAAATTCTTTTTTTTTCTCATTATTCTACACTCTGTCCTTTATAATGACAAAGTGAAAACAGAATTTTAGAAATGTTTGTAAATTTATTAAAAAGAAAAAAACTGAAATATCACATTTACATAAGTATTCAGACCCTTTACTCAGTACTTAGTTGAAGCACCTTTGGCAGCAATTACAGCCTCGAGTCTTTTTGGGTATGACGCAACAAGCTTTGCACAACTGGATTGGGGGAATTTCTGCCATTCTTCTTTGTAAATCCTCTCAAGCTCGGTCAGGTTGGATGGGGACTGTCTGTTGACAGCCTTTTTCAGGTCTCTCCAGAGATGTTCGATAGGGTTCAAGTCAGGGCTCTGGCTGGGTCACTCTAGGACATTCACAGAGTTGTCCCTAAGCCACTCCTGTGTTGCCTTGGCTGTGTGCTTAGGGTCATTGTCATGTTAGAAGGTGAACCTTCGGCCCAGTCTGAGGTTTTGAATGCCCTGGACTGGGTTTTCAATAATGCTATCTCAATATTTTGGTGCATTGAGCTTTTCTTCTACTCTGATGAGTTCCTCAGTCCCTGCCGCTGAAAAACAGCCCAACAGCATGAGGCTGCTACCACCACACTTTACTTTTGGGATGGTACTCTGCAGGTGATGAGAAGAGCCGGTTTCCTTCAAACATGATGCTTAGAATTGAGGTTCATCAGACCAGGTAATCTTGTTTCTCAGAGTCTGAGGGTCTTTTAGGTGCTTTATTGCAAATTCCAAGTGTGTTTTCATGTGTCTTCACTGAGGAGAGGATTGAGTTTGGCCACACTGCCATAAAGCCCAGATCGGTGGAGTGTTGCAGTGATGTTGTCCTTCTGTAGGTTTCTCCCATCTGCATATATGATCATGGAGCACAACTAAAGTGACCATAGTTGTGCTCCATGATCATATTGATCATATTGATCATAGTGACCAATATTTTCCTGGATTGATAAAAAAATATATAAATATATTATATTATATTTTTTAGTTTTATTTATTTATTTTTTTAAACATCTTGATATCTTGCCATTAATAAACATTAATGAATTCTCACAAGCATTTTACTTTTTTTTTTTTCTTTTTATCAATCCAGGAAAATATTACAGAAAAATTTAGAAAAATAGGCTATCACAAATTTTTTTTTCCATATTATACAATATTGATATTTATCATGATATTCATTTACCATTAATGGGGAAGGAAATGCTTTCCACATGTTTGTTAGACCTTTAAATTGAGGTAAACATAACTTTGTTCACAATTAAATTCCACAGAGGAGCTACATTTTAATTTAGGGCCCCATGAAATGCATTTTATTTTCCCCTAAATTCTGTGTTTTCCATTTGATTTATTATGGATTCTGTGTTTTACGATTCAGTACAAATTTATCATTAAAAAAGGTGTCTAGTGAAATGAATGAATAAAACTAACAATTGAATCAATCTTTTAAAATGTAATCAAATGAAAATCAATTTACAACAAAACATTGCATTTTCATTTTATCAGATAAGATGCTGCACAACAAAACTGTATAAATTAATGATAATAAAAAATAACTTGGTTGTATGGTATTCCTTAAAAACAATAATAATATTATTATTATTAATCTGAGAATTGCATTTTAGTATACAGTAGTAATATATTCGGTCAGAATTTCAAGTTAAACCGGACTTTTATCTGCTTGTCGTGAAGGTCTTTCAGTTTTAGTTTCAGCGTGTATTTGATGGTAATTTTTCTCAAATGAAACTGCATAAAGCTGGTGAAGTGATTCTCAAAGCAGCTCTGGAGATGAAGTTCATGTGTTCTTGTCCTCATATATTGAGACACAGACACTGAAAACACAGCGAGTCACGTGTGTTTGAGTTTGTGTATCAGACTAAACTACTCCACGCATTCACACAAAGACACACAGAACATGCAGACTTATTAGTGACATGCACTGACTGGCTGCTGTAACATTTATTTCTGTTGTGTGATAGGATGTTAGATTAATCCATATTGAGTAAAAATGTCCAGAGCTTATTATCATTACTAACATAAATTTTATCATAATCTCGATATGATATCATTTGTCGCCCGGCGCTAATTCAGGCTATTTATAGAGCGTGCTTGGCGGGCGACTCAGAGACTACATGCGGGCTACCAGGTGCCCGCAGGCACCATGTTGGTTACCCCTGCGTTAATGCATTCTCAGCCATTTTGTATATTGTTGTGCCTATACAGTTCATGGTGGGATTAGTACAGTTCATGTTTGACTTTAAGGATATTTTTTGTGTAATAAAATGATTTTGCAACTGTGCGAATCCTGAAGCAAAATCAGCTGAGAATCACATCCTTAAATAACAAACCTGATAACATGTTTGTGTGGGAACTTACGGCAGCACCAGTGTTTTCTCTTCAGGCTTGTAACATTCATACAGCTTTGTCTGTTCTGCGTACTTCTCATCATGCAGAATGGGGAGTTTGCGTAGAGTTTTGACAAGAGCATTAGGTTCTGGAGACAGAACTGCAAATACAGAGGAAAAGCATGTAAGAATGTTGCATCTGACAACAAATTCATATATATCTATATACACAATAATTAGTTTTGGTCCTTGAATCTGATTGGCTGAGAGGCCTTGTACGAGTGCTTATAATTCACCAATGGATGAAAATACCCGTGACTGTTTACGCCTACTACAAGTTACGCCCCCAACATCAAAACGGCCAATTAGGGGAAGTCATCAAAGCCACTACACCAAGAATTGCTGATCACTGCTACTGATCTTCTTTTACTTCACCCTTCTCGCTTTTGTAGCTGCATTGTCTAAGGATGGGTGATACCAAGCTTTTTTTTATTGCAAAATGATACCTTATACTTTCTGTAACAATTTTAACAATTCATGAGTCAGCCGCATGGGCGTACAGGACACCCCCGCAGCCCCGATGGTGAGTGGGGGCCGCACCCCTTTTGGTGGACCCCATCGC
Source organism: Spinibarbus caldwelli (assembly GCA_039654775.1). NCBI lineage: Eukaryota > Metazoa > Chordata > Actinopteri > Cypriniformes > Cyprinidae > Spinibarbus > Spinibarbus caldwelli. The sequence continues at coordinate 22,437,786 of CM077251.1, forward strand.
AAAACATTCTAAAAGGCATTCACAAATCACACAGAATGTGTTTTCACTTTAAAAAAAAATCAAGACATGGCAGTGGAATTTGGACAAAAACACAAGGTCTTTTTTTTTTAACTTTTACACTTCTTTTGACTTGAGCCCCATGTTTTGAGAAATCATCATGATCGAGACACTGCAAAAGACGTGAACAAAGGAAGTGCAGTGGAAAAGCATGTGAAAAACTCCTGTTTGTTCCTGTTTGTTTCTCCCAGTTTTTAAATTATTTTATGAAACTCTACAGTATTTTTTTTTTTATTATTGAAAAGGTAGGTTTAGGGTTGGAGATTTGGGTTTTGTAACTATAATTACCAAGCAATAAGCCTGTATTTGTGTAATAGCTGTTATTTCATATTTAAGATTCAAAAGCAATATCATTTATCCTTTAAAACATTTCCTTCATAAAATATAAATGTACTTGAAAAGAACATCAATGAAAGTCATATCTATGTTGTAGTATCCTTTTAAAGTTTAAGGGGATTTCCCATGACTGGAGTTAGCGCTGTTCAAAACAATGAATCAACGCCATTGATTTCTACTAAGTGAAACATCAGCTTCAAGCTGTCACAAGTGAGGCTCTCGTGCTGCCTCCTCCCCACCATCAGAGGAAACATTCACCAGAGTATTGACTGACGATCATTCAGACTCCATTTCCCATAAGCCCACATACCTGGGACTGATTACACACACACACACACACACCTGCAAGTCACTACACACACACACACCATATAAGCACACCACATTCACTCACCCTTTGCAAAGTCTTGATTTGCCTTGGTGATCAATTCTGAGTGTTTCTTCATTGTGGATTGTTTATTCTGTTGTAACCTGGACTGTTTATCGGACTATGATTCTCTGCCGCCTGCCCTGATGTGTATCTGTTTATTGGACTGTGACTCTCTGCTGCCGGCCCTGACCCTATTTGTCTCTTTGATTGTGATTCTGTTTGCTTACCGCCTGTGCCTACCAGTACTTGCTCTCATCTTACTGTCACCATTGATCTGATGTTAATAAACTGCATATGGATCCTCACTCCACAGACTCGTCATTACACAAGCGTTACACATGTGATGCATTAATTGACTCAGTCACAAAGACAGTCGCCACCTACTGCCGTAACAATGAAACTGCACTGACTAGTAAAATCTTGCTAATTACTTATAAGGCCCTGAATGTTTTGGCTCCTCAATACTTGAGCGAGCTCTTATCGGATTACAGTCCTTCACATCTGCTGCGATCTCAAAACTCTGGCCATTTGATAATACCTATAATATCAAAATCAACCGCGGGCGGCAGATCCTTTTCCTATTTAGCGGCTAAACTCTGGAATAGAGGTCTGCATTCCCACGGCTCTCCCGCGGGAACCGCGGGATCTGACCAGATTTCTTGCATCGTGGGATTAAATTCCCGAGTAAAACGCGGTAGCGGTTGGTAACTCTGGTGTAGTTTGAACGGAAGCAGGCGGGCTAACAATATCGTGTTCCCAACGTCCATTCAGAACAGCATACCTGGCCTTTACTCTTATTGACCACCGGTACAGCCTGCACTCTATGCACGGGCTGCACGCATGCTTTCTGCGTTGCGCGTTTTATTTGCGGGGTCTGTGCGCGCAGCATGTGCATAAAAATGCTCAGAGCAGGCTGTACCGGTGGTAAATACGGTCCTCAGACAGAACAGGCAGGTTGTCGATGAGTGACAGAGCAGAATAAGGGTGGAGCAAAGGATGTGAGTGTCCTTGAAGGATGTTCAACTCGGTTTTGTTTATACATTGCTTAGCCTATAATTTTAAACGACAGATGTCGCATTTATTTATTTATTTATTTTTCTCTGTGACACTTTTCCTACTTTTAACAGAAAAAATGTCAAACGAATTTTGACAAGATTAATAAAAATAGCAAGTAGGCTATTTTTGTACAACCTACACTTTTTTCTCTCTCTCTCTCTCTCTGGGACACTTCTTCCTATTGTGTTGTAAATGTTAAACGAATTGTATCCTGACAATAATAAAAATAGGCTAAGAAATACAATTTTTGTACAACATTTTTATTTTCTCTGTGATACTTTTTTTCCCTACTGTGTTGCATTTAATGTTAAACGAATATTGTGTATTAAGATTATTCATATTAATTCAAGTCAATAAATTCAAGACTCTTGACAAGACGAATAAAATAACAAATACAGTTTTGTGCAGACTACACTTTTATTTGTTAGTCCATCTCTCTTTCTTTGAGTAGCGGACAATTAAATGTGACATTCTGTGAACGAGATCTAAATTTAGCGGGAACGGTCGGGTTGGGAAGAAAATTATTCTAAGCGGACAGCGGGAGAACAAAGAGTGAATATATAGCGGGAGCGGGTGGGTGCGGGATATAACCTTGCAGGAACAGGACTAAAAAATAGTACCAGGCAGACCTCTACTCTCGAACAATCTACCTAGCGTTGTTCGGGAGGCAGACACACTTTATCAGTTTAAATCTAGATTAAAAGACCGATCTCTTTAACCTGACATACACATAACACACCAATCTGTTAAAGGATTGTTAGGCTACATTAATTAGGTCAAATGGAACTGGGAACACTTCCTATAACACCTGATGTACTCGCTAGATCGTAAGAAGAATGGCATCTATGCTAATATTAGTTTCTTTCATTCTTATTCTGAGGTCAACGTAGCCACCCAGATCCAGTCTGTATCCAACCCTGAGTGTCAGCAGAAACCATGTCAAATAGATGAGCCCCAGAGACAGATCCCCTGCGAAGACCGCGTCAACTAGACAGCCATCGGACAAGACCACGGGAACCAGACAAGTCCTCTGCACAATCTCACCTGTGTTGCAGCCTGGAATTAAACCACACCATGCTGGTTTCATCTGGCAAGAGAAGAACCAGCCCCCCGACTGAGCCTGGTTTCTCCCAAGGTTTTTTCTCCATTTCTGTCACCGATGGAGTTTTGGTTCCTTGTCACCTTTGGCTTGCTTAGTTGGAGATGCTTGACTACTTGCACTGACACTACTGGAAGAGACCTGAACTGGATGATGACATTACTGAATCATCAATGAATTTACTTTAACTGAAAAATGACTCTTTGTTATTGTCCAACTGCATTACTGACAAACTATTTTCCTTTTTGACACTGTAAAGCTGCTTTGACACAATCTGTTTTGTATAAAACGCTATATAAATAAAGGTGACTTGACTTGACTTATTCATTGCTTTCATTCATTTTGCTTTTAAGTAAAATAAAGAAAGAGTATTGCAAAAAAAAAAAAAAATATATAGAATTTTTTTCTCCTACTGTTCCTCTTGCCTAAGCATAGAATAAAATAAACACTATTGTGCCAAGCCACAGAATGGATGACAAAGGATGTAGACATAGCATAAGCTCTGGTGAGAAATGATGAACGTGGAAGCTCAGAGGTAAGAACAAAACAAAATACTGATCACGAATTAGAAGTACAAAACGAGGATTTGTTAAGAAAAATGTCACAGGATTTCGATATAAAACGAGGAGACTTGTTTTCCTTTGCTAAACAAAGGAAACTTTGCTTCCTTTGCTCCTGTAAAGAAACCTTGGTTCTCGCGAGACTAGCATATTCTCACCAGAGCTTATGCTATGCCTACATCCTACATCTCTCGCTGGAATGTGACTCTCTCATGTATGCGTGTACGACAGTTATAAATATCTTTTAGAAGTTATTTAAATATGGACATTTTTTTATTACAGAAATGCATCAGTTCACTTCAGGAGGCCTTTATTAACCCCCAGTGCTATGTGGGGCACTTTTTATGATGAAGAGACACAGTTTATTGAACTTCTATTGGACTATTGAATATTACTATTGAATATTACCACCCAATCACTGCCATTATAAAAATTGGAAGAGCCATGACATTTTTAAATATTACTCAGATTGTATTTGTCTGGAAGAAGGAAGTCATATACAGGTGCATCTCAATAAATTAGAATGTCGTGGAAAAGTTCATTTATTTCAGTAATTAAACTCAAATTGTGAAACTCGTATATTAAATAAATTCATTGCACACAGACTGAAGTAGTTTAAGTCTTTGGTTCTTTTAATTGTGATGATTTTGGCTCACATTTAACAAAAACCCACCAATTCACTATCTCAACAAATTAGAATACTTCATAAGACCAATAAAAAAAAAAAAAAAAAAAAAAAAAAAAACATTAGTGAATTGTTGGCCTTCTGGAAAGGATGTTCATTTACTGTATATGTACTCAATACTTGGTAGGGGCTCCTTTTGCTTTAATTACTGCCTCAATTCGGCGTGGCATGGAGGTGATCAGTTTGTGGCACTGCTGAGGTGGTATGGAAGCCCAGGTTTCTTTGACAGTGGCCTTCAGCTCATCTGCATTTTTTGGTCTCTTGTTTCTCATTTTCCTCTTGACAATACCCCATAGATTCTCTATGGGGTTCAGGTCTGATGAGTTTGCTGGCCAGTCAAGCACACCAAAACCATGGTCATTTAACCAACTTTTGGTGCTTTTGGCAGTGTGGGCAGGTGCCAAATCCTGCTGGAAAATGAAAAAAGCATCTTTAAAAAGCTGGTCAGCAGAAGGAAGCATGAAGTGCTCCAAAATTTCTTGGTAAACGGGTGCAGTGACTTTGGTTTTCAAAAAACACAATGAACCAACACCAGCAGATGACACTGCACCCCAAATCATCACAGACTGTGGAAACTTAACACTGGACTTCAAGCAACTTGGGCTATGAGCTTCTCCACCCTTCCTCCAGACTCTAGGACCTTGGTTTCCAAATGAAATACAAAACTTGCTCTCATCTGAAAAGAGGACTTTGGACCACTGGGCAACAGTCCAGTTCTTCTTCTCCTTAGCCCAGGTAAGACGCCTCTGACGTTGTCTGTGGTTCAGGAGTGGCTTAACAAGAGGAATACGACAACTGTAGCCAAATTCCTTGACACGTCTGTGTATGGTGGCTCTTGATGCCTTGACCCCAGCCTCAGTCCATTCCTTGTGAAGTTCACCCAAATTCTGGAATCGATTTTGCTTGACAATCCTCATAAGGCTGCGGTTCTCTCGGTTGGTTGTGCATCTTTTTCTTCCACACTTTTTCCTTCCACTCAACTTTCTGTTAACATGCTTGGATACAGCACTCTGTGAACAGCCAGCTTCTTTGGCAATGAATGCTTGTGGCATACCCTCCTTGTGAAGGGCGTCAATGATTGTCTTCTGGACAACTGTCAGATCAGCAGTCTTCCCCATGATTGTGTAGCCTAGTGAACCAAACTGAGAGACCATTTTGAAGGCTCAGGAAACCTTTGCAGGTGTTTTGAGTTGATTAGCTGATTGGCATGTCACCATTTTCTACTTTGTTGAGATAGTGAATGGGATTTTGTTAAATGTGAGCCAAAATCATCACTATTAAAAGAACCAAAGTCTTAAACTACTTCAGTCTGTGTGCATTGAATTTATTTAATACACGAGTGTAGCAAATTAGCTCGAAAGGAGAATATTTATAATTAATTATAACTGGTTATAATTAATAATAAATATTTAGATTAGATATTAGAATTAACTGTAGCAGAATCGATATTACAATTATTTCATCTGTCCATCCACTGAGCAGACAGTATAATTATTTATCAATTCTAGGAAAGATTATTTTCCTGGCCAAGGAACAATAGCCTTCCTACTTATACAGTACTAGCAGTAGATTAGCATGTAGCAAGGAGCACATTCAGTGACTTCGAATTGTGAGCAGCACACAGAGACAATCAATTTGTGAATATAAGAGATTTAATAAATGTGACTATAGCTAACATACAACTAAATTAAGCAAAACACGTATATACAGAATGAAGGAAAGCAAGGAAGAGAGAGAGAAGAGCAAAATAATGGCATTATTTCACAACAATTAACCACAACCAAATGAGAATCGTCAGAGAATTCAAAAATAACCTTAAACAGGGGCTCAAACTTAAAACACGTATCTAAATAGTTGTAAACGGTTACTTGCATTGGCTTTGCTGCTCAACAAGAGTGTAGTGAATTTTGCTTTCGCCAACCTAAGGAGGCGAAATAGTGTAGTGATGGGTACTCACGTCACAGGTGACGTTATGATTTTTAGATCATGTGTCACTTAAGGTGTGGTTAGGAGTACATCACATAAGAAAGATTGGTGAGATACCTAACTTGTAGAACCTTACTGCATTATCTACACAAGGAACACACAAGTGTAATAAAATAAATTTTATTAACAAAAGATAGACAAGAGTAATCAACAACTACTAAATGTATACCATGAATGAAAAAGGAATAAAGTGCATAAGATGCATAAAATGCAAGTGATTATGTTGGATGTTGCGATGTCAGAGCTACGTTATCTGGAAAGATAAATTGTCACTACTCTGAAACAAGTAAGGTGAAGAACCTTATTATGCATCAAACATATACCTGAAAGATTATTTGTTATCAACTGCAATCAGCTATATAACATCTAATGTCAATTAGAAAAATCATATACTGATAATACACAACAATGCCAAGGTCTCTGGAAGAGGTTTGGATAGGTGATAGTTACGTTCTCTGTGGTTGAGTGAGCAGTCCGATGGCAGTGACTTCATCCACTGGTTATGCTAGTACCAATGCAGTGGGCAAAGGAGCAGGAATCCGTTTCGACAGCTTTGAACATGAAGCGCTGGAGGATGCTGATCTCCTGGAGCACCAAAGGGTCCTAAAATCCGGAACACGCAGATGTGACCCTGAAGTAGGTGCAGAAGGTCCTTAGCCTGGAACACGCAAGCAAAGGTACCTTGGAGTGAAGGTTTGCTCTCCAGAGCTTAACCTTGTTGCAAATGTCTTTGTGTCTTCTGCCTTTCTGGGCTAGAGGCCCAGAATTTGGTCGATCTGCTTTGTCTCTCTAGGATGGAGACTCAGGACATGCTGTATCTGTTGTCTCACTGGACGAAGACTCTGAATGAAGTCTGAACGTAGGCTATCTCTTTCCTCGCAGGCTGGAAGCTCAGAACGTGATCATATCTGTTGCCGCCTCAAAGCTGGAAACTCAGGAACTGTGTATCTGGTATTGTCTCACCCTTGCAGGGCTCAGACTCAGAACGGGTTGTTTCTGTTGCTACCTTCCCTGTAACAGGCCGGAGACTCAGAACAGTGTACCTGTTAACGTCTTTTCCATTGCAGTAATCAGACTCAGAACAGATGTGTCTGTTACTGTTCCTTCCCTTACGGGCCGGAGACTCAGAAACGAGGAGTGTCATTTGGGAAGGTACATTTATCCCTTTCTGATGAGGAGGAGATTGCAATCTGGCGCTTCTCCATTTCCAGGCTGTGATTGGCTATTTCCATCAGAGTGGGGGGACACGGTATGGCCCACCCTTCTTTCATCCTGTGGAACTTATTTGCATAGTCCAAACACACATTTAGAAAAGTGTCACTAAAGTTTTACCAATGCATCATTCACTTACCAAACCACAACCAGAATACCTTTGGCAATGTTACGAACACATTAAGTCCAAACATGATGGAAGAAGATTGAACTGTCATGCATGCATTCATTTGTCCATTAACACCTGAGTTTGTGTAAGATGTTGCACTACATGTCGCTGTCACTGAGAATACTTATTTCACTGAATAAGTATAAGATGTGTGTGTTGTAGTTTGCATCAGTTTAAGGTTTGAGAACATAGTTATGAATGGATTTGGATGGAACTCTGTGATCCCTGTTTGTTTCACCCATTTCTGCTGTGTCCTGAGGTCCTAAGGAATTTTTTATGACAGTCACAGGCCAAAACCTGAGAAATCAGTCTGTTGGTGGGTGAAGGGCAGAAACTGCATTTTGACCAATAGGAAGTCCCGTGCTTCGTACCAAAGGTCTTCTTCTTGCCCTCTAAAAGGTGTCTGGCTGTTGTCCTGGCATCTTTATCTGATGGCGTTGGACAGTTTGCTTATGTTAGTTCACCAAGATCCAATCAAAATGTAGCAAACCTCTGTCCACTATTGTGGTCAGAGAGGGGCCCTGCCATAAACTGGGCCCTGGAATGTGCTGTCCACTACAAGAGTCCTGATGCGATAGACGACGAATCCTTTAGGAGTGAGCTGAAGGATTTTCCTCTGGTTCTTCTTGAAGAAAGGAAAGTCCACAGCGGATCGACAAAAGTTATTTGAAGGTAAAACTACCAGAAGGTTAAACTCAAGAGGAGAGTTTGGAGCGTGTCCGTCTCAAGAAGAAGAGTTTCTGAGCGTCGATTAGTCTGAGTTCAGAACTTTTGATAGTTCATAGCCGCACCCATTTTGTGGGTGGAGGGGCCAATCAGAGGCATGCATTTTGAGCGGGAGAAACCTTCTTTGTCTCCGTTTATGGCCCATTTTCATTTTTATTGCTAGTCTGGAAGTTGGTGCAGTTTTAATTCAAAACAGTAAGAATTGTTTGATGCATTTCACAATCACATAGTGTACATCATTGTGTGAGAAATAAAGAGAAGATCATTTTGATACCAAGAAAGTAACCTCCAGATGATATTAATCTCATACACTTGAATATAGGCATTTAAAGTCTAACTAATACAAGTAAAGGATTTTAACTAGGTTAATAGGGGAATATACATACAACACATGCATAGAGCAGATACATTTATAACTGCTTAATTATGGCCTAAATAAAGAAAATGTCTTTAGGTAGGTGTGTGTGTGTGTGTGTGTGTGTGTGTGTGTGTGTGAGATGTGTATTGGAAATTGTGGAGACAGACAACTGGTCTGGTGCCTGGCACGGGGGTTATTCCCTCCTCTTTGGAATGTGTTTGAAGTTTGATAGGGACACCATAGAGGTGACCTGCTTAGCATCTTTTTGATAGTGGGGAAAAACCATCGGCAATTTAGCACCCATATAAATGTAAACGGTGAGGCCAGAGTTGTAATTTATATGCAAATGTCAAAAGGCTAAAAGGGTCTTTTAAGGCATAAAGTGTAAACAGCCATCAATGATCCTAAGCAGACGCTACACGAGTTTCACAATTTGAGTTGAATTACTGAAATAAATGAACTTTTCCACTACATTCTAATTTATTGAGATGCACCTGTACACCTAGGAAGATTTGAGTAAATCATGGGGTAATTTTCATTTTTGGGTTAACTATCCCTTTAACTAGAGGAACATTTGAATCATGGTGGAAGAAAGTAGTTCCACAAACAAGTGAACTTACAGTTAGATGCAAACTTTATTTCATTGTATTATTATTTCATTGTACTATGCACAACGACAATAGATGTCTATAGAATTGAATTTAATGCACACTAATGAAGTACAAAAGTACATCCCTGTGTAGTGCTTTGGACCCAGATAAGATTTAAAATAAAGATTTGAGTTTGTTATCTTCCTGAAGCCGTGTTATTATTCATGGGCATAATTTAATGGCTTTATACTAGGCTTATAATTGCAGCAGGCTAACTGTGGTGCTCTGGTAGCCATGGTAAAATAAGGCATAATCCTGAACTATATTGCCAAAAAATAGAGGTGATTACTTGTAAGAAACTCACTTATACCACTTTGATAAACAATATTCATTTATTTCTGTTTATCTTCATTTACATAAAGTGTTTAGGCCTACTAGCTTCTTGTCTGACGTTTACACTGTTGAATAACTGCTTTACGTATTATTCTAAAAGAACTCTAGTATGGCAAGCCATAGGAGCTTTAAATGTTTCCAGCATTACTCAGAATTGCATTTTTACTACAATTCAATTAGAGAGCACTACAACTCAAATCTTACTAGTAACAATTACAGTTAGATAGCTCTGTCTATGTATGGATCTTTATTACTCACATATCTCTATTGATTTCCATTCATTTTTCATTACAGAGCTCTACAATCAAATTTTTAGTGGTAAGAATTCCAATTAGAGAAAGATCTAATTCAGTTGCTACTAGTGAAAATTTTGCACTTTACTGTTATTGTTATACCTTATTTGGCAATTAGTATATTTGAACAAATACTATAATTTCATTTAAATATTATATTAATATTGCTATTTCTTCTTATGGTGAGATGTAGACTGTATTTCATTTTCTCTGTACTCTGCACAATGAAAATAAATGGCTAAAGAATCTAATCTAGTATGTATTATAAAATAGCTCTAAACAGTAACTCACACTAACTATTTAAAAGTACACTCCTTCGTAGTGTACATCTGAGTTCTTTGGACCCAGATAAGATTCATTACAAAGATAAAGCTTCAAGTTTGTGAGCTGCCTGAAACTATGTTATTGTTCATGGGCAGAATTTAATAGCCGTACAGTAGGCTTATAATTGCAGGAGGCTGTGATGTTGTGTGAATTGTGTTAAATTAAATTAAAAATTAAATTAAAAAAGCCAAATATCGGCCTTTACAATATATCGGATATTGTAAAGGCTAATATTTGGCTTTTTTAATTGTCAGCATTGGCTAACAAGATTTTCTGATGCCTGAAGTGTCGGAAGCAGAAATTTTTTTTTTTTTCTTTTTTTTTTGACAGTGCTGAGAACACCAGTGCCATAGACCATTCTGGTGTTTGTAAATAGCAATTATATGTTTTGTGGGCGGAGCCTACCTGGTGGTTGAAAGTGACAGTTCTGCAGAAGCAGTCAGATGTGAGTGGCAAAAAAATTTACAACATGGAAAATCCAGATGCCTTCTCCAATTAGTTTAGTGGTTTGCCAGCAGAAGACAGGATACACTATACTCGGGGATTTCAAACCTGCCCTGGAGCACAGCACATTTTGTACATCTCTCTTATTCAGGTATTTCAGTCTCTATTAATGACCCGATGAGTTTAATAACGTATGTTAGATGAGGGAGACATCCAAAGTGTTTTCCAGGACAGGTCTGAAAAACACTTACTAAGGGTTAACTTGCTAATAACTAAGTTAACCCTAAGTTAACCCTTAGCAATGGGGTGAGGTTCCCTGACCTGTACTCACTGTTGATCGGTATATTAAGGACACAAAACAAAATGACCCTGCAAAACGTGTAGTGTTTGAGTGTTTTTACCACACCCAGTTTTGCTATGCATAACATAATCTGCATATAATTTCCATATGCATATTCCCATTCTTGAGATACTTTGTTTAACTGTACAAGACACTAGGAAGGTATGACATCTGGACTAGGGCTGTAAAATCGATTAATTGCAATTAATTGATTTTACAGCCATAATCTGGATTTAAAATGTCATTTGTACTATCGCATTATGTTGCTAAAAATCATTCAGTATCCTTGTCTTTTAGAATAGAAATATCAAAATGTCCATAAAACAAAACATATTTGCCTGAGAAGCAAAATTCAATTGTATAGAAAACTTCAGAGAAAGTTTTCAGAGATATTTTCATTCTTTCCCACTGACCACATATTTTAAATCGTTTTAAACAAATCAAATTTATGCAATTTTGCCTATAAAGTAAACATATATTTTAAGTTTATATATGTTTATGTTTATGTATTTTTAATGGAAACAGAGAGGCCTACTTATTTTTAAAGTGTAAACATTGTCTGACTCAATGTGTCACTGACAGAACATTTTGAAAATAAAATGTGCAATTCTTACTGTTTCCATCAAACTCTTTCAAATACCATCAAATTTATATAATGTTGGGAGTTATCAGAAGGAGTTATCATTAGGCTACTGTCTGTCTGCACACAACATCAGCAGCACACTGTTACAATATTGTCTGATCAATGGACAGTTCGACAATGAATCGAGTTCAGAAGTGTCTACCATAATATAAGAGTCAAGTGCCCATCATTTATCATTGAACATCAGTGATCAGCCTCAGACTGCACTAGAATCTGCACCATAATTTGTTTCTGCATCAGCATCCTGCAACTGCACTTTCAAATGAATGTACCTCAGCTAATGCAACTCCAGAATAGGGCGCAGACCACCATTGTTTTGCAGCCCCAAAAAATATTGATTGTAAAAACCTGACTCCCCTAGAGAAGGAGACACTTCCTCTATGGCTCCTCATCAATTGCTGGTATATTTGTATAACCCTGCAACACTAAACCTACAAAGGTGGTGATGGCAGAAGTAGATGAATTAGTGATTCGTGCCGAGAGTGACTGTTTCAAAGATATTGATAACTTGTTATGGAGATCAGAAAAGATCTCAATGCCTTGAGTGGGAACGTCAATGCCATCAGCCAATGAATTGGCATGTTTCTATACAGGCTTCAAACAATTGTCAAATCTGTGGGGTGTTACCATAGCATCAGTTACTTTTGCAGCATCAAAGTGAACCTATGAAAGGGAACCAAAGAATTTGAAAGACCTGCAGGAATTTTCTGAGGAACAGTGGGTAGTTAAACTGCTCAGGAGAAACAATGAACTAATGAGCATGTGGGATCATGTATGCTTTTAATATTTGCAGTTTTTATTTTTCTCATATTGTGTAACTTAAAATCACAGTTTTATTTGCAAGGTTGAAATACATCCAGTGTTTCTATTAAGAACTGATAAACAAGTACATGGTACATGCACCCGGCAAATGGGATGCATGCCAATACTTTAGCAGGCGGAGATGTAGTTGTGATTTCTGTGTTCTTGGTCACCTCGCTACTTCATCTGACACTTGACTAGTAAGTGACATTACTAAAAGACTCTTCATCTCCACCCTGGACTCCCTGTCTCTTCATTCAAGAAGTCGGCACATTGTCTGCACATTGCTGTTTAGAGGCAGAGAAGACAAAGAACTTCGTCTGAATAGGAAACGTCTCGGTTACGTACGTAACCCTCGTTCCCTGATGGAGGGAACGAAGACGTTATGTCGTGATGACATAGGGGATTTACTTGGAAGCCCCAATCATCTCTGACTTTAAGAGAAAACGCCAATGAATATTGGCTAGTGGATTTTGCATACCAGAGCCACTCCCCGTGCACACGGGTATAAATAGGTGGCAGGTGCATCCATTCATTAGGTTTTACGCTGAGGAGCAGATTGTGGCATGGGGACATAACGTCTCCGTTCCCTCCATCAGGGAACGAGGGTTACGTACGTAACCGAGACGTTCCCTATCTGTCGGTCACTACGAGTTATGTCGTGATGACATAGGGGTCCTATGGAAAGCGCCACAAGCTGAACCCCGTCACAACCATATAGCATAGCAAATGTTGGCAAGCAACCGCATGTCAGACAAATGCTATGCAAAGGTCATAACCTTCCCACCACCCCAGCGCAAATTCGCTGACCTTGGTACCACGAAGGGACAACAGGTGAGTACATCACTGCTGGAGATAGCCAAGACGCTGTTTCTTTCCCCACAGAAATTCTCAACAGAAGGGATTTCGACCTTCAATGAAAGATTTGCTTCAAGTCTTTCCTATTTGTTGTTACAGCTTGGCAGTAACGACGGGGAAGCGAGCCTTCCAGAGAAGGGTGCTACGGAGGCCACATCCTGCCCGAAGGGAGGTAACATGTGGAGACACTGATATGGACTGACCCAGGCCTGGGGCAGTACTACATACGACTGGACCCTGGGGCAGATCCTACCTAGGGGTAGGGAGGAGAGCTGCCAGCAGGGCCTGACAGAGGCTCTGTCAAGAGAAGACATGGTGATGGAAACCTTACCGTGGAAGAATACACAAATGGGATTACCTGAAGGGAATCAAGCCATACGGACACCTAGCCCAGTACAGGGGCTGACCGGAGTCCCGGGCGAGCTAACACCAGTACTGGGCCTCGCGTCAGACTGCTACGCCCAGTCTGACTGCCGGGGGTGCTGGAGGAACTCCACCAAGGTTCGCTGTCCGGGGAACTGAACTGGAGGAGGAAAAAGGCGCTCGTATCCCCGGGTGAGGGGGAATGGCGCAGCAAGCATGACACCGGCCAGCTCTTCCCGCCACTTAAATGTTACTCAACACACGGGAAGAAACTGGCTCAACACGGAGACTGTAGAATCTCGCGAAGGTGTTCGGTGTCGCCCAGCCCGCAGCTCTACAGATGTCTGCCAGAGAGGCGCCGTGCTCCAGCGCATAGGGGGAGGCAACACTCTGTGTGGAGTGAGCCCTCACCCCCAGGGGGCATGGCTCGTCTTGGGATTTGTACGTCAAGGCGATGGCATCCATTGTCCAGTGGGCCAACCTCTGCTTGGAGACAGCCTACCCTTTCCGCTGACCTCCATAACAGACAGAGAGCTGCTCAGAGCTTCTGAAGCTCCGGGGTGCGGTCCACGTATATGCACAATGCTCTTACGGGACACAGCAACGCTAAGGCTGGATCTGCCTCCTCCGAGGGCAGTACTTGCAGGTTCACCCTCTGATCGCGAAAAAGCGTGGTGGGAACCTTGGGCACATATCCAGGCCGGGGTCTCAGGACAATGTAAGAGTAGGCCGGCCCGAACACAAGGCACTCTTTGCTCGCCGAAAATGCTAGGAGGATTCCCTGACCCTCTTGATGGATGAGAGCGCGGTCAGGAGCGCTGTCTTCTAGCAGACAGGAATTTAAGCTCGACTGAACCCAGTGGCTCAGAGGCCCGGACAACAGAGAGATCCCAGGAGGGCACCGGGGGTGGCCTAGGAGGATGTAACCCCCTGGCACCCCTCAGAGACCTCACGACGAGATCGTGCTTTCCCAGGGACCGGCCGTCCACTGCATCATGATGTGCTGCGATAGCAGCCACATACACTTCCAAGCTGGAGGGTGACAGCCTACGCTCCAACCCTGCTTGCAGGACAGAAAGCACTACTCCAATCGTGCATGTTCGGGGGTCTTCTCAGCGAGAAGAACACCAGTTTGCGAACAGACTTCATACAGGGCGTAGGCTTGCCTCGTAGAGGGAGTCTGCCGCGTCTCGTCCAGGAGCCACACATGGAGGCTCCAAGAAGTGGACGCGGGTGCCGCATGGTGCCGGGCCCCTGAGAAAGGAGATCCTTCCACAGAGGGATGCGACAGGAGGGGCTGTCATGAGAAGTGTGAGTTCCGAAAGCCAGGTCCGGGTGGGCCAAAGAGGCGCAACCGGCAGGACCTGTTCCTCGTCCTCGCTGACCTTGCACAGTGTTCATGCGAGAAGGCTCACTGGGGAACGCATGTCTGCGTGAAGACCAAGGCCAGCTGTGCGCCAGTGCGTCCAAGCCGAGGGCCCTCGGTCAGAGAGTTATACAACTGGCCGCGAGAGGACTCGAGGAAGACAACAGGCTTACCTGAGCTCCCTCGAATCGACTCCAGAACAGCTGGATCGTCTTGGGATGGAGTTGCCATTCCCTGGGGAACGTGGGCTGTCGTGAGAACACCTCGGCCGCACGATTAAGCTCCCCCAGGATATGGACGGCGCGCAGTGACTTGCACCACGTCTGACTCCAGAGGAGGAGGAGATGGCGGGCGAGTTGCGACATGCGACGTGAACGTAGACAACCCTGCCAGTTGATCTACGAAACGGTCGCAGTGTCGACCATGCGGACCAACACGTGCTAGCCAAACAGCAGCGGCCGGACCGCCGCAAGGCTAGTAGCACTGCCAGCAACTCGAGGCAGTTGATGTGCCAAAGCAGTCGAGGCCCTGTCCAGAATCCCGAGGCTGCCTGCCCGTTGCATGTAGCGCACCAGCCCGCTCTGCAGGCATCCATCGTGACAACAACATGCAGACACTTGTTCTAAGGGCACCCCGACCCGTAGAAAGACATGGTCCATCCAGGGGCTGCATGAGCAGTAACACGTTGGCGTGACGTTCACGCAAACTGTACCACGGCACCATGCCCATCTCAGGACTCGGGAGTGTAACCAGTGCTGAAGTGGTCTCATATGAAGCAATCCGAGCGGCGAGACCGCGGCTACGGATGCCATATGCCCCAGAAGCCTCTCAAAAGGGTTTCAGTGGTATCACCGTCCTGCCTCTGAAGGAACTCAGGCAGTTCAGCACGGACTGGGCACGCTCGTTAGTGAGACGCGCCATCATACTCACCGAGTCTAACTCCACACCGAGAAAAGAGATTCTCTGCATGAAGGAGGGCTTGCTCTTTTCCCAGTTGACCTGAAGCCCCAGCTGTCTAAGTGCCGGAGCACTGGGTCCCTGTCATCACACAATTGTTCTCGCACGCGGGCCATGCTCGAGATAGTTGAGGATCCTGATGCCCACTTCCCATAGCGGGGCAAGGGCGCCCTCCGTGACCTTCGTAAAGACACGGTGGGACAGGACACAGTGGGGAGAACACTGTACTTCCCTGCCTGACCCTCGAGCGCAAACTGTAGAAACGACCTGTGTCAAGGGCATATCGAGACATGAAAGAAAGCGTCCTTCAGGTCGACCGCTGCAAACCAATCCTGGGGCTAGATGCATCCAGGATTGGCCAAAGGCCAAACGCCTTTCTTTGGTACGATGAGGTAGAGGCTGTAAAACCCCTGCCTCATCTCGGCTGGAGGGACTGGCTCGATTGCATCCTTTGCCAGGAGGACAGCAATCCCCTCACGCAAGACAGGTGCGTCTCAGTCTGCCACCGAAGTCTCGAGAACGCCGCAGAACTTAGGAGGTTGCCTGGCGAACTGAATCGCATAGCCGAGTCGGATTGTGCGAATGAGCCAGCGGGACGGGTTGGGCAGCGCAAGCCACGCCCCCAAACTCTGTGCGAGTGGCACCAAAGGGACAATCGACATACCCGCAATGGTGCAGCGGAGGGGAGTTGAGCTGGATAGCCCAGAAGGCATCGCGTTCTGACCGATCACAGCAGAACTGCCCGCATCCTCAGAGGGACTGGCCAGAGATGCGTGGAGAGGCATTGCGTCTCCCAACCGCAACTTCTTGGCTACTGGCAAAAAAGGGGGGGGCTTGTGGGCGAGAGTGAGGAGGCATCGCGTCGCTCATTGTCGACCCGCGAGCCCATGGCAACAAGCAGACCGGGGCTTGCCCTGCGGCGGAGCGGTGGCAGATGATGCATCACGCTGGGGCAAGATGTGTTGGATGGCCTCGGTCTGCCTCTGTACTGCTGAGAAATGCTGGGCACAGTCCTTGACAGTGTCGCTGAACAGTCCAGCCTGGGAGACGGGAGTGTCGAGAAAGCGCACTTTGTCGACATCGCTCTTCTCAGCAGGGCTGAACCATAGATGGCGCTCTTGGACCACAAGTGTGGACATCGCCTTCCCGAGGGACTGCGCTGTGACTTCCGTCACCCGTAGGGCACGGTCAGTCGCCGAGCACAGCTCCTGCTTCAACCTCGGGTTGGTACTACCCTCATGCATTTTAATGCCTTGGCTTGGTGTACTCGCAGGATAGCTATGGCATGCCGAGCAGAGGCAGCTTGGCCCGCAGTGCTGTAAGCTTTGGCTGTGAGAGCGGCCGTCAGCTTACAGGCTTTGGACGGGAGACGAGGACGATTCTGCTAAGTGGTGGCGTTTTGCAGGCACAGGTGCACCGCAACCGCACTCTCCACCTGGGGAATGTCAACGTACCCCCTAGCCGCCCCGCCATCGAGGGTAGCGAGGATGGGGGAGACAAACGAGCCGCTTCTGGCCATAAAAAGGGGCCATCCACAACTTCATCAGCTCCTTGTGTACTTCCGGGAAGAAAGGGACCAGGGTAGGGCGTGGTTGCGAGCCACGGCCCGTGCCGAGGAGCCAATCATCTCACCGCGAGGACTCGGGACTGAGAGGTGTGCACGCCTCCAGCCCGATGCTCGCGGCGGCCCGGGAAAGCACAGCTGTCAACTCTGGGTCCGATTCGGCAGCGGCCACGACACCCGAGGGGGGCAGCCCCGCCGAATCTTCATCCTCAAGGGACGATTGCTCATCCCCCGATGCTGCTATCGACATCTGATCCTCTATCGGCGTGCCGAATGAAACGCTGAGCACGCCGTAAGACGGCACAGCAGAATCACCGGGGAGCCGCACAGAACAGCTGCTGCGGGAGGAGTGAAAGGTCCGTGGGGACTGGCCCGGCGGAAAGGCTCTCACTGTAACCCTCAGATCGCCCAGAGCACTAGCCGATGGTTCTCTGCTCGTAGCAGAGAAGCCAGCGCGGGTAGTAAAAGAGGGAGCCCCTCCCATCCCCGTGAGGAGAGAGAGGTGTGATCGCAGCGCTGCCATGGTTACACGCTCAAAATGAGCACATAAACCATCCACGATCGCAGCTTCAGCGTGCTGGATGCCCAGACACTGAAGACAACGATCGTGGCTGTCGACGGAGGATAGGAAACGACCGCAACCAAGAGGACACGGCCGGAACGGGATCTTTAAAAAGACGCGAACTGTGATTTGCTCTTTTAGGAAATCTGCTCTTTTAGTTGAAGTGCCCAGGAGAATCGCTGCAGACAGGGACACCGCTGGTCGCACTGTAACGCCAACCAGAACAGCTTCCAGACAGATGATGAAAGGCTTTGTGGAGATCAACACGTTCATCCACTCAGCTCCGAAGCAAAAATCCAATGAGTGGATGCACCTGCCACCTATTTATACCCGTGTGCACAGGGAGTGGCTCAGGTATGCAAAATCCATTAGCCAATATTCATTGGTGTTTTCTCTTAAAGTCAGAGATGATTGGGGCTTCCAAGTAAATCCCCTATGTCGTCACGACATAACTCGTAGTGACCGACAGATAGGGAACTCTTCGGCACGTTGCAGTTTTCCAGAGGCAGAGAACCTCGACTACATGTTTTTGTTTTTTAGAAGCAGAGAACCTGTGCACCTCGTCTGCACATTGCAGTATTCAAGCAGAGAAAGAACAGAATCTGAAGAACTAAACTGGTGGTGTTGATACGTTTGAGCTGGTATTGATCGGCCTTAATGTTCAGACCAGCAACGTTGGCCGCACCTAACCTGGGTAATGAGGCAGCCTTCAGAGGTCATGGAGACTTGAGCTCATCTCTCCACGTACTGGTGTGAGTGAGTACTACCATTAGCTGCTGCTTTGAGGAAGAATTATATATCATAAAGATTGGAAGATTTAAAGTCTGGGGTGGAGGAATTTGATTACTGTAAAGTGCAAAATGTTCTATTGAAATGTTTAGAACATCTAGAAAAGAGTTTGAATATTCAGAAACATGAGAAGAACCTGTTAAAGATGTCTGAGATATATGAAAGTTATGGCGAAGCTTTGACAGTTGATGAACTTGTGAAAGTTTTCACAGAAACCATGAAAAAGAAATGCTCAGATGAGGTTGTGCATGTTTTGATTTTGAAAAGCAGACAATTGAGGGGAATCATGGACAGGCAACAAAAGAAATAATTGAAAGGGATAGGGATGACAGGGAAATTCAAAAGCAGCAAAAGGCTCACTAACAGGGCAATTGAGAGTAGTAAATGGAAAGCTCAAAAGTGTGAAGAAGCAAGAGGCTAAAATAAATGAACGAGCACCTCACGCTTCAAACCCTAAGTCCAAAAGCCTGTACCCAGTTCTTTCCAGGCCTGAGCTTGTTGATCAACAGTTTTTTTGAGAAAAAGTCTACTTTAGAAAAGTGGGTTCCTTCTTTTTGGGAGGAACAGAGTAATTCAGACATAGACACAAATGCAGATGCTGGAAATTGTAGTTCTAGTCACTGGTATCAAATGTGGGTGAAAGGAATAGGCAAGAGTGTGGCTCAGACTCTCAAAATGTTGCAAGGCACTTAGGATGACCCTCATTTGTGGCAGGATAACATAATTGACTCTTTGTCAGGCTTATGGTCACCTTAAGTCTGAAATGAAAACTATGCGCCAAATGGTTGCAAGTAACAATACCCCACAACAGGGTAAATTCAACAGGGTAAATACCCTTACTTCTAATTTTGCAAAACTAACTGTGGATCAGCAAAAATCATTACAAGCCGCTGTCCAGACAGGGGGAAACTAGAATGCTGTTATCTCCGTGCCCTGGGGGGAACATCAACTGTGATTGACCACAGTCCTGATTGGTTTTATGCTACAGCTTTGACTGATTGGTCCAAAATCTATTTTTTTCAATTGACACAGGGGCTGAGATTATAGTAATACCTGATAATAATAACTAATCTGGTATTTTCTGTTACATGGGAGAGAGTATTGGAGTGGATAGTGCTACAGGTAAAGTTGCTACGCCGAAAAAAAAAAAAAAACACACCTGTGGTGATAACCGTTGAAGTTAGGATGTATTGGCTGCAGTATGGGTAGGGCCAGTTTCCCAGCCTCTACTTCTTCCCAGCCTTTCCCAACCTCCCGGGCCTCTACTATCCTTCTCTGTACAGAACTTTGGTTCCACTTTTGGTGTTGAAAGTGCTCTATTAATAAAGTTGAGTTGAGTTGAGTTGAATACTTGGCTTTGACGTACTGTGTAGATTACCAGGCAGTCTGCAGCTACATGGGAATGAATTAATCTGGCTGAGACAGATCGCCTGTACCCAAAGCATCCTGCTTGGTCGACCACTCAGAGGGAGTTTGGCCTCATTAAAATGAATCCTCTGTGATTCACTGGTAAAGTTCTGCCATGCAAAGTCAAAAGACTGTAACTTCGTTTTTGGTCAAAAATTAGTTATTGATATTTTTGAGACATTTAAGATATCCTTTATCATGTGGATAAGTATCTTGAATCAGTTTTGTAGGGTTTTTTCGAGAAAATAATACGTTGTCTTAACTGTAACTTCCAAAATCTAAGGATAAACCGAGGCAGAACACCATATAACACCAGTTACTGCTCTTTGACTTTGTTTTGGAATGCTCAATTGAGTTACGGTGTCCTACCTTTATTTAGCCGTGCGTCAATATGAAGTTGCTGTGCCAGCCTGGAGTTGTACGGTATTCTTCCTTTGTTTTACAGTCAATTAAAGTCTACCACACTTAAGTTACGGTGTAACCTGTGTACTTTCATACATCTGTCACTGAAGCACTTCATTAGACAAACGAATTAGATAGCGATCTAACTGCTCCATATAACAAAGCACTGTAAACAAGAAAAGACTAGATAACTTGGCAGCAATAAGTAATTGTAAATAATTTTTGAAGTTTGTTTTTCTTTTTATAATGCAAATTATTCACTCATTGGCATTATGTCGGTGGGCTGCCCACTTCTAGTTGCACGCGTGTGGACTCGAATGCTGTGACAGCGTAGCATACAGCATGATCGCATGTAAAATCAGTAGTAACAGTTGGCAATTATGTCCATATCCTACCTTTACTTGTAAAGCGTGTTGGTCTGAAAACGAGGTGTGTTCAGGCGCATTTTTGGCGTGTTGCTATTTTGAGGCAACTGAAAACGATTGCGCCATTGACCAAAACACATCCATGACTCATTAACCCTCTGGTTGTGTTCGGGTCAAACTGACCCGGAAAAGATATTCTTTTTCCCGAAAATACTAGTTAACGTAATCGCATTGGACTCAAACTTACTGACTTTTTTCACATAGGGTATAAGTACTTCTCATTATTTTTTTTTTAGAATTTTCGTAATTGTTTGTGGGTTTTATTTCACCTTGCAACACTTGTGGTGTTCCCGGTCAAAAATGACCGGACTCCAAACAACTGCCTATAAATCTGTCATTATGCTATATTATCACTAAATATTGGATTCATTATTTTTGTCAACTTGTTTTCTTTCATTTAAGACTGGTTTTGTGTTTCTATTTGCATCTGATTAATCGTAGGCCTCATTTATCTGAGAGTAGGTGCCTTGTTTTTTGAGTGAAAAAAAAAATCAGTTTTTATGAATAATTTTCACAATATTAAACAAAAAATTATTTGCACTGTTTCTCACACTAGTGTGCTTTAATGTTTAATCAGGAAGTTTGCTTTTAAATGCTTTTATTTTGTACAAAATTGCACAAAGTCACACTTGTCAAAAATGGCCAGACATTGAAAGTGAATGGGGAAGAATGAAAGTAAGAGAAACAACTAGTGTTCAGGAGCATGTTGTGCTTGCATACATAAAGGCCTTGGACCTGTGGATGTGTGGATGCATGTATACTCAAGCTATTGTAAGTCGCTTTGGATAAAAGCGTCTATAAAATTACTAAATGTAAATGTAAATGATGAGTAAATCTAGAGTGTGTTCACGATTGTGTGTGGCTCCATGCACATGCAGAGTCAGGTTAAATGTGTTTAAAACAGTTATAATTTCTTTTGTAGTATAGATTTCTGCATTATCTATGCGAATATTAAAATCCCCTGCAAAAGTAAAACAGCCAAACTGTGAGGAAATCATTGATAACAGTTCAGTAAACTCTTCAACAAAGGATGGAGAGTAGGGAAAGGAAAGGGGAAAGGGAAGTGGTGTGTGGCCAAGTACGGTGACCCATACTCGGAATTTGTGCTCTGCATTTAACCCATCCAAGTGCACACACACAGTAGTGAACACACACCTGGAGCAGTGGGCAGCCAATTCTGCGGCACCCGGGGAGCAGTTGGGGGTTTTGGTGCCTTGCTCAAGGGTCTCACCTCAGTCGTGGTATTGAGGGTGGAGAGAGTGCTGGTTATTCACTCCCCCCACCTACAATCCCTGCTGGACCTGAGAGTCGAACCCACGACCTTCGGGTTACAAGTCCAACTCTCTATCCATTAGGCCATGACTGCCCCCTACAAGTATTTTGTAGAGTATTTTGGAGGCCTGTAAATAATGATAAATAGAATGTGTGAAGCACCTTTCAGCACAATCCCTATATATTCAAAAGACAAATACTGATCAAATGACACTTGTTTGCATTGATAGACATCTTTAAATAAAGCAGCTACACCTCCACCTCTCCTAACAACTCTACATACACTCATAAAAGTAAAGTTAGGAGGGGCTGTTTCATTGAGGACTGTTGCACTGCAGCTGTCTTCTAGCCACGTTTTATTTAGAACCATAAAATCCAGGTTGTTTGTGGTTATTAAGTCATTGATCAGAAATTATTTATTTTTTAGTGAGCGAATGTTTAAAAATGCTAACTTGATGGGATTACTTTTTGTCTCCGCATCAATCTTTTTTTTTTGATGCATAATAGGGCGCAGATTAGATGGGTCAGTCGTATGGCTTGAGAAGGCCTTAGACTTTCTATCATGTGATAAAACAGAAATAGAGAAAGCTACAGTCACGCTTGTTCTGTAAACATTTGTGAATGTTGCTGATATCGTAGCGGGGACCCGACACATATCACTGAGAGCTGTTATCAGTTGTTTTTCGTTCACCTACAGCAGATGGAGGAGGGTGTGGGCCCTGGCATTGTGGCAGTGGCCGGAGAGCTCTCACAGGAGGAGGAGGGCAAGTTGGCCCCACAGGCTTTGGTGGTTGTGGGGCCTGCCGTTTTTTAGTTGATATTTGGGGGCTTGCTGCAATGGAATGGGAGATTTTGGTCCCAGCATACACCAGTTTGTCCATTTTCTCTGAGAAGCTTAGAAGTCGAGATGCTGGAGAGAGGGATAATGTGTCTGGTGAGAGGGGCTGTGTCTCTAGTGTTTCCGGTGGCTGAAATATGTTGTCCTGGCTTCCTTGGCTGTTTTCTTGAAGGTCGTCCTTGGGTGCTGAGTCTTGGAGCTGTTGTAATACGTCACAGTCTGTCTGTGATGAGCTCTGTGGGCAGGGCTCAGCCAGGATGGTGTCCATGAGCAGTGCTTGTTGTGGCCTTGTGGTGTTATCGGTGTCCTTGTGGGATGCGTCAACCACATGACGATTTGGAAGCTGACGTGAAGTCCTGTGGTCATTCATACTTTGTCCAGGTATGTGTGCCATTCAGGTTGAGTGGATTGGCACACACTACTGACGGATGACGGAGGGAGAAGTAGATATTGTCCTTTAGCACCAAGTTTGTTTGGGTGGAGGCCATCCAGTTTAAACAGTTGTCTATGGCCCCAAAAAAGATTGAAGTTGTCGATGAAGTTCACTCCTTTTATATTGCAGGTTCATTGTAGACATGTATTTAGCCCAAGCAACCATAAAAACATGTTAGTTCCCCTTGTTGGGAGTGGTCCACTGATGAATGACTGAACTTTAAGCCTTCGAAGTGTTTCAAGGAGTTCAATGAATTCCTTCTTAAGGAGTTCTGACTGCTCTTTCCAAATATAATTTTTCCCCACATGGATGATGATTCGATTTGCAGTCTTGTGCTTCATTAGAATGTTCTGAAGTTTCCTGTTTACATCAGAAATGGTTGCTTGAGGAAAGCAGCATGTAATTGTAGTCCTGCTACTGATGTTTCTGATTATGGAGTCACCCACTATCAGAGTCCTGGGCTCAGCTGCACTCTGAGCTGAATGTTGCTGTCTGCTCGACCTTGAGCGCCTGTTAGTAGCGATGTTAGCTGCTGGCTGATATGATTCATGTTCAGTCACATTTGGGGATTCCTCCCCCACATTTATAAATGCTTCAAATCTGTTCTCAAGGTGTAGAGGTGGTGGTATCAGTGTTTGCAAGCCTTGTCATAGCCATATCTGGGGTAGAGGATGCTACCGCAGCAATTTGAGATATTCGTGACAATCTGATGTCTCGAGTGCCTTTGGGTCTCGCTCCCTGTTTGTGCCATTGATTAGTGTGTCGATCAGTTTTGGCTTGTTCCTCTACACTTGGTATAAACTGTTGAGATTCACTAGATTCACGTGACTCACCGGCTGTATGCTGAGGGGGTCCGTTCCGCCTGTTTTGGAAGTCCAGCAAGTAACTTTGTTTCAAGAAATTCAATCTTTTGTAGAAGTCTTTCATGCAGCAAGTAGATTCCAGAAGAGGCATTTTCTTTCTAGTCTGTTTGAATGTAGGCCACTGTGTTTTCCCGTCTCTGGAATGTAAGCTGCTGACAGTGGGTGGCAACAAAATTCCTCTTTTTCGTAGTATTATTCCAGTCCTGATAAGTAAAAGATTTTAGTTTTAGTGTTTGTGCCAAAAATGTGTTGTTTGAGCACTGTGCCAATCTGTTGGAAGTTAAAATCTTAGAAAAATCTGCGAAAAGTACAGAAACAGGGAACAAAGTTCAGAGCAGTAAGCAAGAACGTCCACACAGTAGCAAAGATGGAAGCCAGTAGGGCTTCATAAAAGTCCCACAGTTTATCACCAGGATCTAAAAACAACATTAGACAAATGGGACAGGCAGTCAACTATAGTTCAGTATGTGGACAACATTTTGATCTGTAGTACTGATGAGAATACACACGTGAAAGTAATTGAACAGTTGCTTGAGTTGCTGCATGCTGATGGTCATGTAGTTAGTCGAAACAACGCTCAATGTGCAAAACCTTCAGTTGTTTTTCTGGGAGAAGTGATATCAGCCCAAGGCTGACTCCCTTGCAAAGTTGTACAGCTGCACTAGAAAACTTAAAGTTACCCACAATAATACATTAACTCAGATCAGTATTGAGGGTGTTTAATTTCTGTTGCCTGTGGGTAGAGATTTATGTCCAGAAAACCTCAGAATTACAAGCAGCCCTGAAGGGCCATGTCAAAGGCACTGGAAAAGTTTTTCTCTCTGACACTGCAGTGCAGCAATTAGAGCAACTGAAACATGAACTGACACATGCACCTGCCCTCACCTGCCTGAGAGCAGTTGATTATCATTTGTTTGTAGCAGAAATATAAGGCTACACATCATCCGTTCTTTGTCAACAATGGCGTAAAGAACTCAAACCTGTAGGTTATTATGGCTCTGCTCTGGACAGTGTGGCTAAAGGCTTTATACCATGTGTGAGAGCCCTTGAAGCAGTTTCTAAGGCTGTTGTCATTACTGCACCCATAGTGCTGGACAGCAATTTGATCATTCATTGTAAACACAAAATTTTGGCCATGCTTTCTATTGGACGAGTCACACATCACTTTACCACGCTGGTCAAGATGATGTGCATTTTTAGAGCAAAAACACATCATAGACTGCCAGATAACACCACAGCACAAGTGGCAGAACTGACTGCACTCACTGAAGCTTGGATGAGTGAGGGAGCTACCCTGAACAAACAAGGAATTTGGGCCAAAGATATCAGAGTGGTATGCTCAAATTCTACCCTACCATGGGCGATGTCAGAAACATATGTTGGGACACAAGGGGGTTTAACAAATGGTGACGGCATTTAATAAATCATGTTGGACTACAAGAGCTTATAAGCATGCCCAAAGTGTACACGATTGATGTGTAACAGGCCAGGCCCACATCCCTGCAAAACCACATCCTTCCTACCAACATGCCCCAGGGCTAGATAGGCCCTTCACCATTTGCCAGTTGATTACATCTCAATGGATAAATGTAGGGGTTATGCAGAGGTGTTAGTGATCAGTGACAAATTCTATAGATGGGTGGAAGCTATCCCCTGCTCAAAAGCAACAGCAACACAAACGCGATATGCATGCTGTGCAGTTAAAAATTCTCTGTCTAATAAAACAATCAATCTGCCTTTTTGGCTCGCGTGTCTATTTATGTTACTTGACCCCTTCGTGAACAAGCACTTTTGAAAACGGGGTTCGTAACATAAATGGGGGCTTGTCGTCGGGGATCATCATAATGTGTCCAGAGAGTTCAGCTATAATTAATTAAGGGATGTGATTGTGTAGAGCGATAGGGTTTGTCCTATAAGCATACTGGTTAGTTAGAGTAAGCCAACAGGACTGTGCCTTGCGCCAGTTCTGGCTACGGTTTACTTTTTATTGTTTTTATTTATTTTTTTTTTTTTTTTGAGGTATTCTGGGGGAGAGACCAATCTCTTAATCGGTACCCTCTGAATACTAGTTAGAATGTAGTTAGATTTCTGGTTTGTAGTTAGGTCGGGGTGCATGTGGATTTTCCTTATTTGCTCTTTGTTCTCTCTGTTTTTTCTTTCTTTAAAATGACAACTTTTGAAATAAACAAATTTATAGATCAACCTAGTTTTGAGAGGTTAGAGGCACGTTGGAAAAATCTGTTTCTGATTGCTCAACGCTATGAGATTTCTGTCTCTAGAACACAGCGTAAAGATGAAATAAAAGCTTGTTTAGTGGCTAGTTTGATTGATAAGGGAGTATTTCCTTCTATGGAGGCTGTTTCCACACAAGCAGCTGCTCCAGTGACAAGTGTTATAGGAAGTTCTCCCTCATGAGTGCCGGTCGGTGATCAGGCTACTCCAGTGACTGCGGCTGGTGGGGAGGTGGGTCCACACTTTTCAATGCCTAAGTTTGAACAAATTTCACTTTCTATGAAGGCATCACATGAACTTTGTTCAGATTGGCGTGTAAAGATTCAGTTAGCTCGCTTACAACTGGAGGCTCAAGACAGAGCTCAGGCGAGGCAGGATGATTTGAAACGTCAGATCAAAATGTATTGAATTGATGTTGATACAAAAGTGCGACTGAGGCAATTGGAGTTGAAGATCTAGGCCCGCCTAAACAAACGACTTTCAAAATACCGACTAGTCTGAATGGTACTTCTGAGACAGCTGCTGGTCCATCAAGTTCGAGTATTGTGTCTTAGTAATTCTGTTCCGGCTGCTGCTGCTGATTCTGAGTCTGTAGTCATCTACACATTTGATGTGGCTAAAAATATCGCTATAGTTCCACCTTTCCATGAAAAGGAAGGCCTATTTTCAAGCATTTGAACAAATCACGAATGCTTTAAAATGGCCAACTGAGGTTTGGGCGTTAATGTTACAGTGTAAGTTAACAGGTAAGGCACAAGAGGTGTGTGCATCTCTTTCGTTGGAAGAAAGTGTTCAGTATGATGCCATGAAAATTACTATTCTTCAGGCACATGAATTGGTTCTCGAGCATTATCGACAGCGAATTCGTTCCACAAAAAAAACAGCTTCTCAAACTTATGTTGGGCTTGCTTGTGAGAAGGGTATGTTGCTTGATTGGTGGATTAAGGCATGCAAAGAAACAGATTATAACTCTTTGCATGACTGTGCAACAACACTGTGCAACAGGCAGCTGTGTTAGCAGACGAGTATGCGTTAATGCCCAAAACTGTGTTTTTCAAGCGTTCAAGTGATTCTGGAGGTCTCTTACAAAAATAGAAAAATAATTTCTCTGATTTTAAAAGTAAATGGGTTCCTACCAGTCCGAAATCTCGTAAAGAATGTAGTTACTGCCACAAGATGGGACATACCATGGCTGAGTGGTCTGAAACGAAAACAAGAGCAACAAGAGTTTTCTTCATCCATTCAGCCTCGTGGTTCCATTTTGGTGAAAACCTTTTCTTCACCAGTCTCTTTTTCTCCTTGTAACACCTGATGTCTGTTTTCAGCCTTTTGTATTTGACAGATTTGTGTCTTTAGATGATGGGGTTGAAAGTCAAAAACCTGTACAAATTTTGCGCAACACTGGGGGGATCTCAATCATTTATCTTATCGGATGCTTTAGATTTTTGTGGGGACTCGGCCAGCACGATTGTGTAATGCCAGCGCAATTGTGCAGGGTATTGAAATGGGTTTTGTAACCATTCCTCTGCATCGCGTTTGGGTTACATCTGATTTGGCATCTGGGTGTTTTGAAGTAGCAGTTCGCCACCTCTTTACCTGAGAAAGGTATCGATTTTATAATGGAAAACGACATCGCTGGTGGTAAGGTAATGCCGGTTGTACAAGTGACTGATGTCCCGCGCACCGATTCACAGTTTGATGTACTTGTTAAAAGTTTTACCGATGTGTTTTCAGATAGTGCTGTTACGACCCGAGCACAAGCAAAACTTGACATTCAAGAGAACATCAACCTCAGTGATTCTGTTTTCTCAGAAGTTCTGTGGAACGATACTTTTTTGAAGTCTTTGGATGTCGCTAAAATGACTCAGAGTTTGCCTGTTTGTCTTGATCTTGCTGCTGATGCATCAATTTCATGTGAAGACTTGATTGATGCTCAGAAAAATGACCCGACTTTAGAAAAATGTCATGTGAGTGCTGAGAATAGTTTGTCATCACCTCATAATCAACAGTTCCACTGGAATTACGCCGTGTTGATGTGTAAATGGAGCAGACCGTTAAATGCTTAGCAAACAGATGAGTGGAATGTGTTGCATGAAATTGTGGTGCCCTTGAATTTTGGCAGTGTAGCATATCAGTGCGAATCAGACAATTTAAGATTCGATCAGAACAGTGTTGAAACAACCCAAAGAGCAGAATTCCACAAAGAGGCCCAAGACAACATGGATGATCGTAAATCTAGCGCTAAGCAGCCTGAAGCATGCCTAACCAACCAACTCTTTCACAGCTTTGAACAGCTTGAAACATTAACACAAAAGTACACTTATTGATAATCCCAACTCAGGAAGGATATTGTTAGTTTTGGGGCAAGTAACCAAGATTAATGGTCAAAAAGACCATCACATGTAAATCCATGATGGAAATCATGAGCTAAAGCTACTTCCTCAGATTGACTTCCCCCACCTAGTAGACAAGGACCAGACTGAGATTCTTTCTAAACCCTTTTGACCTTTGTTCCTCACAGAACACGTCCTCACATTCACAGAACTACACAGAGACTGTCTTTTACATATGTAGATGCACCAAAATCATCTTAAAAGGACTTATAAACGAATATCAGTCCATTGCATAACTCCATAGCATGTATGTAACCCACACATTTGTCTATAATGTTTTAATTCCTCATTGTGTATGTCTTTTTAATAACTATTGAATAACTTAAGGGTTCATATTCATGTTTGGTATGAATGAGTGTGAAAATCTCTCCTTAAAATGTTTCTATCAATCAATTCTTTGTAAAATGTATCATATTCTTGTTATAGAAACCATTGTCCAAATTATACTCTGCAAGAGCGGGAAAATTCGGACCATGTGACTGATAAGATAACATGTTGATTTATGTATTGGGAGGAGAAACATAGTAATGCCCCAAGCTAAGACAATGTCTAATTGGTCAAGAAACCATTTGGGATGTCCAACAGCCGAGTTTAAAAACTCAGGACACCAACAAATTATGCTTTTTGCCACTGCCATGGCTTTTTGCCATTGCTTTGTGCCACGGCTTTTGCCTTAAATCACATTTCAGTGTGCTCTGGCTTGCATGCCAGCTGCTCCTCTAAAACCATGAGGAGAAAAGCCATCTAGTCTCGTCAAACTTCTTTTATTTCTTTTACTTTAGTTTCTTTTCTTTCCGTTGAGAGTTTCATGTTCTGAGTTAAGTTTTGCTGCAACGCCGCATCTCCGAGTCCAACCTCGAGTCTGTGCCCGCCTCAAAACTTCAACCAGCCCACAACTCTGCATCTTCAGCCAACGCCCAACCATTGGTTTCCCAAGACGTCACTTCGAAAGACTACTGAACTTCCAGCCAATCAGAAACCTTGGGAAACCCCTTTCTGCAAGGACACTACACCATATTTAGTTAATAGCCTCATTGAGAAACTCAATGCCAGGATTAATTAAATGATCGATGGCTGTTCAGGTCTAAACAATTGCATATATTGCTGTAAACTTGGAATTTCACATTTTCACTCTCTCAAACTCATTCTTTCTTCACTTTCTCTCTTTCTGCAACTTGTGTGAATGTGTGAATGTGTGTGTTTATGTGTTAGATTAGATTATATGTCTTAGATTTATCCAATAAAGTCTTATATATATTGAAAAGATAAGTATCTTGTGTTTTGTGCTTACAAGTTAATGTCTTAAACTGCTGATCTTGTTACTGTGCTAATAAATAGTGTTTTCACTATACTTGGATATTGGTATCCATTGCAGAGTTGTTGTTGTTATACAGCCCGTTCAGTGAATCGCTGGCCGATTCAGTGATCAGCCGGAAAACAGTGATTCTGTCCAAATTCCCTATAAAATCGTAAATAATTCCCATTGAGCTAAATTGACCTGTTTCCCTTACAGTAGCATGTTTTGAGTTTGGCCCATGACCATCCTTGGTCTGGACACCTTGGTATAAATAAGACCTATAACCGGGTGCTCCAACATTTCTTTTGACCAGGGTTAAAAACTGATGTCTCACAGTACTGTAAAAAATGCCACATTTGTCAGGTGGTTGGAAACCTAACCAGGTGGTTCCGCTTGCTCCTTTCTGTCCTATACCTGCAGTAAGTGAACCATTTGAACGTGTTCTTGTGGATTGTGTAGGTCCACTTCCTTGCACTAAATCTGGTTTTTGCTGTCATGTGCGTAGCTACTCTGTTGCCAGAAGCTATTCTGTTAAGGAGTATAACTGTTAAAACAGTGACAAAATCTCTTACAAAATTCTTCATGACTTTTGGGTTACCGAAAATTATCCAAACGGATCAGGGTTCAAATTTTGTATCTTGCGTATTTCGTAATGCATTAAAAGTTCTAGGTGTGTCTCACGTAGTGTCAAGTGCTTATCACCCTGAGAGTCAAGGGGCTTTAGAACACTGGCATCAGACATTAAAATCTGCGCTGCGTAAGTATTGCCTATAGACCGGGCACAATTGGGACGAGGGAGTTCCCTTAGTTTTATTTGCGGTACGTGAGGCACGACAGGATTCGCTAGGATTTAGCCCTCCAAAATTGGTGTTCGGGCATAATGTTCATGGTCCTTAAAAAATACTGAAGGAGGAATTCCTTTGTACTGGTCTGTCCGAGAAGACGAATGTCCTTGATTTTGTCACTTGTATTCGTGAACTTTTAAGCAATGCTTTCACTGTGGGAAAAGAAGCTCTTTCCCTTTCACAGGAGAAAATGAAACACTGCTTTGATAATAAAGGCAGTTGTGCATAATTTTCTACCAGGGGAAAAAGTTTTAGTCTTGATTCCTAACCCTGGCTCCGCTTTTACTGTGTGTTTTTCGGGTCCCTACGTGATTAAAAGTAAAGTGAGTGAGACAGACTGCATAATTCATACTCCCGAATGAAGACAAAAAACTTGTCTATGTCATGTGAATATGCTGAATCCTTATTTATGACATGATGATGCAAAGGATGAAACCGTTAATGCTTCTGTATGTAAACCAGTGACCGAGTCAAATGAGCGAGTTTCATTGCTTACTTATACCTTGCCTACCGATGATCTGGATGATGGATTGAATGTATCCTTGGAAGTTGTAAATGGTGGATGTCTGAAGAACTCTGAAGTTTTATTAACTCTTCCTTCTCAATTGTCTTATCTGTCTAGTGAACAGTGGCAGGACATAAGGAATCTGTTGGACCGTTTCCCAGAGTTATTCAGAGTCATTCAGCATGACATCAATGTCGGCAGTGCATTACCAATAAAGCAACATGCACATCGCTGCCCGATGAGTAAGAGAGAAGAAATGAAACGTGAAGTGAAGTATCTACTGCAAAACAGTTTTGCTGACCTGAGTAGTAGCCATGCGTCTTAGTGCCAAAAGCTGACAGGGCTTTAGAAAAATTAATTCTGTCACTGTACCTGATGCATTTTCCATTACCACGTATTGATGACTGTATTGACAACCTTGTTGTGGCAAAATATATTATGAAGTTAGATCTGCAGGTTCTAGATTGGCAGGTGCCTCTAACCAAACGTGCTTCTTAAATTTCTGCATTCATAACCCCCTATGTTCTTCTTCAGGAACTCGAGCTGCGTCGAAACGCTTTGGGAACGCCTTCAGCGTGACCACGCTCTGAATCACATATGTAATCAGTCCAATGGACGGGCGAGACGTCACGGGTGGGGTGACGTAGCGACCAGGAAGCGTAGCGGTGAAACCGGCATCAGCTTTCTGTCATTCAGCAAGCGCTCTGTGTGTGTCAGTCTTATTTGGTGTTGTCTGTCCATTATCACTCTTTATTTTACCCTTACGCAGCATCTCAGGCTGTGTGTTCTTCCCTGCCCGCGCTACTTTATGAGTGGAGAGTCATGCAGAGTCATCTCTCTTCCTCCGAGGAGGTTGAGGTGGCAGCAGGGGCTGCTGGGCGGGAACAGCCCCAATCATGTTCCAGCTCCTCATTCAGGGAGTGTCACTTCTCGTACTTCCCATAATGTTGGAGTCAGAGTAGCGCTCCTGGACCGAAGGCTTCTAGCAGAAGGCGGGTCTGTGGACCGTTATTCTCGCTGGATAGTCTTCGGCCAGAACGTCCTGATGCCTAATACCCAGGACGTCCAAGGTTCAGTCCCTCTGGGGAAGAGCGGTGTACACCACATTACACGGTGCCCGTCTCTCCTCAGTAACCTCAGGAGATCGGTCTGCCAACCCTGCCGGTCTCCGGCCGTCCCCTGCCGGTGCTCTGCTTCAGGGCACCGAGCTAGCTGCTCTGATTACACCAGAGGTCAGTCTCGAGAGATTGGTTCCCATAGCAGTCACCTGGCGGTGTGGGAGCCCCGGCCAAGCGTGCCTCGTGGGTCCTGCCAAGCAGGCTCTGGTTCTACCAGTCTAGTCTTCTTGGGAGATGATGCGGGTCTGAGGACCGTCGTTTCAATAGAAGACTTCAGCAAAGGAAGTCCGGATGCTTATGGCTTAGGACTTTGGGGGGAAGGCCCCTTTGGGGAAGAACGGTGTACACTGCATTACACGGTGCCCTTCTCTTCTCAGTGCACTCGGGAGATTGGTCTGCCAACCCTGCCGGTGTTCCAGGGTGCAGCGGGAGAGCGCTTCTCTCACTTAGCGCCCGGAAACGTAGTGGTACTAAGAGGCTCGCCACCTCCACGGAGGTCTCTAGAGCAGCTAGTTCGGCTGTCCCCTGCCGGTGCACTGCTTCAGGTCACACCAGAGGTCAGTCTCGAGAGACTGATTCCCTTAGTAGACTATTTGGCAGCGTGAAAACTACTGCAAAACATGTCTCAGTGGGTCCTGCACACTGTAGTTAGAGGCCACAGAATCCAGTTCGGTTCTCCTCCGCCTCAATTCAACGGGGTCTTTCCCCCCCTGGTGAGCCCCGAGCATGTACTGGTAATGGAACAGAAGAAGACACTCTCTGAGGATGGAGGCCATTGAGGTCGTCCCTCCTCACGTAGCAGAGTCCGGGTCTTACAGCCGGTACTTCACCGTTCCGAGGAAGGATGAAGGGTTGTATCCTATTTTAGATCTGCATCTTTGAACCGCTCAGTCAGGCGACTGAAGTTCAGCACGCTCGCACTCAAGCAGGTCGCGTCTCAGATCAAGTCCAAGGACTGGTTTGTCACGATCGATCTAAAAGATGCACATATCTCCATCCTTCCTCATCATAGGAAGTTCCTGAGGTTTGCTTTTGGGGGCAAAAGCTTACCAATACCGGTTCTTCCTTTGACCTTGCACTCTCACCCCACACTTTCATGACTCAACCACATTGACGATTGGTTGATTTTAGCTCAATTAGAGCGGATGACGGTTCGACATCGAGATGTCGTTCTCGCTCAAACGAAAGAGCTGGGGTCTCTTATATCAACCACCAAGGAGGTCTGCGTTTGCGCCCCCTGTATAGGCTTGCGTACCAGATCCTTGTGTGAGCCCAAGGGAAGCTCCTCTCACTGTGAGCAGTCTATATCCCTGGGCATCTCAATATGGGACCGGAGAATAGATGCCTCACCCCGAGGGGTGAAGCAGACTTGGAGAGTCTTTGGCCAGGCTCAGGTGGACTTGTTTGCGACTCAGATGATATCGCATGGTCCCCTCTGGTTCTCTCTCTGACTCATCCAGCTCCACTGGGGCTGGATGCCATGGTACAGACGTGGCCGAGGCTTCGTTTGTACACATTTCCCCCGATTGTTCTTCTCCCGCGAGTTCTGGACAGAGTATGCTGGAACGAGGTCAGTCTACTGCCAGTAGCCCTGTTCTGGCCGGGCCGAGTATGGTTCTCG
Source organism: Spinibarbus caldwelli (assembly GCA_039654775.1). Classification (NCBI taxonomy): domain Eukaryota; kingdom Metazoa; phylum Chordata; class Actinopteri; order Cypriniformes; family Cyprinidae; genus Spinibarbus; species Spinibarbus caldwelli. Next base: position 22,472,338 of record CM077251.1, read on the forward strand.
GACCTGATTTCTCTCCTCGACGGCGCTCCATGGGAGATTCCCGTCAGGAGAGATCTCCTCTCACAGGCGGAGGGCGCGCCCCTGCCCGGAGCTGTGGAGCCTGTGGGTGTGGCCTCTGAGGAGGCACAACTCATAGCTTCCGGTTTCTCAACCGAGATTGTTGAGACCATCCTCCAATCCAGAGCTCCCTCATTGAGGAAATTGTACTTCTTGATGCAGAGACCGCCAGCTCGACCCAGCTAACTGCCCGTTTGGTACAGTTCTGGAGTTCCTGCAGACCTGTTTTTCCGCAGGGTTGACCCACTCCACCCTAGAGGTTTTCATGGTGGCCATTGCGGTCTACCACGCCCCTCTGGAAGGACATTCAGTGGGAAGACACCCCTAGTTACATGTTTCCTCCACGGTGCACTGAGGCTGAGGCCCCAGTACGATTTTCTGGCCCCAGGCCTTCAGTCCTCCTCCCTTCGGGAAGCCTGACTGAAGAAGCTTGTGCGAGCACTATGCCCACAGAGCTGCCCTGTGGGAAGGGACAAGGTCCCTCAGCTGGTGGATTGTGGATGCTTCTCTTCGCTGAGTCCTCTGATCTCCCCTCCTTGGGGGTCAAGGCTCGCTCTGCTACGCTGCGAGTCGGTCCACGCCCTCACCTACGTCAGATACGTGAGCCACCCCGGGCTCTTCTTTCTCTCGCCCTAGATGTGCTCCTTCACACACTAGGCAGAGATTTGTCAGTCTGGCGGCGTGGGCATACTCGTTCCCAAAGTGTTTCGACGCAGCTCGAGTTCCTAAAGAGGAACGTCTCCAGGTTACGCATGTAACCATGGTTCCTCGAGGGAACTAGATGCTGCGTCAGACTTTCGGCATCCCTGCCAGTGTTTGCTTCATTCCTAGAAGCTGACGCTGGTTTTACCGCACGTGCTTTTAAGCTTCCTGGTCGCTACATCACCCGACCCGTGACGTCTCGGCCATCCATTGGACTGATTTCACATGTGATTCAGAGCATGGTCACGCTGAAGCCGTTCCCAAAGCGTTTCGACGCAGCGTCTCGTTCCCTCGAGGAACAATGGTTACATGCGTAACCTGGAGACATTTTCCTCCAATATATGTGAATGGCTTTTGGCCTGCATTTCAGCGGTTGGTTCTGGGCAAAGTTCCTAAACGTAACGTATATCTGGATGACGTAGTCATTTATTTGTCCACATGGGCTGAACATATGTCAGCTTTACATGATGTGTTTTGCCATTTAGCTGCTGCATCTCTGACATTAACCCTTTCACACGTGAGTTTAAAATAAACTAGCTGAGCCCCCAGCATGTTTTTTTTTTTAGGCGACCGTTAGTTTAGAATGTTTAGCCTTATGGTTTCCACAGCGACGCGTCATGCTTGTCATGTGACACAACACAGCCACGATAGCGCTGTATGACACATGGATCGCGTTTATTTCATTTTTTCCTTTTTTATTATTAATATTCATAAACATACTCACTATATTCTGAAATATCTGATATTCCGATTCAGAAATACGTGCAAGTAAATGTATTTGGTAGTTTAAACACTTTTATAATGACGGTGTTAGTCGATCTATACCGGGTGATGGACGCCGCCATGTTAGTTCGGGCTGAATCCGAGCTGTGGGATTTACAACACATAAATTCATCCTCTCCTCCAAAAAGACATTAAAGTAAGTCTCCGGTAAACTGGGAGAAGAGCAGATTAAACTTTATAGTTATCTACACAATCTATACATGATATTAATAAAACATGTCATCAGATTATATTTGTAAGGATCATTATTGCTGCTTCCATAGACATCAGCACGTATTTTACAAACTTTAAATGTATGGTTTTGCTAGTACTTATGTGTATTTAAATGTCTGAAACCTAAAATAAGCATTATATGGTTGAAAACACTGAATATTTGTGATAATATGACAAGCGCTCAGCGCGTCTGATCTGGCTGCGGGCCAGCTAAAGCGGGAAAGCAGACGTGAATTCAGCAGTTGATCACGTGATGTACTCAACGTTCTAATCACACCGGTGTGATCGTATGCTTCAGGGACCAGCCAAGACTGATCACACCGATGTGATCGTACGCGCTAAAGGGTTAATAAACCTGTGAAATGTGAATTCGCGAAGGCTACAGCCACGTACCTGTGGAAACAGTTGGGAAACGGTCAGGTACAGCCATTAGACGGAAAAGTGGCTGCTATCCTCAAGAATCCGGTACCTACTACAAAGCAAAGATTTCTGGGGATGGTGGGGTAATACCGGTGTTTTTGTAAGAATTTTTTGAGTGTAGTTGCTCCTCTAACTCAACTGTGTAATCCTAAAATTGATTTCACTTGGACCAATGAGTGACAATAGGCATTACTGTCCGCAAAAACTCTTCTTTGCAGTGCTCCAGTGTTGTCTTCCCCAGATGTGTCCCATCTATTTCAAAAGTAGGTGGACGCCAGTGCTGCTGGAACAGGAGCTGTCCTTCTACAGGAGGGTGCTGAAGGAATATCTCACCCAGTGTCATACTTCTCTGTTAAGTTTAACCGCCATTAGCTAAATTACTCAACAATTGATAAGGAAACATTAGCACTCTTGCTGGCATTACAACATTTTGATGTCTATTTGGGGGCAAGTATATTTCCTGTAATTGTTCATACAGACCATAATCCGCTAGTTTTTCTGAGTAAAATGTATAATCACAATCAATGTCTGATGTGGTGGGCATTAATGTTGTAACCATATAATTTAGAAATCCATCACAAAAGAGGATCCGAGAATGTGGTGGCGGACGCTTTGTCGTGGGTTTAGGTATCTCTATTTGATGGTATTCAGCAACAGGTTCAGAAACTGTTTCTTTTTTCCAGGGGGGAGGTGTTATGACCTAAGCCTTGTGGGATTAGTGTTTATTGTTTGTGTTTCCTTTCTGTGCTGATGTTTGATTTTTCCTCTTTTGAGGTTGGGCTCTGCCCCTGTGCACTTGAAACCTGTTCGGTGTAGACGTCTTGTGCTGAAATGAGACGGGGAGCATAGACGCTGGGCTGTGCTGAAGTTATGCTGCTGTTTCCAGCCGCGTGATCGCCACGGTCACTGTTTAAGCTCTGTTAGGAGCGTGGCGTGCACTTTATGAGAAGCTCTGTGTGTATATTTTGCTGTTCCTCTAGCGTTGATGACAAGCCGTGTCCAAATGAGCTCCATGCACATCCTGATATCCAGACAGTCGCTGACGATAAGCTGTGTTCTGTTTTGTGTTTCTGTTGATATTTTTTGATTTGTTTATCTGTATTTGTTTATTTTGATTAACTTTATTCTGTCTAGGTCTAGTTTTGTTTATTTGCTTCTTATTACATCCGTTGTTCGCTGTTGACTGCGATACACGTGCTGTGAAGTAAAAAATTCTCTGTCTAATAAAGCAATCAATCTGCTTTTTTGGCTCGCATGTCTATTTATGTTACTATTTATGTTAAAGTTATGGCCTAAATGGGAAGGGCCATACCAAATTCTCCTAATCACACCAACAGCAGTTAAAGTGCAGGGTGAGATCAATTGGATACACGGCTCACATTGCCGTGCCGTGTCAAGTATTAGTGTAGACCCGGTAGAGTATGAGATCAGGCACAGAACTTCCTCCTTTAGGGAGGGAGGGGCCAACCCCTTGAGTGAAGATATCTACTCGCTTGCTGCCACCCTTAGCTGACTTGCTGATATTTCACAGTTTAAAGACTAATAAGGGAAAGAGAGAGGGAAATAAGAACGGCCCTTAACAACCTAATATTGTACACTTCTTTTGCTATTTTATGTTTCTTTTTTTTTTCTTTTTTTTGTTTACAGAAACAAAACTGAACATATGCCAACTGTGTTTGCCAACATCTCAGTGAAGGTGACAGTCATTAACTGGTAACATAGGGGGCCACACACTGCTTCCTGCCACAAGGACCATTCATGTGAGATCGGCTGATCTGGAGACATTGTCGAGTGTACCCAATCCCTATCCAGAGGTGGACAGTAACGAAGTAAATTTACTTGAGTATTGTACTTAAGTACACTTTTTGAGTATCTGTACTTTACTTGAGTATTATTTTTTCTGGAAACTTGCGACTTTAACTTCACTACATTTGAAAGACAAATATCGTACTTTTTACTCAACTACATTTATATAAAGGTCCCCAAGTAGAAAGTCGTTATATAGCAGTTTTCACAGTGTGTGCATTTTCAGATTCACTGAACCCTTTTTTCTGCGAAAATCCGGCCTGCGATCTGCCAGGACCTTCCTGTGTTGCCAAGTCTTACAATAAATCTAAGCCTGCAGTTTTCCGCCTAGCTTTGAATGGACTTTGGCTGATTTATTTACGCAAATCTGGCAACCTCGGGATCTTCCCAGCTAAACTAATGTAAACGTCCGCGCTACTGCACAGCTAAAAGCGCTCTAAAAAGGCATGTGTTAACTCATTAAAGCCCTTTGGAAAATTAACCATGTTTTTACTATAGTAACCATAATTATGGTATTTGCAGTAAAATCACAGTATCCACAAATTTACTATTATCTCACTATAGTAACCATAATTTATGCTATTTGTAGTAAAACTTCAGTAACCACAAATTTACCATAGTTTCATTGTAACTATAGTTTAATTTTTGTAGTTAAACTATGGCAATACAAATGGTAGGGTGATATACAGTCAGGTCCATAAATATTGGGACATTGACACAATTCTAACATTTTTGGCTCTATACACCACCACAATGGATTTCAAATGAAACGAACAAGATGTGCTTTAACTGCAGACTGTCAGCTTTAATTTGAGGGTATTTACATCCAAATCAGGTGAACGGTGTAGGAATTACAACACTTTGCATATGTGCCTCCCACTTGTTAAGGGACCAAAAGTAATGGGACAGAATAATAATCATAAATCAAACTTTCACTTTTTAATACTTGGTTGCAAATCCTTTGCAGTCAATTACAGCCTGAAGTCTGGAATGCATAGACATCACCAGACGCTGGGTTTCATCCCTGGTGATGCTCTGCCAGGCCTCTACTGCAACCGTCTTCAGTTCCTGCTTGTTCTTGGGGCATTTTCCCTTCAGTTTTGTCTTCAGCAAGTGAAATGCATGCTCAATCGGATTCAGGTCAGGTGATTGACTTGGCCATTGCATAACAATCCACTTCTTTCCCTTCAAAAACTCTTTGGTTGCTTTTGCAGTATGCTTTGGGTCATTGTCCATCTGCACTGTGAAGCGCCGTCCAATGAGTTCTGAAGCATTTGGCTGAATATGAGCAGATAATATTGCCCAAAACACTTCAGAATTCATCCTGCTGCTTTTGTCAGCAGTCACATCATCAATAAATACAAGAGAACCAGTTCCACTGGTAGCCATACATGCCCACCACCACCATGCTTCACCGATGAGGTGGTATGCTTAGGATCATGAGCAGTTCCTTTCCTTCTCCATACTCTTCTCTTCCCATCACTCTGGTACAAGTTGATCTTGGTCTCATCTGTCCATAGGATGTTGTTCCAGAACTGTGAAGTCGTTTGGCAAACTCTAATCTAGCCTTCCTGTTTTTGAGGCTCACCAATGGTTTACATCTTGTGGTGAACGCTCTGTATTCACTCTGGTGAAGTCTTCTCTTGATTGTTGACTTTGACACACATACACCTGCCTCCTGGAGAGTGTTCTTGATCTGGCCAACTGTTGTGAAGGGTGTTTTCTTCACCAGGGAAAGAATTCTTCGGTCATCCAACCACAGTTGTTTTCCGTGGTCTTCCGGGTCTTTTGGTGTTGCTGAGCTCACCGGTGCGTTCCTTCTTTTTAAGAATGTTCCAAACAGTTGTTTTGGCCACGCCTAATGTTTTTGCTATCTCTCTGATGGGTTTGTTTTGTTTTTTCAGCCTAATGATGGCTTGCTTCACTGATAGTGACAGCTCTTTGGATCTCATCTTGACAGTTGACAGCAACAGATTCCAAATGCAAATAGCACACTTGAAATGAACTCTGGACCTTTTATCTGCTCATTGTAATTGGGATAATGAGGGAATAACACACACCTGGCCATGGAACAGCTGAGAAGCCAATTGTCCCATTACTTTTGGTCCCTTAACAAGTGGGAGGCACATATGCAAACTGTTGTAATTCCTACACCGTTCACCTGATTTGGATGTAAATACCCTCAAATTAAAGCTGACAGTCTGCAGTTAAAGCACATCTTGTTCGTTTCATTTGAAATCCATTGTGGTGGTGTATAGAGCCAAAATGTTAGAATTGTGTCGATGTCCCAATATTTATGGACCTGACTGTATCTGTCAAAAATGGCTGCCCTCACTTTACCATATATATATATATATATATATATATATATATATATATATATATATATATATATATATATATATTAGGCCTACTGGTAAACTGCTGCTAAAAACTGGTCAGGGAAGTATATAAATCTGGACTTCAATATCTCTTTGAAAAAGAACTTTGTAACTTTTAGACAAGTATTAAAATTAGTTCAATGTAGTTGTAGGAGTGTTAAATAAAAAAATAAAGATGATTGTCTTAATTCAGTTGTTCCATTTCAATAGGTTTTGTAACATAAAAGGTCTTAATTCCAAAGATAATACAAGCTAATCAGTGTATTCAGTAGGTTGCCTTAGTAGTATAAGGTATTGTAAGTATACAACAATGCGAGAAAAAAACAATGAATTTACTTTTTACTTTTGATACTTAAGTACTTTTAAAAACATGTACTTCCGTACTTTTACTTAAGTAAATATCTGTCTTTACAACTTTCACTTTTAGTGGAGTAGTATTTGACCAGTAGTATCTGTGCTTTCACTCAAGTAAGGAAGTTGTGTACTTTGTCCACCTCTGTCCCTATCCTAACCATACAAATCACAGATGGGGAAGTTGTTTGAACAGAACATCAATTTCAGTGCTCTAACGTGGCATTTTCACTGTGTATGTTTTATGTAGGATCAGTGTTAATCTGGAAAGAAACAATGAATCAGTGTCGACCTTGTGACATTTCATTACATATCATTGATACAATTAATAGTGTTTGTAATTGTGATTTTATCTCTCACACGGGCCAGGTCACACATGTTGAGGTAAATACTACTAATACAAAATGGTGTTTATCATCACAACAATTTTGGTCCTGTCAAATGTCCTGGGGAACCATTCAATTAAACCCAGTTCATGATCCACTACTGGTAACAACAAGTGTAAATTCATGGTGGCAATAAATAAATTGCTCAGTGATGACTGCCCATTTGGGAGACTGTATCATATGTCAGAAACTTCCGGGTTCTAAGGTGTTGCCAGGGGGATATACAAGCAAGGTTGGGGAGTAATGAAATACATGTAACATTGTAACATATTTAAAAAACAAAATATGAGTAAATGTATTTCTTTATAGTTATATTTTAAATGGGTGGTAATCGAAATACAGTTACATCCTAAAAGTATGTTTAAGAATACCAAAGTGATTCTACATTTATTTAATTTAATATTAATGTAACTAGTGTGAAAATGTTTAACCAATGAGGCAACTGGTGATTCTGATTCTGACTCTTTAAAAAAAAATGCATGCTGTCTGTTCAAATAGCAACCTGCAGAGTGCAGACTAGTGACGACTTATTAAAATGCAAGAAAAAATCTGAAAGCCACACGCATAATTTAAAATACAAAGACAGTTTTACTTACAAATGTAAAAAAAATAAATAAATAAATAAAAAAAATCTGTAACATCACAGTGCAATGCAATTTTGTTGCCTGCATCAAAACCGGCTTTTTTTCCAACTCATCCTCGTTCTTCTCACTTTTCCCATCATACATCAGATCCGAAAGGCATTTATTTGCAATAAAACGTTTGAGAGGTTTTCACTTTCAGTATCTCATATTTAGGCGATCACATGGAGTTTTATGTGGCAGTAGGCTATGCTTCAAAGTCGGAAAAATGAGCAGGATGTTTATTAATTTCCTCCATGAAAATCTCCATAACGTTAGAGTAAACATTAATGCACACGGGCTTCATCGAATACTCCTTGCATCTATTGATTTCATCTCATGTGTGGATTATTTGGTTTTATTTATTGTGTATCTCTGGTTTTAACAGCTCTGAAGTAGCCTAATATATGCGACTGGCCACTGTTAACTTTATTTTAATCAAAAGACTAACATTATTTACTCCGTTTGCATCTCCAAGGCATCTGTTAAACATTTTCCCTGTGTGTTAACGTCATTATTTATGACGTTAACACACAGGATGACTACTTGACTCTTGGACTCTTGTATTTTACAGTCCATGTTTCTTTTCACGAACAGAATTCTTCATCAAGCGCACCTTCACACAACTTGAAAAATGAACACCAAGTATAGGCCTAGTTTAACACTGAGTAATGAGACCATATCATTTGCAAAAAAAGAAAATTAAAATCATCTGAAGCAGACTGTATTTTGAGAGGTTTAATAAGAGCTGAAGACTGCCCAAACAATTGTAAAATAACACCATAATTTTTTTTTTTTTTTTTTTTTTTATCAGCTGAAAGCAAAGGCGAGCTACACTCACACAGAGTCTTCATTCTGTTGCGGAAAGGAGAGGCTGACAATCACACGAGTGAAAACGGGCAGAAATATTTGAGCGCTGTCAGTGTGTGATTTAAGGGGAGTTTAATATGTATCTACATGAATATGTATCATAGCCTACCACTGAAATTACCTTAGCAGTTGAATTCATTTTCTAGAAAACCCCTCTCATTCAATAACATGCATTTATTGCTTGGATGGAGCAAGGACATAATATAAGCCTTTAAAATGCATGTATTCAGCTGAAAGCTTACCCATTTTGACTTGCTGTTAATGCTGTTAAATTCATTGCTTAAATGACCACAATGTTAACAACAACAACAACACTGAAATAAGAGCTTGTGCGATTAAAGTTGCTACTAATGTTTTTACTAGTATTTGTTACTAGTCACTCACATAGCGATTTCTTTCAGAATTGTCATAGGATAAAAGTAAAAACTGTTGCATTTTTAAGACAATTTAAAATCTAAATTTTCTGGTCTGCCTCAGTGCTCTAACAGCGCTCATCAATGTCAAAATGACTGAAATGACCAATCAAATTAAATAACGTGAAAAATACTGTTCACAGAAACTGAGCATTAATTCCAGCACTTCAGTGAAAGAGTGCGAGGGATGTAGCAGCTAAACGTGTTAGGTATTTGACAATTGTTTACAATGATGTAGATGCCCAACAATATCCAGTGTTGCAAACTACTCGCCGTTTTTTTTTTTTTTTTTGCTAAAATTTTGCCATTTTGAATTGAATCCCAGCAAATACAGTACGTTGTGACAATGTTGCCAGTTGGTTGTCATTTGGTCAGCATGACATTACTCGCAATGTGACAACATCGTGAGGATCTCATGGTAACTGTCAGGATCCTGCCCTCACTGTCTTGTCTTTGTTTCATGTTTCTATGTTTGTTTTGTGTATGAGCACATGGCTCTGTCTTTTTTGTCGTCTGCCATGTGCTCCTTTCGTTCTGCCTCCTTGTTTCCCATTGCCACGCCCGCTTGTTTTGTCCTCGTTTGTCTAAGTGTCATCACCTGTCCCTCTCTCCTTGTTCATCTGAGTGTCGTCACCTGTCCCTCTCGTTCTCTCCTAGTTTGTCTGCGTGTTCCCACCTCTTCCTCGTGTTCTCTTCCCCTTTGTATTGTTCTCCCTTTCACGCTCGTGTTGCCAGTTCGTTGTGCTATCATCTCTATGTTTGCCAGCTCATCTACCCTCTGTGATGTTGAGTATTTCCTGCCTAGTCCTTTGTGCATATTGTCTCCTGTCTGTCACCAGTCTTGCCTTGTCCTGTCCTGTCTTGCCTTGTCCAGTCCTGTAGGCGGTGCTCCTGGTCTGCTCCCTTCATCTGCCTCGCAGCTGGACCTATACTGTGCCAGTGAGATCACAAGTGTGGAGTGGCTGCGCCTCTTGATCCTGTCAGGCCACCGCTGCTACTTTTCGGCCTCCAGCTTCGCTGCCATCGCGGCTCTCTAGCGAACTGCCGTCCTGGACTGAACTCTATGGTCATTCTCACAGCCTGCCTGCCTACAAGTCTCCCCTGCCTATCGTTTGGACAGTGTTCACTCCCCTCCTCACCTCCTCTCATCCTGTCTACAAGTTTGTCAATAAATCGGTTTACACTCTGCATTTGAGTCCTTCCTCCAGATTCCTGACAGTAACGTTCCTTTTTTTTAATTTATTTATTTTATTTATTTATTTATTTATTTATTTTTTTTAGAATCTTGGCTAACCAGAAACATTGTGGGCACGTCCTCAACAAACATCGCTAGTTAGGGCTGTCATTTCCGTGATTCATGTAAATGATAGCCTAGGTCTAATTGAATGTGAGGACAATTGCATTTTCAACATATTTGGAATACAAACAAAATAGAATGGGTGCATATTTTCAAATAAAAATATTATTTGCTATTCAGATTGATTAATTTACGAAATTGATTACTTTTCTAGATTTTTTTTTTTCTTCTTTTAATTTATTCCCCTAAATCCATTTAAATCCTTTATGTATTTAGTTTCTTTAAATAAATACCAGTACCATAGAGGTCATGTATTCATGAAAAATCTTAGTGCTAAGAATTGCTCCTAGTAACAAAATTCTTAGAAATGTGGGTGTTCCCTTTCGAGGGAACTTCGAACTGCGTCCTCTAGGGGTCGCTATGGGGAACGCCGTCAGCGTGACCCGTGTCTGAAGCATACATACAAAAACACCACATGTTGGCTGGCAACAGCCTATGACATCACTACCGGCGCGACCACAGTATAAAGGGGCGCTGGGAAAATATGTCATCCTCTTCTTCGTCTTCAAGTGACTGTTTTGTTTGAAGCGTGCATTCTACATGGTAAGAACGATTTCTTCTGCTATCATGGCGAGCACTAGCAAGGCGTTTAAGAGATGTGTGGATCCGTGTCATCGTTATTTGACACCTGAGGACACACACGAACTTTGCATCTTTTGTTTGGGTGAGGAGCATGCACGAGGGGGCAATCTGCGTGCACTGTGAGCGTTTTTCGATGAAAAAGCTCCGCTCTCGTCTGTCTCTCTTTTCGGGAAAGGAGGGACAGCCGTCTGCCTCCCACGGTTCAGGACCGGCCGTTGCCGAGGCACGGAGGAGAATGAGCTCGTGGGGCTCGCAGGCGGATCTCACCGATGAGTTAGAGAGGGGGCTTTCCCTCTCGCGCTCGTCGGTCCCGAACAAGGGCGAGCCGCAGGATGATGATGACACGATCTCGCTGACATCATCTGATCCAGCGGCTTGTGCTCTGCTGGGCTCTGCCCAGGAAGAGCAGGAGATGTCTGAGGGCGAAGAAGTTGAGACTGAGCCCTCTCAATCCTCCTGCCCTCCGTATGACGAGCTGTTGGAGGTTATCGAACGCGCCACGGCGAGGCTTGACTTGCCGTGGAAGCGGGCCAAAATGGTGGCGCCACGGGGTCGTCTCGATGAGCATTATCTCTCAGGCCATAGCCCCCCAGCTCGAGTGAGCCTTCCATTCCTTCCTGATCTCCATACGGAGGTTGAGAGGGAGTGGAAAAAGCCGTTTTCCTCTTGTATTCATAGATTCCAGCATACTAGTTATGCTAATATTGAGGGGTTCCGTGAAAATGGCTATTAGCGGATGCCCCCTATAGAAGAGACGCTAGCTAGCTATCTCTCTAAGGGCGAGACATCCTCTCTTAAGGCTCCTTCCTTGCCATCTAAGCCCCTTCAGGATACATCTCGCTTAAATGGCAAGGCATACGCAGCAGGTCAGGCTGTCGCTTCGTTGCACACTATGGCGGTGCTTCAGGCATACCAGGCTGATCTGCTGAAAGACCTGGATAAGGGTCAGGGTTTGTCACCCGACGAGGTAACTGAGCTACGCCGCACCACAGATTTGGCTCTCCGTGCCACTAAGCAGGCCGCCTCTGCTATGGGCAGGTCTATGGCGGCCATGGTGGTAACAGAGAGACATCTGTGGGTGAACCTGGCAGATATTGGGAAGAAAGAGAAGGGCTTTCTTCTCAATGCTCCAGTTTCGCCTTCCGAGCTTTTTGGTACCTCCTTCGAGATGGTGGTCGAGAAGTTTAGGGAGGCGAAGGCGCGTTCAGCAGCCTTCAAAACCTTCATTCCAAGAAGGTCCAGGTCTGAGCCCGAACAACGCAGAACAACTCGTGCTGCTCCCCCGCCTGCGGGTAGGGCTAGAGGGAGGCGCGGGTCAGAGAGAGGTAGGCAAGACCTGAGGGAGGTGATCCAGACGAGGCGTTCGCAACGCTCTCGTCCAGACCAGAGTAAAAATTAAACATCTACTCCCTTCCCTCAGGGGGCCTGTACATCTGCCCTCATCTACCCCTCTCTAAATGCCCTGCAACCACCGTTTACTCCACCTGACCGAGGTTAGGTGAGAACCTCCTGCGCTCACATTGCAGTCTCTATGCTGGACATATGATGTTTTGGCTAAGTTCTATGTTTCATAGAAACTACCTTACTGATGGTCCAGACCCGAGGCCTCTTTGGACTTCGCCTCCGGAACTGTTCTTATGCCCGGAAACCATGGATGGGTGAGTACGATCCATTTCTATCGGTTCGATGGTTTTAAAGCCTACTACTAGCCATTCTTTGCAGTATGTCTGGGACCTGTCGTTGTGTGTTTTTCACCTTTAGGACTAGGACACTCGGACGGCCACCTCCTGCTATCGACTCAGTGCAGTTAGGACTGCACTCATCGATACTAGATCCAGGCTTGGATGATAGCCCTGTTCTCGGCTTCATACCTCTGGATCATGTGGCCAAGTCGTAGGTTTCTGTGGGAGCCTCCCTGGTCATCAGGTCCCCAAGTCAGCACTGCAACTTCAGGATTGTATCACACTGCCCTTATGGTGAACCAGTATATCACCCCTCTATTTGAGTGGGCTTGAGTACACTCTTCCTGAGGCATGAGTGATAAGTTCTTGTGTGGGTCCTAAGTGCTTGGCTCTGAGGAGCAGCATTTCCTTTGCGTATCTGGGCCCCACTGTTTCTAAAAACGAGGCACGGGGGTGCCGCTGCTCGCTACACAGCTAAATTGAGTTGTTAGACTCATCTCTACAGGAATGTCTGATCCCCCTTCGAGCTGGATCCCATTTCTCCTGAGGTGCATAGCTGTCTGAGGATATCTATGTGCTAGCTCAGGGACTGCTCCCCTTCCTGGGGGTTTAAAGTAACGGTCTCCCTGAGCCCTTGAGTACACCACCTCTACTAGGTCCTCTATTCAGTAGCAACCTCAGCCTGTTTCTGCTACCCGGAGCTCTGTGATTCAGCAGCCTCGGGTTGTTAGGCCTCTCTTTGCCTCCCTGTTAGGTTGCTTTCCTTGTTGGTTGAGTTAGCATTGCTCCCCTCACTATGAGGGTCACCTATGAGCATGCCGCTCCCTCCTGAGCATCTGAGTTCCCTCTCATTCTGAGAGCTAGGTTCTCCGCTTCCCGGAGCTCTGTGATTCAGTGACCTCAGGTTGTTAGGCCTCTTTTGCCTCCCTGTTAGGTTGTTCTCCTTGTTGGTCGAGCTAGCATTGCTCCCCTCACCATAGAGGGTCACCTTTGAGCATGCCGCTCCCTTCTGAGCATCTGAGTTCCCTCTCATGCTGTGAGTTAAGTTCTCCGCTCTCCAGAGCTCTGTCTTTCAACTCCTCTCCGCTCCCCCGAGCACTGTGACCTTATGCTCTCCTTGTTGGTAGAGCTGACGCTGCTCCCTTCACCTTAGAGGGTCACCTATGAGCATACTGCTCCCTCTTGAGGGTCTGAGTTCCCTCTCATTCTGAGAGCTAGGTTCTCCACTTCCCGGAGTTCTGTGAGTCAGCGACTTCAGGCTGCTAGGCCTCTCTCTGCCTCCCTGTAGATTGCTCTCCTTGTTGGTCGAGCTAGCATTGCTCCCCTCACCATAGAGGGTCACCTTGAGCATGCCGCTCCTTTCTGAGCGTCTGAGTTCCGTCTCATACTGAGAGTTGGGTTCTCCGCTCTCCAGAGCTCTGTCTTTCGACTCCTCTCTGCTCCCAGGGCTCTGTGACCTTATGCTCTCCTTGTTGGTCGGGCTAGCATTGCTCCCCTCACCATAGAGGGTCATCTATGAACATGCCGCTCCCTTCTGAGCGTCTGAGTTCCCTCTCATGCTAAGAGTTGGGTTCTCCGCTCTCCAGAGCTGTCATTCAGCAGCCTCAGGTTGTTAGGCCTCTTTATGCCTCCCTGTTAGGTTGCTCTCCTTGTTGGTAGAGCTAGCATTGCTCCCCTCACCATAGAGGGTCACCTATGAGCATGCCGCTCCCTTCTGAGCATCTGAGTTCCCTCTCATTCTGAGAGATGAGTTCTACGCTCTCCAGAGCTGTTATTCAGCAGCCTCAGTTTGTTAGGCCTCTCTATGCCGCCCTGTTAGGTTGCTCTCCTCGTTGGTAGAGCTAGCATTGCACCCCTCACTACAGAGGGTCACCTATGAGTATGCTGCTCCCTTTTGAGTGTTGGAGTTTCCCTCTCACTCTGAGAGTTCTCCGCTCCCTAGAGCTCTGTGAGTCAGCGATTTCAGGTATTAGGCCTCTCTTTGCCTCCCTGTGGAGTTGCCCGCTTTGCGGCTCCCTAGAACGGTTTCAAATCCATGTTATGGTAGGTGCGCACGCTAATTCTCTGTGCACTTACTCAAAGCCACATTGTGGTAAGATCACACATCAAGTGTTTGCATTCTTTCTAAAATCCTGTACGGTATGGGTTACGCGCTGCGGCTTCGTGCTCTTTCTTTGGGTTGGTTAGGCCCCGGTTTCGCCTTGGGCTCCACTCTACCTGTTTCTCCCAAAAAGTTCTGAGATTGAACAGTGGGCTATTACCAAGGGCCTGTTGAGACAGTTCCCTCAGAGAGCTCGTGCAGAGCAAGCGGTAGCCCCTGGGTGACAGGCCAGGACCTAGCTACTATCCTAGGCACTTGGCCGTATCCCCTTAAAGGAATCTCTTATTATGATTCTAAGCCTTTGAGCTCTACCCTGGGTCCGGGAGTCCCGGCCCTTAACAGGTAAGTTTTTTAGGGTATGCAGCTCGGGTCTTTGGCCGTAGGGGATAACGTTACTGACAGCCGTCTAACCGTCCCAGAGGCAACTCCCTTAGCCTGGTAGAGTTGGTACTTAGTGCTCGCCTTTGTGCTTGGCTTGCACTCCCCTCAGCATGGTGGCGTGGGTATTCCGTTCCCCATAGCGACCCCTAGAGGACGCAGTGTCTTGTTCCCTACTCAGGGAACCATGGTTACATACGTAACCTGAGACATTTCCTCTTAAAATTAAAGAAAAGATCCTAGTAAAGATAAAAATAATTCAGAAAGCATCTTAACCCTTAAAAGAGGTCTTAAAGTCCAAAATTGTTAGGAGTATGGATGAGGACTTTTTAGAGGCTTAAGACTTTCACACAAACAATTCCAGCACTTTCCGAATCTTATTGTGTCGCTGTTCATTTCCTATAAAATATGCTAAGTATGACAGCATGGTAAATAAAAAATAAAGAATATATATACATAATGTGTGAGTACGGTAAAACAGGAAAAATTACGCCTGTAATTTCAAAGTGAAGGCTTATAATAGACCCTACTATTAAAAGCGCTCTTTTATTTCCTTCTTGGACAACCAACCAATCACAGTCTTCAAAAGACTGTGTCATAGCTAGCAATGGGGTCAGCCCCGCCTCCTAACTAAGATAAAAGTTTTTGTCTTTTCCTTGCTCAGAGTTGCTCTTAGATTGGTCCTAAATCACTCTTAAGCTAAGACTTCTAGTTAGAAATTTTTAAGCTAAATTAGGAGCTCTCTGAGAGGAATCTTAGAATCTTTAAGAATACGGGCCCTGGTCTGTATATTTTCCTCCAAACAATTGGTCCCCCCAGTGTTCTCGGCCCATATTTATCAAGCCTCTGAGAATTACAAGAACAATGCTAAGAATTGAGAGTAAAAAAATAATAATCTTGGCTCAAAGCTGTGCTTAAAAGTTAGCATCTCAGTCGTAATTTAAGTGAAGTGTAAGACTAAATCTTAAGTGTCAGTCTTAGAGATGATTCACGACATTTTGCTGTGCCACAAACGGGATTTTGGATGATGACATAGGCATGAACCAATCACTGACTAGATTTCCTTATTTAAGAATATTCTCAGATAAATTCACATTGAATGGTGAAAATCCTAAAAGGAGTTTACACACATTTGACAAAGAATTTTCAAGAGAATACATTATGATATGCCCATTGGAAATGAAAGATAAACATGTTTTCCGCCATGTATTAATTACAAATTTTAAACCAGTGTGCTTTTAACTGACCTGCCTATATATAGCCTCGATTTTATGATATAATCAGCCACCATGGATTCCAAAAGAAAACCGAACTGGGGGGAGGAATGAAGCGCTACTGCTTGCTGAATTATTCGAACAGTGGAAACATTATAAAAGGTAAGTTCCCACATGTCTCTGTCTCCTCAGTGCCATCACAAGCTGCTACTGGCAACTCCTAACTACTTGAGAGACTTCTTTATCTGTCTTAAATAACTGGGAGAGTAAGAGTGATTCTTAGCTTTAAGAAATTTGATAACTTGCTTTTATACTGAAGTTTGAAAGTAGGAGTAAATTTCATGAATTCTCAAGACTAAAATGGCACTTTGAGTATCTTGACAAATACGGACCTCGGTCTAGATATGATTACGGCCTTGTTTGGTATAAATAAAAAAGTTAGTTCACCAGTGTAGAAACAATGACCCAGAGAAAGAGAACAAAAAGGGCCGGTTTTTTACTATTCAATAAAGAAAAAAAAAATGTTGATATTCGATGGTTTGCTAGGCTGAAAGCATGATATTCCTCTTTTTTCAGTGTACATATATCAGCAACACTGCTATAAAGTGGCATAGTTAATATAGCAATGTCTACAGTCTAAATCTAGACTGTATGAAAGAATAGAATGATTCCATGACTCATTCATTAAGACTGTGATTTGGTGCCATCTACTGGCGGTTTTAGTTCCATATTTAAAAAAAAAAAAAAAAAAAACTATTTATTCCCATTTTATATTTCAGTGTTCAAAATATTATATTTAAAACATTAATCTCATAATATTATTGATGCATTTATAACTGCTTTAAATGCATTCATGCCACCCATTTTTATTTAGAGGTGATTAACATAAAATCAAAATTAACATGCCCCTTACCTTAAGTATTCCAGAGTTTTCCAAAGTATTTAGATTAAATTACTAATCTTGAGTAATCTAACGAAATACATTACAAAACACTTTTTAAAGCATGAATTTTCCAATCTGTAGTGAAATAAATAAAGTAACCATCCTAACCCTGTATACAAGTGTGCAATGCCTTGAATACATGTCCTCAACAGAATTTAATGCACCTTTAAAGGGATTTTGATATGCTAGAGATGACTAGATCCATCCAAGTGCAGCTGATGTCATTTGGTTAGAAGTAGTGAACAAAACTGAATGTTATTGGTTTCCCGGGTTAGGGGAGGCAATAACTGACTATAGGAATGCCACTGGGTGTCTTAATATATATGACAGACAAGCAAATTCTATGACTATGGGAATGTGTGCTAACAAAGTCCCTGATTTCCGTAAGAGCAGTTTCTGGCTTTTACTGGATATGTGGTAGAAAGAAATTGCTGACACACATCCCGTATGTCGGAAAAGGGTTATGTGCAAGAATAACTCTTAAGGAAAATATTTCTGTTATCAGATTAACTAGAAATACTACCATGAGTAATCATACCTGATCCAAATGTGTTTTTAGAAGCTATAGGCTTGTAATGAAATTGCAACTGGCTTCGAGTCTATCCTAATATGGATCACACCAAGCAAAAACACTGAATGGAACACAAATGACTATCACAAAGCATAAAAATCATTTAACATCCAGGTAACAAGAGACAGTATTAAAAATCAAGTGTATGTAAACTACTGAGCTGTTTTTTTTTTTTTTTAGTGTGTGTGTGTGTGTGTAAATTCAGTTATTGTGTCTTGTGAACTATGTAAACATCTGTTATGTGAAATAGCTTATTTAGGACAGTACTTAATAATATATATATATATATATATATATATATATATATATATATATATATATATATATATATATATAATACACAATATGCAATTTTTATCATCCCTCTTATGTTTGTAATTAACATTTTCAGATTCTGCAAGGTGTATGCAGGCCTAAACTTATGACCACAATTGTATATATATTTAAGGTTTCCTTTCAAACTCAGTGAAACAAACAATCCTAAGTAGTTTGTTTTCTTTTTCTAGCTCAAGGCATATTAGATGAAGTATTGAAAAAAAAACATTTAAATGTGTGTAAATGCATATTATTCAATTAAAAAAAAAAAAAACTCTGACCACTCATTGTAAGACAATACTGCAATCTAATAGTTTGTATAAAACCAACAGACGGACAGTAATTTTTCATTTATCTTCTTTCTCTTTGGCTACTGTGCTCAACTGACACCCCTCATATATAGAACTTAGTCTGTCCAGTATAGGTTCTAAGTGTCAATCACACTGTAGCACAAATTGTAAGAGAAAGAGTGCTTAACAAACATCACCTGACACTTGAAAACAAAGTGCCCATTTTTTTTTTTTCTAAATTAACAGTTTTTTTTTTTTTTTTCATGCTGGCAAGAGCCAATGTGAAGGTGTAACATTAACTTTTTTTACTGATACATGCCTATAAACAACAAAGTAATTCAGAAACACAGTACTCAGCTTGTTTTAGATCTATGGGGGAAGATATATATATATATATATATATATAAATATATATATATATATATATATATGTCTCAATGCAATTTCACCACACAAATACAGTTTTAAAAAAAATTTTAATTATGATTTACATTAGTAAAATTAATATGTGCTATTAGGCTGCAATATAAAGAGAAATAAAAGGCAACTGAGTTTTGAAGTTTTAGCATAATTTACTTGCATATATCTGGCAATGCATTATTATAGTTTGTTAATTTTTTGTTGTTTGTGTTGTTGTTTCAATTTGATGTATGCAGTATATATGATCTACTTAATAAATCTATAATAATGACTGTGCCAGTGCTGTTATGAACACTAATGCAATCAGGTGTTAAGAGCTCATCTGATGGTGTTTACCGCCGTCATGCAAGACCATTCCGATGGTTCCGCCGGTGTTTATGACCAGGACCCTCGTCTCGACATCGGTGCTCATTTCAGGAGACCCCGAAGAGGCGCAAGAGACTCTTCTACGACCCCTTCCCATGGCGCCCCGGCAGAGAGACTTCTGCGACTGAAACACATCAGACTGACTTAACCTCCAACCCCGCGATGTCACGCTTGATAAAAGTGCAGTTTCATCTAACTCTCAATGCCCGTAACTAACAAACAGTTTCTTAAAGAGACAGTGCATTCATTTTAAACTACTATATTAGCATAAATTCATATTTTACGCAACTGGAAATATACGAAATAAAATTATAGCTACTAATACAATTGTATCAATACAAAAGTATCATAATTTTTGAACAATTGATGTAAAAATGTTTTAAATTAAATGGAAAAATTCCATTGTTTCCAAATCTTACCAGAACATCCATGTCTATTTTGTAGAAGAAGTAGGCAAATTCAGATAGGATGTCTGTTGAAGTTAATCATGCTGATTTAGATTTACCCTTTTTTTATTTGTTGCAGACGTGAAGTGAAACTGTGTTGGGCCAATGAGGGCGCTGGATAATTAAAAAAAAAAAAAAAAAGAAATTATATATATAGCATTCCGAGAAATTACCTCAGATTACACTGAACAACTTTTATACGAATTGCGTAAGGCCAAAAAAAAAAAAAAACCTTGTTTGCGAGGTTTAATTGTAATTTAATTAAAAATTACATGGTCTTCAAAATGTATTTCTTAATTTTTCATTTCACTTTTTATAAACTGGATTGCTCAATTAACCGAGCAGGCTGAGGCAACACTTCTTGAAGAGAATCTAGATAATTCTCATTTTAAAAAGATTGGAAAACATGCACAAAGTTGATGATTTTTTAAATGCTGTGTTTTTATCACACTAAAATATTAGCCAAAATGAAACTAAATTAAAAAAATATATGAGTTTCTACATGCTGGAATGTCAGAATTCATATGCCCTTATTTCCCAGCTTGTTCTTCACAACTGCAGTGTGCAGTGAGCATGTCAAACATTTACTCTATATTTATAATTGGTAGGTCTATCAGTCATACTAGTACTACTACTACTACTACTACTACTACTACTACTACTACTACTACTACTAA
Organism: Spinibarbus caldwelli; assembly: GCA_039654775.1. Lineage (NCBI taxonomy): Eukaryota > Metazoa > Chordata > Actinopteri > Cypriniformes > Cyprinidae > Spinibarbus > Spinibarbus caldwelli. The sequence goes on from CM077251.1 coordinate 22,492,682, forward strand.
TTTTTATATTCCTCTAAACTGTTTTGGAACTAGTGCTTGTCATGTTACTGCTTTCTTAGGATGAATTGCTTGTTGAACTATTCCTCATTCATAAGTCACTTTGAATAAAAGTGTCTGCTAAATGAATAAATGTAAAATAAATTAATATACATTTTTACAATTTAGTGTTACAACCCTATAACTCACACTACAGACACTGACACTAACACAGTATGACGTTATTACATAAGCTGATAATTAAAGTGTACTTTGTAGCAGACAATTGTGCACTCTAAAAAATGCTGCATTTCTTTTTAACCCAAATGTTGTGTTCATCCTGTTTGGTAATTTTAAAAAAAAGATTATTCTTTAATTGTTCTTTACACAAAGCAACAGTTCTATTTAGAACCATATCAGCATGAAGAATCCTTTTATACTGAAATTGTTTTGTGTTCTTTATTCCCACCTTTTGTTTTTGGTCAAGACACCTCATTATTGATTTTCTGGAACTCAATCAACCTTGGTAACCATCCAAATGCACAGATTGTAAACACACTAAACAGGTAAATGAATCAATTCTTAAAATGTCTATAAATTATAAATTTTAACTTTGTAATTGGTTTCATATGTCTTTTTTCCTCTTTTTCTTCTTTCGCTCTCTCTCCCTCTCCCTCTCTTAACAGAACATTTATGTGTGACCAGTTGTAAGTTAACATTAAGTTACAAATGTAAGTTAAGTTAACTCTAAACTGATCTGTGTTTCTACCCAGATGCTGTCACACCCTACAACCTCATGATCTGCAGAGAGAAATCACTCCATGAAGCAAAATATTCACATAATGATGGACTAAAAGACATAACAAAGGATTGTGAAGATATTTTTTTTTATCATGTATACTTTTATTCAGTTCAGTGCCGGCCCGTAGGGTTGTGGGGCCCTAGGCAAGATAATGAAAATATGCCCCACTAGTGTAAAAAATGTCATAGCAATTTAAACATATGACAGTCTGTCTGTGATCGTGGTCATCATTGCATTTATAAAACAAATATTAATACTACAGCAATAAATATGATGTATAGCAGTCAGAACATCCTTTTTCGGCTCCATAAAGATACCGTTTGGACTCCATTTCTACTACAATTTCACTTTAATCTCATTATCATTCTTTCATTTCAATAGCAAAATCTGCACACAAAATCTGAACTGTAACTAGAAAAGTTTTCAGATAAACTTTTTCTTTATTTGCCAGAAATTCTATTCTAAAGAACACTAAATTTGCTGTGCCTGTTCGTAGATCTGCACAATTTGGCCAAAAAATGTGTTGTTTTCACATACACACATGGTCAGAATTGTTGGTACCCTTGGTAAATACGATCAAAGAAGGCTGCGAAAATAAATCTGCATTGTTAATCCTTTTGATCTTTTATTTTAAAAATTCACAAAAATCTAACTTTTCATTGGAGAATACGAATTTAAAATGGGTGGGGGGGGGGTATCATTATGAAATAAATGTTTTTTTTCTCTAATACACATTGGACACAATTAACGCTACCCTTTTATTCAATGCTTTTTGAATCCTCCATTTGTCAAAATAACAGCTCTGAGTTTTCTCCTATAATGCCTGATGAGGTCAGAGAACACCTGACAAGAGATCAGAGACCATTCCTTCATCCAAAATCACTCCAGACCCTTCAGATTCCCAGCTCCATGATGGTGCTTCAGTTCACCCCACTTCTTTTCTATAGGGATCAGGTCAGGGAACTAGAATGGCCATAGCAGAAGATTGGATTTGTTCCCAGTGACCCATTTTTGTGTTGTTTTTAAGGTTTGTTTTTGGATTATTGTTTGGAAGATCCAAACATGGCCCATCATAAGATTTCTAACAGAGTCAGTCATTTTTTGATTTTTTATCTGTTGGTAATTGATAGAATCAAAGATGCCATGTATCTAAACAAGATGTCCAGGACCTCCAGCAGAAATATAGACCCACAACATTAAAAATACAGCAGTATATTTCATTGTACACATGGGGTACTTTTTATCCCTGTGTTCACCAAACCCATCTTGAGAGTTTGATGCTAAAACGCAAATTTTTTAGTTACATCTGACCATAGAAGCCAGTCCCATTTGAAGTTCCAGTCATGTCTGATAACTGTATATGCTGGGGATTGTTTTTTGGTGAAAGCATTTTCACTTCTTGATTTTCTTCTTGAAACCATCCCAAACAACATGTGGTGATGTAAGTGCTGTTTGATCATTTTTTTAAAGGTTTTCTGACCCTGAGATTCAACTATTTTCTGCAATTCTTCAGCTGTGGTCCTTGGAGAGTCTTTAGTCACTCAAACTCTCCTCCTCACTGTGCATTAGGACGGTATAGACACACGTCCTCTTCCAGGCAAATTCATAACATTTCCTGTTGACTGGAAATTCTTAATTATTGCCCTGATGGTGGAAATGGGAATTTTCACTGCTCTAACTCTTTTCTTAAAGCCACTTTCTCATTTGTAAAGCTCAGTTATCTTTTGCTGCACATCAGAAATATATTCTTTGTTTTTTCTCATTGTGATGGATGATTAAGGGAATTTGGCCTTTGTTTTCACTCCTGTTTATATTTCTGTGAAACAGGAGGCCATGGCTGGATAATTTCATGTTCATAATCACCCTGGTGTGCTGAAAATTGTGAATATGAATGGGAATATATTTCAGATATATTTTACACATAAGAATTTATAGGGGTACCAATAATTGTGTCCAATGTGTATTTGAGAAAAACATTTATTTCATAATGATATTTCTCCCCATTTTAAATTCTTATTCTCCAACGAAACGTTAGATTTTTGTGAATTTTTAAAATAAAAGCTCAAAAGGATTAACAATGCAGATTTATTTTCACAGGCTTCTTTGATCATATTTACCAAGGGTACCAACAATTCTGACCACGTGTGTATCAGTATGACTACTAATAATTCTGATTATAACTAAATAAAACATTAAACAAAGTAATAATTATTGATAATAATTATTATTAATATATTTTACAGAAAACTGCAGCATGACCTGTTAACATGCAGGTGTCAGGATCATGGACTGTCTTGTGTGTGTTTTTGCTCCCCATGTGCTCCGTGACCCAGTTTCTGTCTCCCGTTCATTACGTCATTTGGTTCAGGTGTGTCTAGTCTTTAGTCCCTTAATTGTCTGTGTATTTAAGGTCCGGTCCATTCAGTTTGTGTTTGTCGTCTCTACTTGTGGTTTACGTGTGTTTTCCAAGCTCCTATTGTGGATTATCTCCTGTGTTTCCTGGATTAAAGACTGTTAAATGTATCCTCGTGCCTCCAGTGTTCTTCCAACAGTGTAACGTGACAGAAGACTCGACCAAAACAGTTACCTCCGTGTGTCTACCCTCCGTTTTTGTTTCCGCTTTTCACTCAGTGTTTTTTGTTTCCATTGTGTGTATCCCCATGGATCCCCTCCTTCTCTCCTCCTGGAGCAGGGGGAGAAATCGTTCGAGGGCCACACCAGACTGTTCTTGGTCCTGGCAAGCCCCACCACCTACTCGGACGACGCACGCTGTGCATTCTACAACACCAGTTTGAACATCGCATGCAGAGCGCCGTCGTCTGAGGATGGTCCTCGAGATGGTCCTTCGCCACCTTTGTGAAGTGGACACTGGCGAGACGCCTGAGGACTGTAGTGTCCCGAGGGGGATCTCACCAGTGCCACTCTCGACCCAGTGCCCAGCCCACCATCTCCCCGCTGCGCGGAGCGCGAGCGCGAGCCCGACCCCGACCCCATCGCTGATGGAGAGCCAGAGCCCGCCGCGACCGACGAGTCATCGCCGCATGGAGCGGCAGAGCCGGAGCTGCTGATGACGTCAGTCAAGGTGCGTGAGCCGGCAACAATGCCCGCCTTGAGGTAGAATGCTGCTGACAGTGAGAGCGCGGAGAGGAGCTCCGCCCCCTGCACCGTGGCTGAGGGTGAGCTTAGTATGGCGCGTGGCCTGTGCCACAGCAAGGGAGAGAGGGCTCCTGTTCCTGTGTTAAGCCCAGTCAAGTCAAGTCACCTTTATTTATATAGTGCTTTTAACAATACAGATTGTGTCAAAGCACTTAACAATATCAAATTGGAGGATAGAGTGTCAGTAATGTATAATGATAAGATAAAACACTCAATTTTCAGTCAATGGCATTTCATTATTGAATTCAGAGATGTCATTGTTTAGCTCAGTTTAGTTTAAATAGTATCTGTGAAATCAAATTGACGATAATCGCTAGAAATTAAGTGTCCCCAACTGAGCAAGCCAGAGGCGACAGCGGCAAGGAACCAAAACTCCCCCTGTGACACAATGGAGAAAAAAAAAAAACCTTGGGAGAAACCAGGCTTGGCAGGACCACTTGGCAGGACCATTTCTCCTTTGGCCAGACGAATCCGCAGTTCAATTCCAACCCCAGCCATGTCAGATTGTGTAAAGGGCTTATCTGTGTAAGGATTAGCCCTTCATTTAAGCTTTTATTTTTAATTTTAGCTTTAGGGAATCGAATCGTAAAGATTCAATATTGATTTTGATTAATTGATATTAATCAAAACGTATAATTTATACTTTATTAACGACTCGTCCAGTGAATCGTTAAGGTCAGTATATCTCAGAAATTCTGTTTATTCAGTGGCCACGATAATAATACAGAATTGGTTGGGTAAATTTGAGCATAGGTAACGCAATCTTTGGCAAATAGTTTCAAATTTGAACATCACAGCACCAGACCATTCTTTATAAATGCAACGAGAGTTTATTTGCTATTCTACTAATACAATGCTACACAAAACTAAACTAAATAAAACAAAACATACATATATACAGGAATGCGATTTGAATGAAGTTCCCTAAAGTTCTAATACTCGTTTTCCAAGAATTCTGTAAATTCAACTGAGGAAGTCACAAGCAGAGAACTTTACTATCTTTACTTTTAAAGATTAATTCAACCCAGTTCAGCAAGACATGGAGATTGTTTGTTTGTTTGTTTGTTTGTTTGTTTGTTTGTTACTTGCTTTGAGTTGACAGCTGATCTGTTGTTTCCCTCGCGAGTCTCCGCGTGGTCGAAGGGAACCTCCGAGGCCGCTGATGTTGTCGTCTGACGTGATGTCACTGGGGGAACCCCAGTCGTGGTTGGTTGGCTTCTTTTGTGACGTGATGACACTCTTAGGAAGTTTGTTTCGAGTTCTTACGGCTTCAGGTGTTAAAGTTTCTTTGGTCGGAACTTCTTGGAGGCATGTGTGGATTCTCCCCAAATGGTATATGGCTGAGGGCGCTTCGCAGCGCGATCAAATGACGAAGCCAAAGTTTCACTCAAGTCAGCGAGCAGCTAGCAAACAGCCTTTGTGTCACTGAGTTTTAACAGGCTGAATTCTGTCCGTCCCATTCGCTGTTTGATCCAATCACATTGTCTCTGTAGGGCGGAGCCCCGCCCATACTGTTTCCTCTTCGGACACAAATTAACATACTACTCAATTTATCACGTGGAGGAACATTTCCGGAGGTTCTGTTAAAACTTCATAAAGTGTTATCACTCGTATGATGCTTAAGATCGACATTTAAAGGGGTCATATGATCCGATTTCAAATTTTCCTTTCTCTTTGGAGTGTTACAAGCTCTTGGTGCATAAAGAAGATCTGTAAATTTGCAAAGACTAAAGTCTCAAATCCAAAGAGATATTCTTTAATAAAGTTAAGAGTCAGTCACACCCCCCTAAAACGGCTCATTCTAACACGCCCCCACATCTCTACGTCACGATGTAGGAAGATTTGCATAACACCGCCCAAATGTATACGCAAAGAAAGAAGGCGTCACTTTCTTGCTCTAGTGTTGTTGCTTCCGCCGGCACCATGTCGTGGAGAGGTGCTGTGTGTTTGGATGTGAAAGAAAAAGTATTTTGTTTGGCCTGCCAAAAGAGGACATAAGAAATCTGTGGCTGAATTTTATTTACAACACTGTCCCAGAGCAGTACAACACAAATATTCGAGTTTCACGGAGTATTGTTTTCTGGACATTGTGTGCAACCGGTCCTACTAGCTTTGCTCCGAGCGAGATTCGAACCGCTGTTTCCGGCGCGGGAGCTACAGGCCACGGCCTCTAGCGTCAGTCGCTAGAGCGCCTCTTGAGATCAGGGGAGCGAGGTTTATTCTCACAGCACTTGCTGGACCACGACTGTTACATGCAGAAAGGCTTTTACTCAAAAGTGGGGCAGTTCCAACTTTACAAGGACAGTCTGGCGCTTCTGACTCACAGTAAGTACGATTTATTATTTAAAGAATCTGCTACTTACTATACAAATGTGAGTGTAAGTAGTGCTTGTTGTTTGTGTTTCTCCGATCACAAATGCAGACATGGTAATGTGTATGTGGCACGATGCAACGCGATGCGTAAAAAGACAGTATAAGTCATTATAATCAGTAATTATGTCCCCACTGGATGCAATAAATGCCTCATTTGAAATGGCTTTTAATGTTTTGTGTCGTGGCGGGGACGCAGCCTCATATTATGGTAAAGGGGCGTAACATTTCCATCACACGCTTGAGGTATTCGGCCAATCACAACGCACTGGATCGCTGGGCAATCAGAGCGCACCTCGCTGTTTCACACCGATGAGCTTTGTAAAAATCGACCCTTTCAGAAAGGTGGGGCTTAGAGGAGATAAAATAATGTAAAATATGTGGAAAATAATGCGTTTTTTTTTTTTTTTTTTTTTTTTTTTTTACTTTAAACCAGGTAAACACATTGTGTTACACCAAATACACATAAGAATGTTCTTTTTAGCACCATCATATGACCCCTTTAATTCTCACCGAATTATTGCAATTAACACAAGCTTCCGCATGATACTAAACACTGCTATCTATTCAAAAGAAAGTTATAAGGCAAAGATTAAAGAATTCAGCGATTTACGTAAAACACACCAAGCATATATATAAGACATCACACGTTATTTGTATACACTTGCTCTAATAGCAACGGAAATAAATGAAGGTCCTTTTTAAAAAATCCTCTATGCAAGTTCGAATTTCATTGTCAGAAAATGTCACGTTGTGTAGGTCTGCTGAGCTTTAACTCAGACAGAGAGCCATAAGTCAGTCGCTTGTGGTTATCAGATTATTAATTTATGCGAACAAAGGTCATGGGATCCAGGATGGTCGGTCGCTGGAACATTTCCAAATACGACGTTCTTTGTACTGTTGTTTATTCGATTTGTGACATGCTGATGGCAGTCGAAAAGCAACACTGAAGTCCTGTTACCTAAATGGTCTCCAGATACCATGGTTCTTGTCTTCTTGAATCTATCATTGTTTTATGGGTCTCATGGGGAGATAAGCAGAGCAGGACAGGAAGCCAGTCAGACAATTTGGCGTTGTGTTAATCATTTATTAATTTTACGACCGCAGATGGCTGAGAGAAAACTTCTTAACTTCTCAGGAATGTGCTGTCCTACAGTTATTTTGTGTGTCAGTTTAAGGTTCTACATCTGATTCCCGTGGTCTTGTTCCGATGGGGCATTTTAATTTATAATCTAATGTATTTGTTATTTGTGTTTTTATTCATTTGCTATAATTGTAATGTGTAGTTTAATGCAGTTATTGTTTCTTGGTCTATTTTTATAGTATATATTTGTTTGTTTGTTATTTTAACTTATAGTTTAATTCATTTAATATATTTCTGTTGTGTGTGTGTGTGTGTGTGTGTATATCATACTATTTATTATCTTAAAATGTATTTATTCATTTTTCATATTTGTATATTATTGTTTTAATTAATTTTAAATGTATAAATGTATTTCTATTTTTATATTGTTGCAATTTCTAACAATAATACTATTATGTAATTAGGTATTTTATTATATTTTTAGTTATTTTGTTTCATTTTAGTTTTGTGTTTTAGTCGAGGTCTTCACTGGGGATATGTCCCCGGGGCTCATCCAGGTGTCCTGGCCTCCGCCGACGATCAGGGCCACAGACATCATCTCCTGGCACTGATCCACCATCTGATCCGGACACGGACTGAGAAACAGAATAAAAAAGAAACAGACAAATATTAGCGTCGATGCCATTCTTCTTACGATGTAACGAGTACATCGTGTGTTATGGGGAGTGTTCCCGGTTCCGGTTGATCTAATTAATGCAGCCTAACAATCCTTTAACCGATTTGAATAATAGAGGCGTATTAGTGTGTTATGTGTAAGCCAGGTTAAAGAAGTTTCTTTAATCTAGATTTAAACTGACAGAGTGTGTCTGCCTCCCGAACAGTGTTAGGTAGATTGTTCCAGAGTTTGGTTGCTAAATAGGAAAAGGATCTGCCCCCCGCAGTTGATTTTTATATTCTAGATATTATCAAATGGCCAGAGTTTTGAGAACGCAGTGGACGTGGAGGACTATAATGTGATAAGAGCTCGCTCGAGTACTGAGGAGCTAAGCCATTCAGGGCTTTATAAGTAATTAACAAGATTTATAAATCTATACGATGTTTGATAGGGAGCCAGTGCAGTGTTGACAGAACCGGGCTGAAATGGTCATACTTCCTGGTTCTAGTAAGGACTCTAGCTGCTGCATTTTGGACCAACTGTAGTTTGTTGATCAAGCGTGCAGAACAACCAACCAATAAAGCATTACAATAGTCTAACCTTGAGGTCATAAATGCATGAATTAGCATTTCTGCATTTGACGTTGATAGCATTGGTCACAATTTAGATATGTTTTTGAGATGGAAAAACGCAGTTTTACAGATGCTAGAAACATGGCTTTCAAATGAAAGATTACTATCAAACAGCACACCTAGATTCCTAACTGATGAAGAAGAATTGACAGAGCAGCAGTCAAGTGTTTGACAGTGTTCTAGGTTATTACATGTGTGGTTTTTAGGTCCGATAATTAACACCTCTGTTTTAACACCACCCAGTGAGGGCTCCTGTTCCTGAGTTAAGCCCAGTGAGGGCTCCCGTTCCAGAATTAAGCCCAGAGAGGTCTCCAGTTCCCGAATCCCATCCAGAGCGCACTCCTGTGCCCGTGCCTCCAGAGCACCCTCCAGTGCCCGCTCCCGTTCATGAGTTAAGCCCAGAGAGGTCTCCCGCTCCTGAGTTCAGCCCTGAAAGCTCAGAGGCTCACAAATGCCCACCCTCCCATCCCCTCCTGCCTTGTCTGGTAGCCCCTCTGCTCACCCTCAGCCCACCATCTATACGGTGCGAGCTCCGCGGGACTGCCATCCTCCAGCATCGCCGTGGCTGGAGTATCCCTCACCTCTGCCTCCAGCCTCCGAGGCCCGGACTCCGCCTCGGCCCATTGACCCGTCGGCCCCACCATGGCTCCTAGCTCCCTCCTCTCCGCCGTGGCCCATCTGTCCACTGGCTCCGCCGGGCTCCCCCATCCCTCAGGCTCCACCTTGGTCTGGCGTCGACCATCCTGCGCCTCGGGACTCCACTCCGTCGGCTGCGCCTCGTCCCTCCATCCCTCCGGCTCTGTCAGGTTCCTTCATCCCTTCAGCTACTCCTCAGTCCTCTGTCACTCAGGCTCCACTGCGTCTCCCCGTCTCTGCCTCAGTCGCTGGCGCCATCTGCTCCGCCTTGGTCCCCCGGATCCTCCTTTCTGTCGCCCTGGCTCATCGGCTCTCCATCTCCGCCTCGAGCTCCTCCGCCTCCTGCTCCGCCGCCGTCGGTCAGCCCCCTGGAGTCGGCGGCCATCCCTCCTCCATGGCTCCTCCCTTCATCGGCTCCACCCTGGGTCGACATCATGGCTGTGGCCTGGGTCCAGCTGGACTCCTCCTGCTCCAAGTCCCTCCTGTCTCCTCCCTGGCTCCTCCCTCCTTCGTCTCCCCCATGGACTCCTTCTGCCGGCCCCCTCCCGGGTGTCCATCCTCCTCCTGAGCCGCCTCCCAAGTTCCCGCCTGCCCCTCCCCACGTAGTTTCTATGGCGCGAGGACGCGCCTTCCGGGAGGGGGCGTAATGGCAGGATCATGGACTGTCTTGTGTGTGTTTTTGCTCCCCATGTGCTCCATGACCCAGATGCTTTCTCCCATTCATTATGTCATTTGGTTCAGGTGTGTCTAGTCATTAGTCCCTTAATTGTCTGTGTATTTCAGGTCTGGTCCATTCAGTTTGTGTTTGTCGGGTCTACTTATGGTTTACGTGTGTTTTCCAAGCTCCTATTGTGGATTATCTCCTGTGTTTCCTGGATTAAAGACTGTTAAACATTTCCTCGTGTTCCTACACTGGAGAAAAACTTAGAAGTATTATTTTCGCTATTTTTACCCAAAATAAGGTGTAGTGAGTAGCTGTAGCTGTTGTTGTAGATATTTTTTCTTTAATAAAGAACACTGTCAGAGACAGAGTCTCTTGAGATTTTATTCTTGCAGGAAGGTCAGACAATACAGCAGTGAGCTCTACAATATGTGTGACAAAAATAAGTGAACATGGTTCTCTGCTTTTATACCCTTTTGCCCTATGTTTTCACTAGATATCTCCCAATATGACCATATATGGCTAAGCAAGCGTGATAAACACATTTGATATGTTTCATTCCTTACGTTGCATCTTCCCAGAATCCTCATGATATCTGTTTTTTTCCTAAGCAAGCAAGAACAAGCAGGTTATCGTGATATCTCCTCGTATTCAGGCCAGAGTAGGCCTCATAGGCCCTGGCAGTTTGCAATGGAAAAGATATACTGAAGTAAATATATGATTAATAATATGAAATGTATGAAATATATTTGAATAAATATGAATAATATGCATATAGTAAATATATGTAGGCTAAATATGATCAATTGAAAATTTCTCACACAATTCCTCCCTTTTTGTCATTCTTTGACAAGTTTAAGGATACATATGTATTTATCAGAACATCGAGTGTATGTGCTCCTTTTAAGGCTTTAACATACCCCTTCATTAGCTGATAAGTGAAAAAACATCACAAGCTTAAGGCATGTGGAGAAAATAAAAAACATAAATCTCCTGACATGCAAGCAAGAGGGGAGCAAGCCATCTCTTCATTAACCTTCTGTTTACAGTACCTCATACCATGGATACAGATCTGCTTGTAACCCTCACATCAAAGAAAATTTCAGTTAACTCAGTATTAGAATCAGTAAAGTCAGCATTGGCATAATCAAGTGGTTTTGGTACAAAGGAAGGCGCTGGATGCACATTTGGCATTTCATACTCATTGTCGGGTCGTCTTTGCATATTAACCAGAGTGATAGTTGTAGTTACTGCTTTCCGTATCAGGGATGAAAAACACTGAAGACAACGAGGTAGCAAAAAAATCAGCAGTACTATCCCCAATGCTACAGGTAAACATGTATGAATCAGCCAGTATCCCCAACCTCCCCACAATGATGTCAGCCACGCAAACCATGAATCATCTGCTTTGGGAGGTGTTGCTATTGCTAACTTCATATGGTTAATGAGATCTGTGACATTATCATGATAATCAGGCAAATGAAAATAACATGAAGTACTCAGCATCTTACAAAGACCGCCTCTTTCTGATGTAAGCATATCCAAGGCTAGCCTGTTTTGCACTACCGCATCCCTTATTTGCTTCACTTCATCATTCAACAGCGAATGTGAAGTTTCAGTCAGATTTGCTAGTGTCAGAACACTCTACGCTAATCCATTGATCTTGTTGATTGCTGCTGCCGTTCCTCCTCCTATCAGAAGTGACCAGCCTATATTTGCTGCTGGAGTCGTCCATGGGTTATACAACTTGTAGCCGTTATACCTATCTTGCATAGTGTTCATCAGTTCAGTTGACAATTGTCTCCTTGCCCTTTTCGCCATCGCATTCGTCCCAGGAGCTGCATATACTGTGGTTCCCACTGACATCAAAGCTGGATAACAACACCCCGACCACATCTTAGTGGGCAGGCGGTGATATGCTTTGTCTCCACAAACTCATACAGCTGCTGGAGATATTTCCCATATTCTATCAAAAGGACAAGTGAAGTTGAACTTGATCCCATTCACGTCAGCAGAGCAGTTGTTCGTGATGTAATTTCTAATTGTGATCGTGCTGTTGCATTCAGAGTAGCCAACGTTCAGTTTTGCTCTGTTATTACACACACACACTTCCCCCTTTCTTGGCTCCACTCTGAATGGGGAGGATGTTGTTGTCAGAAGCGGTGTTGAGCAGTTGAGTGTGGTTCTTTTTGGCACTTTCCCTTTCAGCAGAGAGTCCTGAGCTAGGAGAAGTCTTGTCATCTGGCCAGGAATGTGACAAATGTCAGAGAGAAAGTAGTATACCTTATGTCAAAAATTTGATTTATTGCCCCTCATAAAATTCCACCCCCCCCCCCCCCCCCCCCCACCCCCCCTTACTGGACACCTGTTTGGACACCTGTTTGTACACCCCCACCCATCTAAATGGGGCCATCTGTTTTTATCCAGTCCAGCAATCCGAAGGAATTTATGACTGTTTTTGGAAATGTGTTTTTGTGTGTGGGGGTGTACAAACTGTTAAAACTATGTGCTTTAAACTTTAAATTGTGAAACAGCGTTAAATGGGATAAAGGGGAGTTTTTATTAAAGTTTTTCACACACACATCAAGAAAAAACATCAAACATACGCGTAAAACGAGCAATGCAATGACTGTTTTTCCCTGCAAGTCAAGACGAGCTAGTGTTGTTCATTTAAAAACTAGAGTTTGACAAAGTAAATCTTACCACCTTCTAAGACAAAAATGTATCAGGAGCGTTCGTTAAACAATACGGCAGTTTTTCTGTTTCAATTTAAAACTAGTTAGAGTTTGTTATACGTTAAGTAAAGTAGCTACTGAACGTCTTACCATGATCTAAAACAAAAATTATGAGATCGTTAAAACAACAGCATAAGATACTTGTCAAAATCTATGTTGGACTTTTAAAAAAAAGCTAACGTATACAAAGTAGCTGACCGACTTACCGTGATCTAAAAGAAAAAAGCATGAAGCGAACGTTAAGCAATAAGCTACTCGTCAAAATCTTGTAACATTACAATTTAAAAGCTAGTTAAACAAAAGAAAAAGAACCGCGTAGGCCTATCTTGTCGTGGTGTAAAAGAAAAATATCAGACCGTTAAGTAAGCTACTCGTCAAAATCGTCAAAAGATTACAATTTAAAAGCTAGCGTTTGTTACAAGTTAGAAAAGAAAAGAAGGGAAAAAATAGCTGTGATCTAAAATAAATAAATAAATAAAAAGAGTAGACTATTTTACGCTGATCCTCACAGGACCGTGTCAAAACTCAGAATGAGCTTAGGAGCGCTGAGGTCAGACCACACCTACATCACCGCCCCTAACACCTTAAGGAGAGACCGACGCAAAGATCTAAAACAATTAAACAAAGTAATGTTTTAACATTAGAACGAACGTTATTTTTAATAAATCTTTAGCATTTCAATTAATGAAACAATTCAACATCCATCCTAATCTTTTTCACTTTTAAAATTAGGTTACACAAGTTTTCTTGTAAACATTCACCTCTAAGCCGTAGGAAAATGTTGTTTGTCTTGTTTTATTTTATTTAAGTAGCATGAATCCTTTATTTACACTTCTATTTTTGACAATCTTAAAACTTGCAGTGGGGCATATCAGTTTGAAGACGTATACACCATAGTTACAATATCAAGATGACTCAGAATGGTAACATCCGGGCCCCAGTCAAACCACACCTACAACCGTCCCCTACACCGGAGGAGAGACCGCGAAGACTTATTTTTAATAAATCTTTTAAATTTCTTAATTAATGAAACCATTCAGCCTAAAACTTTTCACTTTAAAAATAGGTTAGCTTATACAAGTTTTCTTCTAAACAATCACATCTAAGGCACAGGCTAGTTATTCACACTTAATTCACCTATTTCTTTAATCGACATTTGATTTTTGTCAAGTTTAAGACTTCTGACGTGTTATATAACCCAGACTTTTTCACTTTTAAAAATTAGGTTACACAACTTTTCTTCTAAACAATCGCCTCTAATCCGTAGGAAAAATGTTGTTTGTTTTATTTTATTTAAGTAGCATAAATCCTTTAATGGGTTTTTGATCTTTGTCAAGTTTAAGACTTCTGGCGTGCTATATAACCCAGACTTTTTTTCACTTTAAGAATTGTTACACAACTTTTTCTTATAAAAATCACCTCTAAGCCACAGGAAAAATGTTGTTTGTTTTGTTTTGTTTTGTTTGATTTAATTTTATTTAGCTATTCACACTTAATATGGTTATTCCTTTAATCTGTCTTTTGGTTTTTTTATCAATATTAAAACTTGCGATGTGGTATAACAGTTAAAACGCACGTATGCGCGTACAAATATCTAACAGGAATGAAACCAAATGTTTTCGGTTCATACCACGTAATAAATCAAGACAGGATTTCTCTTTGATTTTCTTGCAGTAAGACTTCTTATCAGTTGAAACAGACGTAGAAAGTGTAAACTTTTACAACATAACACGAAATACAAGATATCGCGGCTCACGCATCGCAATGAAACGAGAGAAGGTTTGAAGATGGCGTGCAGAATTTGTGGCGCTGTGCTATAGGGTAGCCTATCGGTTAAAACACATTCACGCAGCCTACAAATATTTAACAGGAATGAAAGCACATGTTTTTGTTTCATACCGCGTAATAAAATCAACACAGTATTCCTCTTTGATTTCTCGCCGTAACACTTGTGGTGTGTTATCTATCAGCTGAAACAGATGCACAACGTCTAAACTTTTACAACATGCTACGAAATGCAAATATCTCGTCTCGCGCAGTGCAACGAAACAAGAACGCGATGGGTGTCTGGGATGAATGATTATGCGTTCATACCGCCGTACTGTTTTTCAAAAGATTGTAAAAACATCTAAATTAATTTTATGGGGCTGTTTTATAATTGTAATCTAGTGAGTTTGGAGGGATCTGGCGATTTGAACGGTGGTGTTGTGTCAGACAAAGTTCAGAGATCAAAACAGATATTTCTTCTAAGATGTTCACTGTGTGGCCTTTTGAACCTTTTTACGACACATATCTGGTGAAGTTAAAACAAGATGACGAAAAGCAGCATGAAGTTAAGTTTTGTAGATTTTAGATCTTTCTAAAACCGCGATGCTCTAAAGCAAGGATTAGAAGTCCTCTGATGAATGCAAAGGTGGTTACAAAAATTTTTCTTTATGAATTAGACCTAAATTAGACTAAAAATTAGACGTCATAAGGTTGTTTGCAACAAAAGTACATCCTAAACAAGGTGCAACAAATGTCTCACAGAATCTTTACAGCAGATTAGACTTTCTTTCCCACTTTAAAAATGTTATTATTAACCGTGGGGGTTTAAATGCAGCATTTTTTTTTCACAGTATAATGTTTTATTTTATTAAAATAAAAACAACTGTGTCTTCATAGGTTTATTTTACTAAGATTTGATCAAATAGCTGACAGAGCAAATAATTCAAATAGTTGATAAGTCCAATTTATCAACCCGCCTGATGTGTCTGACGGTTTGTGACAAATATCTTACTGATACAGACGTGTTAAGAGTTTAAGCGTGTGTAAAACACGTGCAAAGTTCAATATTACTGTTAAAAATAGTTTAATAAAGCACAAACACTCACATAAAAAACAAACATACACACACACACACACACACACACACACACGCACACACACACGCACACACACACTAAAACAATCCCTGCAGTTAAACATTTAAACTTTTACGATGTCGCATAAAACCTTTTACAAATAAAAACTTTTAGCATCACACTGGGTATCTCTACAAGACGATGGAAAGCAGTATGATTAAACGATGTAACTTTTGTTTTAACAAATAAGTTAAGTTTTGTAGATTTTAGATCTTTCACACCTAAAACCATGATGAGGATCAGAAGTTGTCAAATGATCCTCTGATGAATGCAATGCGCTTACAGAGATTTTTCTTTATGAATTAGATCTAAAATAGACTAAAATTATCTGTTGTAAGGTTGTTTACAACAAAAGAGCATCTTAAACAAGGTGCAAAAAATGTCTCATCTTTACAACAGATTAGACTTTCTTTCTCACTTGAAAAATGGTATTATTAACCATGCTGTTTAAAATACAACATATTTATTTTTTCACACTATAATGTTTTATTTTATTAAAATAAAAACAACAGGGTCTTTATAGTTTTATTTTACTACGATTTGATCAAATAATTGATATAAGAAACAATCAAATATTTGACAAGTCCATCTTATCACCCAAGCTGATGTGTCTTACGGTTTGTGATGACATTAATATCTTACTGAAACAGATGTGTTAAGATGTTACGTATGTGTCAAATGTGTGTAAAGTTCAATATTACTGTTAAAAATAATTTAAAAGGCCATTTTTAACTTTCATATAGGATTCACAACCACACTCAGTTGCTTTTTGTGTAACAGACCCCCCGGGACAGATGAAAATAGAATGTATGAAAGACTTTTCTTTTAAGATATTATAATGACAGACTAAAAACTTTAGGTTGATTAAAACAACCGGGGTTGTGCATTTCTCTTGAATATGTATACAGTAACCAGTGAGTACATGAAACATTATTGTACGCTTGTAGGATGCTTGCAGTTTGTAGTTAAGGATAAATAATCTATCTCAGCTAATGCTATAGGGAGCCCTATTAGAGCACATTACTAAAATATTAAAGGCTGCAATTAACAACAGAGCCCAATCTATAAAATTCAAATATTTTATACACAATGACCAACATTAAAAAAAAAAAAAAAACCTATGCAAACATGATTTGCACGTTTGCACATTGCAATTTTCTAGCAACAAGCTGTAGACACTGAATGACTTGCCTGAGATAAAGGTATTGCTGTTTTATTGGCATTTTTCTGCGGTTGCAAAACTGATTGCGATTAAGTGACATGAGCTTGTTTATTTAGTGTTATAACCGTTTGTAACTAGAAAAGAGAATTAAAGGGAAGGGATGATTGCATTCACGCGCTCTCCGCTTGCAACGGTCTGTTATCCCACATCAAAGACCGTCAAAACGACATTTATGGATTGAATTTCCTGATAAAATAGACATAATTTGAAAGATGAGACTTTATTATTGAAAAGAACAAAACACAAACCTTGCGATTACAGGATGTAATGTATAGCCTAGAAATAATGTATAGTGAGGATTATTCACGGATATGAACTGAAACGGATTAAGTTCCGCACGTGCAGTGGTTAAAATAACACGATTTGTTCGGTACAATTTTCTGTACGTATAAGTTTACCATTACACCCCTAGAAAACATTTAAAACACCAAAACTGCACTTACCTGAATAATATGTGTGTTGACCTTTGTATTGGGTGTGCCCTCACACTGCTCATGGCGTGTTACCTGCCTCCCATAAAAGGATATACAGGTGCATCTCAATAAATTAGAATGTCGTGGAAAAGTTCATTTCAGTAATTCAACTCAAACTGTGAAACTCGTGTATTAAATAAATTCAGTGCACACAGACTGAAGTAGTTTAAGTCTTTGGTTCTTTTAATTGTGATGATTTTGGCTCACATTTAACAAAAACCCACCAATTCACTATCTCAACAAATTAGAATATGGTGACATGCCAATCAGTTAATCAACTCAAAACACCTGCAAAGGTTTCCTCAGCCTTCAAAATGGTCTCTCAGTTTGGTTCACTAGGCTACACAATCATGGGGAAGACTGCTGATCTGACAGTTGTCCAGAAGACAATCATTGACACCCTTCACAAGGAGGGTAAGCCACAAACATTCATTGCCAAAGAAGCTGGCTGTTCACAGAGTGCTGTATCCAAGCATGTTAACAGAAAGTTGAGTGGAAGGAAAAAGTGTGGAAGAAAAAGATGCACAACCAACCGAGAGAACCACAGCCTTTTAAGGATTGTCAAGCAAAATCGATTCAAGAATTTGGGTGAACTTCACAAGGAACGGACTGAGGCTAGGGTCAAGCATCAAGAGCTACCACACACAGACGTGTCAAGGAATTTGGCTACAGTTGTCGTATTCCTCTTGTTAAGCCACTCCTGAACCACAGACAACGTCAGAGGTGTCTTACCTGGGCTAAGGAGAAGAAGAACTGGACTGTCCAGTGGTCCAAAGTCCTCAGATGAGAGCAAGTTTTGTATTTCATTTGGAAACCAAGGTCCTAGAGTCTGGAGGAAGGGTGGAGAAGCTCATAGCCCAAGTTGCTTGAAGTCCAGTGTTAGGTTTCCACAGTCTGTGATGATTTGGGGTGCAATGTCATCTGCTGGTGTTGGTCCATTGTGTTTTTTGAAAACCAAAGTCACTGCACCCGTTTACCAAGTAATTTTGGAGCACTTCATGCTTTCTTCTGCTGACCAGCTTTTTAAAGATGCTGATTTCATTTTCCAGCAGGATTTGGCACCTGCCCACACTGCCAAAAACACCAAAAGTTGGTTAAATAACCATGGTGTTGGTGTGCTTGACTGTCCAGCAAACTCACCAGACCTGAACTCCATAGAGAATCTATGGGGTATTGTCAAGAGGAAAATGAGAAACAAGAGACCAAAAAATGCAGATGAGCTGAAGGCCACTGTCAAAGAAACCTGGGCTTCCATACCACCTCAGCAGTGCCACAAACTGATCACCTCCATGCCACGCCGAATTGAGGCAGTAATTAAAGCAAAAGGATCCCCTACCAAGATACTTTCCAGAAGGCCAACAATTCACTAAAAATGTTTTTTTTTTTTAATGGTCTTATGAAGTATTCTAATTTGTTGAGAAAGTGAATTGGTGGGTTTTTGTTAAATGTGAGCCAAAATCATCACAATTAAAAGAACCAAAGACTTAAACTACTTCAGTCTGTGTGCATTGAATTTATTTAATACACGAGTTTCACAATTTGAGTTGAATTACTGAAATAAATGAACTTTTCCACGACATTCTAATTTATTGAGATGCACCTGTATGCAAATAAAGGCAGTTCCGGTTCATCAGAATATCGAGTAGTGAGCGTGTTTTTCCTCCGTATAATTAAATATAATTTACTGGTTATCATACACAAAATGGCTGCACCAACAGGTTAAGGGCCCAGGAGAGAAGCAGGTAGCCGATGGAATAGACTGTGTTTCGACGGAGATGAAAAGAATTACAAACTTTTGGAAACTAAATTTCTAGGCCACATGCGTTTACTAGGACTGAAAGACAGTGATATCAGAGCCCCCCATGCGTGGTGATGAAGATGAAGAGGCTGCCAACAAAAATGAGGAAGCATATGCTGAACTGATTCAGTACCTGGATGACAAAAGTCTGTCTCTTGTCATGAGAGATGCCGTGGACGACGGTAGGAAAGCTCTATGGATTTTGAGGGCCTACTACGCTGGTAAAGGAAGCCGCGAATAATAAGCCTGTACACGGAGTTAACAATAGGTTACTGTTCGTAAACCCGGTTCTCTGAAACATCAAGTGGAGAGATCCACCTATGGGAAGGGCATCCGTACCTGACCTCTGCAGAAGAATCCAATTGCACCAAGTCTGGCTTGACAGATAGGAGCACGCACCCAATGGTAGGTAAGAGGCTGCCCCTTAACCGAACGCATATAGCCCCCGCACACGCTAGCTTTCCTCAGTCAGCATATTCGCTTCTCGTGCAGCAAGCGGGGCAAACTTGGTGGATCTCTCCACTCGATGTTTCAGAGAACCGGGGTTACGAACAGTAACCTATTGTTCTCTTTCATCATCTCGTGTTCGAGATCCACCTAAGGGAGATATGGACAGCTCCCCGGTTGCCCAGTACACTCACAGCGAGGCCCTGTAAGCCAGAGGACGGTCACCTGGCAAGGTGACGCCACACAGTGAGAATGCAATACCGGCCATGTAAGAAATGACATGTGGTAACATGCATACGAAACCTGACAACACACATAATGCCAAGGCATATATTATTGAAATATACAAATGAATATATTGATGTATACATACATATAAAAATATAATGTGTCAGGATAATGTATCAGGGGAGAGTACAGATGACCTACTTAATGAGATGAACAAGTCGGGCTGGACAACCCAGGCTTAAAAGGTGTAAAGGGTCTAAGGGCACAAGACTACAAAGAGCCCACACCAAAAACCGGGGTGTGGGTAACATCAAGCCGGTAGTATTTGACGTGTGTGGAGAGGCCCAGCTTGCAGTGGCACCAATGTCCTGCAAGGAAACCCCTTTAAACAGAGCCCACAAGGCCGCTATGGCCCTAATGAATTGCACTCTGAGGCCCACATGGCCGCACTCCATTAGATTCATATGCCAGAGAGATGGCTTCCATGAGCCAATGAGAGAGGCATTGCTTAGAAATGGGTTTCCCCTTGTTCAGGGGGCCCATTAGATGAAGAGCTGATCACTCCTCCTAACAGGGCTGGCCCTGTCGGTTGGTCCCTGCACAACAGGACATAAAGCATTTAGCCTCTGATCCTCCGCAGAGGAGAAAGGAGGAGGGTGAAAAGCAGAAGCTCAAACACTTTACAAGTGAAAGCTGGGAAGCATTCTGACATAAAGGCCGGGTTAGGCCTGAGAAAAATCTATCTCCACTGCGAGAGAATTAGTGCACGAGGGATGAACAGAGAGCGCGTGCAAATCACTGACACATTTGGTGGAAGCCAAGGCCAGGAGCAGAGCTGTCTTGAAAGACAGAAGCTTACAGGAGATATCTCCCTGGTGCTCAAAGGGCTGTTGAGACAGAGCATCCAGCACTATGGAGAGTTCCCATTCTGGAACTAACCTTCTAGTGACTGGAAGGGAACGGCGAGCGCCCTTCATAAATCTATGGAAAAATGAGGGCGTGTTGCCCCACCGTAGTGCCGTCCAACCCAACATGGCATGCAGCGATAGCTGCTAATAGCCCAAAACATCAGTGACTGAGCACTGATATATTAGCTGGTACTCCTTGCACCACTCCTCAAACACATTCCAATTGCAATCATAAAGGGAGCATGCAGAAGAGGCTCCAGCCTTCTGAATAGTAACAATAACATGTGGGGGAGCCCCAATGTGTTTAAGTTTGCCCTCTCATGGTCCAGGCCCAGAGAGCCACCCAGTCCAGGTGAAGGTGGGGATTTCCCCGTTCGCTTGGGACAGGAGGTCCGTGCGTAATGGGAGGGGCCATGGCTAGGCATACAGAAGAGGGATTATCTCTGCCAGCCAAGGAGTTTTGGGCCACAGTTAAACTCTGTTCTTTCACCCTGACCAGGGTAGGAGTTATTAGGCAGAGCAGAGGAAAAGAGTAGAGCAGCACATTAGGCCATGGGTGGGCCAGTGCTTCCATGCCGAAGGGGGGCGTCCTCATCCCGTAGCGAGAAGAACATGAACAGTGAGCGTTTTCGCATGAGGCGAAGAGATCAATGGCTGCCTGACCAAACCTCTTTCATAGCAGTTCCGTTATCTGAGGGTGGAGGTGCCATTCTCCGTAGAGTGGGTTCCCCCACGACAAAAGTACTGTGCCCCTGTTCAGAATGCCCGGTACATGGGTCGCCCGTAAAAACAGAAAGTGCCGCCTGCTCCATACTAACAGCCTGTGAGCTGTGCATGAAGCTTGGAGGAGCGCATCCCCCCTGGCGGTTCATCTGGCTGTGGTGTTGTCACAACGCACCAGCACGTGAAGTCCTTGCAGGTGGGGCAGAACATTTTTCCAGAGCCTTCCAAACTGTGAGGAGCTCCAAATAATTTATGTGAGCAGAATAGAGTGTGCTCGGCCACACACAGTTCAATGTTCTGCTCTCCTGGGTGGTTCCCCATCCTGTTAAGGATGCGTCTGTCATTTCCACTTTCCACAACACGATGGCCCCCAGTGGGTCCCATGAGCATAAAACTCTGCATTCCTCTAGTGATGCAGCGCTGCTGTGCACGAGCGCGTCACTGTGACAGAGCGTCAGAGATCGCATAATGGGCTGAAATGAAGTACTAAAACCCACTTCACGAACGCCCTCATTCTCAGACGGCCCAGAGGCTAGGCATGGACAGCCGAAGCCATAAGACCCTTTGTTCTGAGACATGTGCGGATCTGCACGCTCGCTCCTTCCCTGAATTGTGAGGCAATTCATGAAGAAGAGAAAGCGCTCTTGCGACAGGCGCGCGCACATTGTACTGGAATTCAGCTCCAGACACTGAAATATCACATTCTGGGCAGGAGTGAAATCGCTCTTGCTCACATTCACTCTTTAGCCAAGCGATGTGACGTGAGCGAGCACACGGGCAGTGTTTTGCATCACTTTTTGCATCACTTGTAATGCAGTTTAGCTCCGGACACAGAAAAATATCACATTCTGGGCAGGAGTGAAATCGCTCTTGCTCACATTCACTCTTTAGCCGAGGGCTGTGACGTGAGCGAGCACACAGGCAGTGTTTTGCATCACTTTCTCTCTTGAATAGGCTATAGTCAGCCAATCGTATTTATGTCAGGATTTTGAGACCCCCTATTCTCAGCGTGGCCAAACCTGCTAACATTCTGAAATTGAATTTCCTCAAATGTTTGTTCAACACTGAGATCCAGAATAGGACGGAGAGAACCGTCATTATTTGGAACTAGGAAGTAACGAGTAAAACCCATCTGGAAAGTGCGGGGGAGACACTCGAACCAACCCCTTTCTCGAGAAGGAAGATTTCGTCTTTCAGAATGTGAGCGGAGCTCTCTTCCGTACGAGAAGAGAGAACTCCGTAGGGTCTTTTGCAAACTGAAGCCTGAACCCTTTCGTTATTGTGTGAATCACCCATTCAGGAGCTGATAAAAACAGCCAGACTGTTACGTGATTCACGAGCATCCCCACACACACCGGAGAACTGCTTAGAGCTGCTAGTTCGGCCGGTTCGCTCATTTGTGGTACAATGGCGCCATCTCGTGGGTTACGAAGGGACAACATGTGGGGCTATAAAGAGACGGTTCTCTCTTATTAAACGAATTCATGTGATTCGTTTAATTATTTTTTTCTTATCTTTTCGTGTGTTGGGCAACACTGAGACCGAAGCCTTTATATAATTTGTGAGAGAAGTGTGAAGGGAGCTGTGTGGTGACACTGCTTGTGCACTTTTTCCTCACTGTATTCCCCTCTGAAAATGGGGAAACACACTGGACAACACCGGGAACAATGAAGCCCGTGCCAACACTGAACAGGTACCCCCTGACTCCACCGAAAGATAACCTCCGTTTTTTTTTAATGGGGAAATACGAGGGGCAGCACTGGTGTTCGGAGGGCTGGCCGCCCGTGAACCTGAACTCTGTGCAACAAGCTGGCCGCTTACTCAGAGGGAGTGGGGGGTAGGTGTTTTTTTTGTGTTTTTTTTTTTTCCCGCCGCACAGAGGGCATCTGGCGCGGCGCAGGCTTCCTAAGAAGGCAAAGTTTGAAACCCTCGTCCTCCTTCTCGTCGCAGCGTTGTTGTATTAGTGCGATGGCAGGACCGAAGAGAGCCTGGTCAAGGTAGACCGGCGCTTCGCTTTCCGCTGTCAGAGAGACCGGAAAGATTAGCCACGGTGCGTGCTCTCCGACCACCGAGAGAGTAGAGCGCCCACTCGTTCAGATAGTTTGACGGGCATTACGGAGAATGGGGTCATTCACCGTGAGTAACTCCTACCAGAGAACGCTGGTGATGGTGACCCTTTCTCCAGTTGTTATCCCATGTCGACCAGCAGTCCGCTGGTAAGCGGATGGCAGGGAGGAGACGCTGAGGGTTCTTACCGCCAAAGACGGGGCTTAATATGAGGCCTGATGAATGGACACAGAAAAATGATCCATTTGATGCTACATGCGTTTCGCATATGCAGAGAAGACGGGAAGAAGATAAGTCTCCCGTCGTACAAGTCCTTTTCCTGGTCCGACGCATTTGAAGTGCTGGCTATTCGATATTGAGGTGAGCGACCGCTCGCTCACAAAACTTGAGGAGGACCGATTGGGGCAGAGCCGCAGGAGCTTTAGCCTGAGGGACTACAGATGACGGGATGGCCTCCTCGTCCTTCGAGCCGTAGAGAAGGCATTTATTATTAGGTCGGAGACCAGCCAGGTGGCCCGTCAATGAAATGGGGATTGGCCGGCAAAATATCCTCAAATTGAGATCGCAATGACCGGCCCAGCTAAGAGAGGCTGCTCCACGGGAGGCCCCCGGGAGCGCACCGGTGTCGCCTTAATCCCATCCGAGTCAGACAACCCCGAGTTAGAAAACTCAAACTCGACAATCCCTGTGTGTCGGCCACCTTGAGCCTCCGACGCAGGAGCGCAAATTATTTATTTATTTAATTCGATGGCTTCCTGCGCGTGTTGAAGACCCATGCAAACACCGCAAAAAGGATGGGGATCCCCAGCGGCAATGAGGGCGCCGCACGCAGTTGGGCAGGCTTGCAACAGGTTGCCCACGGTGGTAAACGGACTCGGTTTGGAAAGAGCCAATAACAACGCACAATGGAAAAGGACAGGTAAGAGGCGGGCAGCCTAGTAATTAGTGCGAGTGTGGGCGGCTTGCAGAATAAAAACAGCTGACCTGGTAAATTGACAAGCACACCTGGCGGAGGCTGATCCAGAGTTGTGTCCTCCTGTAGACGGTTAAGTGAAGTCAAAACCAACGAGCTGTGAGTAAATTTCAGAGGTCGCGAGAAGCGAATTTCAACTGAGGAAAGGTAGCGCATGCGGGGGCTATATGCGTTCGGTAAAGGGGCGGCCCCTTACCTACCATTGGGCACGCGCTCCTGTCTGTCAAGCCAGACTTGGTGCAATTGGATGCTTCTGCAGAGGTCAGGTGCGGATGCCCTTCCCATAGGTGGATCTCGAACACGAGATGATGAAAGAGAACCTCCCTGCAAAAAATGGCGAATAAAAGTGTAACTGACTATATGATTCATGCAGAAACCTCAATTACAGCACTAAGAAATGCCGAAGAGACACTTGATGGACTTTTAATTGCGATGATATTGAAAGGTTTGCCAGACTCATTTAAAACCATTCGCCATACATATCACACAAAGTGATGCAGACATAACGTTTGCAGAGTTCAAAACCAAGTTTTTGCACATCAAGCACGGAAAACTTTCACAATAGCGCCAGTGAAGATAACGTGATGAGAGCGAGTGCCTCGACCCCGGAATGGAAGGGGAGGGAAAGGCTCGCATGTTTGGAGATTACGTGCTACAACTGCGGCCAAAAAGGTCATAAAGCCCGTGCGTGCCCGACCCCAAATCAGAAAGACAGTGGTGTAATTACTGCAAAAGCTCAACGCACAGAGATGAAAACTGCAGACGCAAAAAGAGAGACAATGTTAAACAAGCCACTGATAAAGAGGACAATGACGAACACACATTTGTCTTTAAAGCAAGTGACTTCAAATCCTACAAGGTTTGACGACGAATTCCAGCCAGAGAAATACTACATCGAGTTGGCAGACGGGACCAGAGCGAGCAGAGTAGTGCTGAGAAGAGGTGATGCGGAGGTGTACCTGATTGACAGCGTGGGACATCAGGTGAAGACGACGCTGAGGAACATGTTGAATATCCCATCGTATCCACAGAACATTTTTTCTGTTAAAGCAGCAACAACAAATGGAGCCTCGATCAACTTTCAACAAGGACAAGACGAACTCATTCATAAGGACGGTACTAAATTCTGCATACATGAACACAATAGACCGTACTATCCGAACACTGTGAAGGAAGACAGCGATAGTTGTAACGGATGACATTCAAACCTGGCACGAAATCCTTGGTCACTGCAATTATGTTGATGTTTCCAAATTGCAGAATGTAGTTGAGGGAATGAAAATCAAGGGAAAGATTGACAAACCTAACCTAAACTGTGAAATTTGCACACAGGGTAAATTTGTTCAAAGCAGAAACAGAGAACCTGATACACGAGCTAATGCTGCACTTGAACAAGTGCACACAGACCTAGCTGGTCCAATTGACTCAGAGGGTAAAGATGGTTTCAAGTACACTTTAGCATTTACTGATGACTACTCGGGTGCAGTGTTTGTGTATTTTTTAAAAGCTAAGAGTGACACTGCAAAGGCCACTGAAAAATTCATTGCTGATACAGCCCTTTATGGGAGCATAAAGTGTGTTAGGTCAGATAATGGCACTGAATTCATGGCTAAAGAGTTTCAGTCACTGTTAAGCAAGAACGGCATTAGGCACAAGACCTCAACACCGTATTCACCCCACCAAAATGGGACTGCTGAAAGAAATTGGAGAACCTTGTTTGAGATGGCAAGGTGCATGCTCCTAGAGAGCAATCTGCCCAAGATGTTGTGGACCTATGCTGTAATGACTGGTGCAGTAATTCGTAACAGGTGCTACAATAACCGAATACACCAAACCCCATACTATGCACTGACAGGGAAGAAACCTGATCTTTCTAAAATAAGAGTATTTGGTTCAGCAAAAACAGCCCTGCATACCTGGTTTATTATCCAGACACAGGAAAGGTTCTCAAGCACAGGCTTGTAAAATTCATCACAAGGTGTGTTACTGAACATCAGACACAGACTGACATTTCAATGTCAGATGATGATTCTCATGGGGAAAGATATGTGTCCTCCCAGTCCAAACAGAATGTAGCTGATCAGAATTCAGAAAAGTCTAATGGATCTCAAACTGAGACTGAGAATCAGAGTAGTGCTCAGACAGAGAGAGGGGATCCTCTCTGACAGATTGTAAACCCAGTTCGACACCATGTGAGTAAAAGCTGAATTACAACAGTGATAGTGATCCTGTTGATCCTAAGAGGTACCGCGAGGCAGTTGGTAGTTTGATCTATCTGATGACTTGTACTAGATCTGATCTAAGCTGGGTTGTTAGTAAACTGTCTCATGATCATGAACTATGTTACAAGAAAAGTGATGAAAAACTTAAACTTGTGGCATACAGTGATGCTGACTGGGTGTCAGATCTAAATGACTGAAGGAGTACAACAGGGTACTGTTTTAGTCTTACTCAAGATGGTCCTCTGATCTCTTGGAAGTCAAAGAAACAGTCCACAGTTGCTTTATCCACATGTGAGGCAGAGCATATGGCACTGGCTGTAACCGCACAAGAAAGCATGTATCTTGTACAGTTGTTGAACAGTATGCCTGTACAAATCTTTAAAGATAACCAATGTGCCATTGCTCTATCAAAGAACCCAGTGTATCATCAAAGATGCAAGCATGTCGATGTACGATATCATTTCATTCGATCAGCACTCAGTAATGGCAAAGTGACAGTTGAGTATTGTCCTACAGGAGAAATGGCGGCTGATGTCATGACTAAACCAGTGACAAAGTTTAAACTAGAAAAATTCAAGAGTTTTATGTTTGGTATGTAAATCCAACATAAGGGAGATGTAAGACTGTATTCATACGTTATGTTGTTATAATGATATACAGTATTGTATAGTATGAGAGCAAGTAGGGGTGTTAACGTTTGTATTGGGTGTGCCCTCACACTGCTCATGTCATGTTACCTGCCTTCCATAAAAGGATATATGCAAATAAAGGCAGTTCCGGTTCATCTGAATACTGAGTAGTGAGCGTGTTTTTCCTCCGTGTAATTAAATATAATTTACCGGTTATCATATGCAAAATGGCTGCACCAACAATGTGTGTGGGCAAAGGCTGTTGTTGTAAATAGGGAGCTTTTCCCTCATCATTTTCTTTTTTAACGGCAGTTGAAAGATGATGCAGAGTGGGAAATAACGGATACATTTTCAAAATTTCAGTAATCCACCAATAGGAATAAGGGAAGACACAAAGTAACCAATAGCATTGTTGAATGGGCTGAGATGTGGACTGCCACTAACCTGCCACGCACGACTATAGCAGTTTATATTTGTTTTTCCAAATAAAAGCCAAATATTAACCATAAGTTAACACATTCTATGGTGTGCCATAGCCAAGCCATATATGGCTCTCATTTGTGTGCTGTCATCTGGACCATATACCTCAAAACATATTGTCATACAAAAGAAAATTCCCTCCAATTCTAAAGCTATGGCAAAACATATATGGGGAAAGTTTGGCCCATATGTGCTCAGCCATGCCATACTTAGGCCAAATGTCACAGCTATCAGCCACATTTGGCCCAAACGTTTTTGCTATCTGGGTATTGTTTTTATATGTTTGGCCTCATGTGATTGAACCGTTCTCAACAACTCTCATTCCGTCGAATGACAGGTAGTAATTAATGTGGAAGCAAGCGCAATATCTCGAGATGAAAGAAAATTTGGTTTTATCTTTACAAAAATACCCATTCACAAGGCGTTCAGATGAAAAAAAAAAAAAAAAGGATCAAGGAGCTTGGACCAGATTGACCGTACTTGCAAATTCATCAGCAGTCAAGCGATCGTGGTCGCGCCTACATTCGGGGATTTTCCAGCACTTCTTATGGCAAATGGAGTTGGCTGGCTGGATGTGAGGCAAGTCATGCCTTATATTGTTTTTCCGTGTTTGCTGTTTCAAAGTCCTGGCACCGAAATGTTGTGGACAACAATAGGGGTTCGCAACTTAAAACATCTCTCTGAATAGTGCAAGCGGCAGGAAAGTAGCCGAAGCCATCTTGACAATGCTACCAATAGCATTATTGAATAGGTTGAATAGGCCCTAGTTTTCTGGGAAGCTTAGCATTGCCCAACAGGTAGATGAAGGCTACAGGATTGGCATTAGAAGGCACAATGAAGAGGTCACAAAAAATAGACACATCCTGTCTAGAATAATAGACTGTGTGAAATTTTGTGGCGCGTTTGAGCTGGCTTTGCGTGGCCATGATGAGAGCGAGAGCTCGGATAATCCCGGGATATTCCGTGGCCTGGCCGATTTTGTTTCTTCTCTTGATGGAGTTTTGAAAGAGCACCTCGAGGATGCCACTGTGTTTAAGGGAACTTCGAAGACGGTGCAGAACGAGCTGTTGGACTGTATGTTGTCTGTTGTGAGGGAGCACATAATCCAAGAAGCACAGAGCAGGGACTTTCTCTCAATCCAGGCCGACGAGACCACTGATATTGCCACACAGTGTCAACTCGTGCTTGTGCTGCGGTACATTGATGCCAAAAGCAACGTCAAGTAGAGGTTTTTTGAGTTTATTCCTCTGCGCTCAACTACAGCTGATTCCATCGCTACAGCACTAAGAGTGTCTTGCTGTCATCCTTCCAGAGGATCAGAAGAGTAAACTCATCTCCCAAGCGTATGATGGAGCCAGTGTGATGAGGGGTGCCACTGCAGGTGTTCAAAGGAAGATGCAAGATGTGTACCCAAATGCCCATTACATCCACTGCTATGCAAAACAACTCAGTCTGATAATGCAACAGGCCACTTCTCACATACCCACAGTGAGAATTTTTTTTTCTGACCTTGGAGGATTTGCCAGCTTTTTTTCGAGATCACCCAAGCGCACAGCTGTTCTTGATAAAGTCGTTGCCCATAGACTACCAACATCAAGCAATGTTAGATGGAACTTCCACAGCTGTGCCATCAGTACGGTGTTTGAGCACAGAGAGGACCTCATCCACTGTTTTCAAACTATTAGAGACTCAGGTGACTTTGACCCTGTTACCGTCAGAGAGGCAGGAGCCTTTGCCATGGTGCTGGAGGATCAGGATTTTAATTTTTTTTTTCTGCAACTTTTCCACAACATCGTGCCACATGTGGACCTCCTCTATACCAAACTCCAGAAGAAGGACATAGATTCAGTCCACATCAGGGGGAGCATCCAGCAGGGCATAGAGAAGATCAGGTAGCAGCTGAATTCCTTGTTTTGCATTTATTATTATTATTTTGTATTTATTTATTTTTTTTTATTAAAAATTAAATTCCTTTACAGAAGTTTTCTCCATTCCCTGGTTGACCAAAGCAGTGAAGGTGATTCTCAACCGAAGAGGCGGTTCTATCTATACTTATTTTGCTAGATCTGAGCGCAGCATTTGACACTAATTCACACAAGATTTTGTTGAACAGATTAGAGTCTATTGGAATTATGGGTACCGCTTTGACTTGGTTTCGATCTTATTTAATGGGTCGCACTCAATTTGTGCAGTTGAAGCAGTTTACATCAAAGCCTTCATATGTTACTACTGGGGTTCCACAGGGTTCAGTTCTCGGTCCTCTTTTATTTATTATTTATCTCCTACCTCTTGGTAATATCTTTAAGAAGTTTGGCATTCAGTTTCACTGCTATGCTGATGACACCCAACTTTACCTGTCCTCCAGACCTACCTCTATGTTTCCTCCGTCTATCCTCTCAGACTGTGTAGCTGAGATTAAAGACTGGTTCACATTGAATCTTTTGAAACTAAATAGTAGTAAAACAGAAATTCTCCTAATTGGCCCAAAAACCAATCTGGCTAAGTCTAATTGTTCATCAGTAAATATTGATAATTTTTCAGTCCCTGTATCTAAACAAGTTAAAAGTTTGGGTGTCATCTTTGATATTACGTTGTCTTCCGAAGCTCATATAAACAGTGTTATTCGATCCACATATTTCCATATACGTAACATTAATCGGCTTCGTTCTGCTCTCTCAGTAAGGAGCAAAGCGATTCTTGTTCATGCTGTAGTCACTTCTCGAACTGATTATTGTAATGCTCTCTTTTATTGTTTACCTTCAAAACTTCCTTAACTTCAGTTAGTACAGAATTCAGCCGCATTAATTATTTGCAGAACTCCCATGACTGAACACATTACTCCTGTACTACAACATTTGCACTGGCTCCCGGTTAGATACCGCATTGAATTTAAAGTACTACTTCTTACGTATAAGGGACTCAACCTTGCTCCCTCGTACTTGTCTGATCTTCTTCATATCTACACTCCTACTCGTACTTTAAGATCATCTTCTGTACTCACTCTTGTTCTTCCTCGAACTCGCACTGCTTCTATGGGCTCTCGAGCCTTCAGTTATGCAGCTCCTCATCTATGGAATTTGTTACCACAGGATGTGCGAAATAGTGAAAGTCTTACTGTTTTTAAATCTCACCTTAAGACCCATTTTTTTAGGCAGACTTTTATGTGATTGTTGTATTGGGTATGTTATCTTATAATAGTGATTTTGATTGTGATTTTGATTAAGGTGTCCTTGAATGTCATGTAAGGACCACACAGGGCCATGTGGGTTTGGATTTTGTTTTCCCTTCATAAAAAAAAACCTTCATTTAAAAACTGCATGTTGTGTTTACTTGTGTTATATTTGATTAATATTTAAATTTGTTTGATGATCTGAAACATTAAAGTGTGACAAACATGCAAAAAAATAAAAAATCAGGAAAGGGGCAAACAATTTTTCACACCACTGTATTTTAAAATGTCATATATTCCTGTGATTTCAAAGCTGAATTTTTAGCATCATTACTCCAGTCACATGATCCTTCAGAAATCATATTCTAATATTCTTATTTGCTGCTCAAAAAAACATTTATTATTATTATTATTATTATTATTATTATCATCATCATGATGTTAAAAACAGCTGAATATAATTTTTTCAGGTTTCTTTGATTAATAGAAAGTTCAGAAGAACAGCATTTATCTGAAATAGAAATATTTTGTAACATTATAAATGTCTTTGTCAATTTAAAGCATCCCTGCTAAATAAAAAGTATTCATTTCTATAACCCCCCCTCCCCCCCCCCTCCCCCCCCCACACACACACACACACACACACACACAAAAAATAAATAAATAAATAAATAAAAAAAATAGTTATGACTCCAAGCTTTTGAATGGTATAGTGTATAATGTTAAAAAAGCTTTTTATTTCAGATAAATGATGATCTCTGGATCGTTCTATTCATCAAATAATCCTGAAAAAAAAAATATACTCAGCTGTTTTAATAATAATAATAATAATAATAATAGTAATAAATGTTTCTTGAGCAGCAAATCAGCATATTAGAATGATTTCTGAAGGATCAAGTGACACTGAAGACTGAGTAATGATGCTGAAAATTCAGCTTTGATCACAAGAATAAATTACATTTTTAAAATATATTCAAATAGAAAGCAGTTATTTTAAATCGTAAAAATATTTCACATTATTACTGCTTTTGCTGTATTTTGGATCAAATAAATGCAGGCTTGGTGAACAGAAGAGACTTCATAAACAAGTTTTTATACAGTAAAAAAAAAAAATTAAAAATCTTAACGTTACTGTTCAAAAACTTTTGACTGGTAAGTTAGAGTAATCTCTCTTAAAATACCTTACTGGGTTATGATAATCAAAACAGTCCTGAGCTAGATTAAGCTTTGATTTTCACAGAGCTGTGAGTGTAAATTTCAACTTAAAATATAAATATTAATATGACAAGTTCTCACATCCAAATCAGCAACCTCTCGAGCTTAGCTATTGGTTTACCTTCATATGAAGCAGTTCTTAAAAATACTAAAATGGTACCTAAAATAATAGAATCTGTCTAATCTTGCTAATGACAACATGTTATCACGGGCATGTGCCCATGTATACTGTTTTAAATTCCCATTTAAACTCTTCCATATGTCACATAAATCATTAGCTTCAATCATCTGAGTAAGTCGGTTACAAGAAAGCATATGTGGTTCTACATGATTCCTGTCTATGTTACTTTCCACACAGTTAAAGTCTCTGCCTAAAAATAAATACTCTTCACTATTACGTTTATCTAAATTTTCTGCAAGAACATGTAAAAACACCATTCTTTCTGATGGTAGAGTTGGGGCATATGCACAAATAAAAGCAAAGGTGAGACTCTCAACCTGAGCTCGAATCTTAAGCAATCTACCTTTCACAACTTCTTCCATCTTAATGGAACAGAGAGTAAAACTATTAGCAAAAAAAAAAAAAAAAAAAAAAATAGCAACCTCTCCACTAAGTGAAGATTTATGACTTAAAAAGGAGAGACTTTTAAATTATTTTTCCCATTCAACAGCATTGGTTAGATCATTATGTGTTTCTTGTATAAGTAAAACATCAAGTTGTTTCTGATTCATAGTTTCATATATCACTGTGCGTTTTATACGATCTCTAGCTCTATTCACATTTAAAGACGCAATGCGAATGTCACCCATTTGAAAATAAAAAAATAAACTTAGACCATAACGAAAAAAAAGCAGCCAATAAGGGCCAAAAGTTTGAGTCAATTTACTGCCTTTAACTTTTCAGTTGGTTTTGTAGTTTTGTCACAATTTTTTTCAACCTATATACCTCTTTGTTTGTGAAACATCCCTCACTCATGAACATCCTAGTATTTTCCACAAAGTGCTTGATGTCTGGAAAATAGTCGGCAACCTGCACCCCCCTCAGATTTTTTGTCAGTTTTAAAAACTTCCTGATTTCCTCAGTATCATAAACTTGACATGTCCATTCATTCTGGGAACAACTAGAAGCACCAGAATCAGAGAAATCACTCTCGCTGCCAATATCATCAACATCAGACTCCTTTTCTATCTTGTTTCGATTATGAAACCTTGTCTTTCTTTTTTTCTCTTTAAAAGGTGTTTTAAAACCAGCCTGATCCATATCCATCATTAAATTATCACATAAATTGACACTCATAAGGGGACGTTTTGTCCAGCACTATACTGACATGTGAAATAGCCTATCCATGTTCTCATCAGCCTTGGACTCATTCCTGATGACAACAGGGACAACTAAATCCTTTTCTCCATTATTTTCTACTATGGCCTGATTCACCTTTTCTGTCTTTGAATGAGGCACTGTATCAGTTAAGCTACTAGTGGATGGCCTGGGTTCAGCTTGGATTGGGTCAGGAACATTATTTGTTTTTCCTTCATTCCCGACTTGCACACTGTTTTCACTTGAGGAATCTTGTGCATTTGTGCCATTTTTGTCTGGACAAACACGCATGAGATTCCCCATTTTGCCACAGCCAAAGCACTTCATCACATCAGTACTTACAAAGACAGTCAAAGTCATCAACTCTAAATTTCAGATTCAGGTTATGCTCAGTTCTATTATCTTTCAGGATCATATAAGTAAATCTCCTGAAAGATACTACATTACTTCCGAGAGTAACTTTTTGCCTTTTACCTGTGTGTATGTGTCTGTAAAATACGGAGAGGCAAAGCAGACGAGAATTCAGGAGGCTCGCCTTACTTCCGGTGCACTGCCCACCAATAAGAGCTCTGCATGCTCAAGTACGAGAGAATGTTGTGGTCGATAGTGTCGAACCCAGTGCTAAGATCCAGTACCACTAATAGAGAGATCCAACCATAATCGGATGATAAGAGCAGGTCATTTGTAACTCTAATGAGAGCAGTCTCAGTACTTTGATACAGTCTAAATCCTGACTGGAAAACCTCATAGATACCATTTTTCTCTAAGAAAGAACATAGTTGCAAGGATACTACCTAGTATCTTTGACAGAAAAGGGAGATTCGAGATCAGTCTGTAATGAACTAATTCTTTTGGGTCAAGTTAACTTAGCGAATGAGTTGAATTGTTCCTCAGTGCACTGTGCACAATCTATAGTGCACTGTCTGATGTGATACTGTAGCTGACGGCTGCATGGTTACAATTTTATCTCTGGTTTTGTGTTTATTTTTGGAACTGATTTTTCATAGGCCACATTAATCTGAGTTTACGTACCTCAGTTTTTGAGTAGAAAAAACAACATTATTTATGGATAATTTTGACAATATTAAATAAAATATGAAAAAGAAAATTGCACTATCAAACTAGCATGCTCTAATGTTTAACCAAGAAATTTGTTTTGAAATGCTTATATCTTGTAAAAAAAAAAAATAATAATAAAAAAAAAAAAAAATAGCACAAAAAGAACACTTGTGGTGTTCCCGGCCTACCAAAAATAGCTTATAAATCTCTTGTTGTGCTATATCATCACCAAAAATGGGATTCAATCTTTTTGTCAACTAGTTTTCATTCAATTAGGATTGGTTTTGTATTTAATTTTGATACTGACTGATTGTAGGCCTTATTGATCTTAGCTTTATACATCAAAAATGACCATCCATTGAAAATGAATGTGGGAGATTGGAAATCTGAGAAATATTTAGTGTTCAGAGCATGTTGATCATGTTCATGTTCACATATGTATTTGTGCCTGCAAATACACAGCTCAAAAAATTAAGAGAACACCTAAATCACACACTGGATCTCAATGAATGAAATAATCAATTAAACAAAATCTTTATCTATACACTTTCTATATGTTAATGTCAATGGAAACGTCTCGGTTACGTATGTAACCCTCGTTCCCTGAAGGAGGGAACGGAGACGTCACGTCGGATGACCGACGAAATTGGGATCTCGCCAGAGAGACCAATCCACTTCGAGTGTAACTAAACGAGCCAATGGACATTGGCATGCGATTATTGCATCCAGCTGCCGCTGATCACAGCGTGAGCATAAGAGGCAGCTGATGCACCGCATCAATTATGTTTTCGCTGAGGAGCCGAGCCGGCGACCCGGCAGCTCAGCGGTGGTACAGCGACTGTGGCGACGGGACGTGACGTCTCCGTTCCCTCCTTCAGGGAACGAGGGTTACATACGTAACCGAGACGTTCCCCTTTCAGTCGGTCACTCCGAGTCACGTCGGATGACCGACGAAATTGGGATCCCTACCAAAGCGCCACAGGAGCTGCCCCTTCCAGTGCCCTGTGTAGGGCTCCTGACCCTTCCTATAAGGCAGACAATAGGACCGGGCTCTACACAGAGAAGGTCAACTACTGGTGTTCCTTGAGCAACCCAAACAGTAGGACTAGGATAACACTGGGAAGCGTGCCCTTCCACTTGGAAGAGGCACACTGCGGAGTCACCTCCTCCCAGAGGGGGTTAAGTGACATTCAAACATGTGAAGTAACCCCGAAGGGCCCTATTGCACATGGAAGTCTCTGAGATGGCTCAGGCTGCATCTTTAGAGATGGCAGAACGTGGTCCGCCAGGGGAAACATGGCTCTAATAAGAATACCGTGGAATACACATATGGGATCCCGACAGGGTCTCTCATATGGGCACTAGCCTCGCACCAGATTTCAAGAATTCATTGGCTGAAGGCCTGGCGCCGGACGCCCCGCCGCGTCCGGACGCCGGAGTGCTGGAGGACTCAACAGGGTTTGCCTGGTTAAGGAACTCTCTGGAGAATTAGGCGTAAGGACGCCGCAAGCCGACTCTGAGCCGGCCCTCTCAGTGCCACTACCCGTTTGAGGTGAGAACACAGGAGGAAACCGGTTCGACACGTAGGCTATAAAACCTAGCGAACGTGTTGGGAGTCGCCCAACCCGCAGCTCTACAGATGTCTGCTAGCGAGGCACCACGAGCCAGCGCCCAGGACGATGCGACACCCCTAGTGGAGTGAGCACGCAACCTGAGCGGGCAGGGCACACCTTGTGCTTCGTAGGCCAAGGTGATGGCATCCACTATCCAGTGGGCCATCCTCTGCTTGGAGACAGCCTTCCCCTTCTGCTGTCCTCCGTAACAGACAAAGAGCTGTTCTGAGGTCCTGAAGCTCTGAGTTCTATCCACGTACTGACGCAGTGCGCGTACAGGACAGAGCAAAGCTAGGGCTGGGTCTGCCTCCTCCAGGGGCAGCGCTTGCAGGCTCACTACCTGGTCCCTGAAGGGCGTGGTAGGAACCTTGGGCACATAGCCGGGCCGGGGCCTCAGTGTTGCACTGGAGTCAGCCGGCCCAAACTCAAGGCACGACTCGTCGACCGAAAATGCCTGCAGGTCCCCCACCCTCTTGATTGAGGCCAATGCAGTCAGGAGTAGGGTTTTCATAGAAAGAAACTTCAACTCGACTGACTGCAATGGCTCAAAGGGGGCAGTTTGTAGGGCTCTTAGCGCCAAAGCCAAATCCCAAGAGGGAAGGGAGGGAGGCCTCGGAGGATTTAACCTCCTGGCCCCCCTAAGAAACCTGACGACCAGATCGTGCTTCCCCACCGACCTCCCCTCTATGGGGTCGTGGTGGGCAGAAATAGCAGCAACATATACCTTAAGGGTGGAGGGGGACAGCCTACGCTCCAACCCTTGTTGCAAAAAGGAAAGCACGGCTCTGATCGAACATCTCCGGGGGTCCTCCTGGTAAGAGGAACACCATTCAACGAACAGGTTCCACTTCAGCGCATAGGCCCGTCTTGTGGACGGTGCTCGTGCTGAAGCGATAGTGAGCGCTACCTCCTGGGGCAGGTCACCTAGAACCTCCGCGTCCCGTCCAGGGACCACACATGAAGTTTCCACAAGTCTGGACGCGGGTGCCAGAGGGAGCCCCGTCTCTGAGAAAGCAGATCCTTCCTCAGAGGAATCGGCCAGGGAGGGGCTGTCGCGAGGAGCATGAGTTCCGGGAACCAGGTCCTGTTGGGCCAATATGGAGCCACTAACAGGACCTGCTCCTCGTCCTCCCTGATCTTGCACAATGTCTGTGCTAGCAGGCTCACTGGGGGAAACGCATACTTGCGCAAGCCCTGGGGCCAGCTGTGTGCCAGTGCATCCGTGCCGAGCGTTGCCTCGGACAGGGAGTAGAACCACTGGCAGTGGGTGGTTTCTGGAGATGCAAACAGGTCTACCTGAGCAACTCCGAACTGACTCCAAATCAGCTGGACCGCCTGGGGATGGAGTCTCCACTCCCCAGGAAGTGTCGCTCGAGACAGCTCGTCGGCCGCCTGATTGAACACTCCTGGGATGTGGATGGCACGAAGGGACCTCAGATGCTTCTGACTCCAGAGGAGGAGGTGGCGGGCGAGTTGCGACATGCGACGGGAGCGCAAACCGCCTTGCCGGTTGATATAGGCAACGGTCGCAGTGTTGTCCGTACGGACCAGAACGTCCCTGCCCCAAAGGCGCCCTCTGAGGCGGCACAGGGCAAGGCGTACTGCCAGCAACTCGAGGCAATTGATATGCCAACGCAGAAGGGGGCCCGTCCAAACCCCTGATACTGCGTGCCCGTTGTACGTGGCACCCCAGCCGGTGGCCGAGGCATCCGTGAATACCACAGCATGCCTGGATACCTGCTCCAGGGGCACTCCTGCCCGAAGGAACGAAGGATCTGACCACGGGCTGAAGGTCTTGCGGCAGGCCGGTGTAATCTGAACCCGGTGAGTACCGCGTTTCCACGCCCACCTCGGGATTCGACCATGGAGCCAGTGCTGAAGCGGTCTCATATGGAGCAGACCGAGCGGAACTATGGCCGCAGCTGCAGCCATATGCCCCAGGAGCCTCTGAAAGAGTTTCAGTGGGACCGCTGTCCTGCCTGATAAAGTCTTGAGGCAGTTCAGCACCGACTGAGCACGTTCCTGGGTGAGGCGTGCTGTCTGGTTGACCGAATCCAACTCCATGCCGAGAAAAGAGATCCTCTGCACTGGCACGAGTTGCTCTTTTCCCAATTGACCCGAAGGCCCAACTGGCTGAGGTGCCTGAGCACCAGGTCCCTGTGTGCGCACAACAGCTCTCGAGACTGTGCAAGTATGAGCCAGTCGTAGAGGTAGTTGAGAATGCGCACACCCCGTTCTCTCAGGGGAACAAGGGGCCGCCTCTGCGACTTTGGTGAAGACACGAGGCGAAAAGGGACAGCCGGAAGGGCAGGACCTTGTACTGATATGCCCGACCGTCGAACGCGAATCGCAGGAATGGCCTGTGTCGCGAGAGAATCGAAACATGAAAGTACGCGTCCTTCAGGTCGATTGCTGCAAACCAATCTAGGGGACGGACGCATCCAAGAATGCGTTTCTGCGTCAACATCTTGAACGGCATCTTGTGAAGTGCACGGTTCAAAACTCGCAGATCCAAGATCGGTCGTAACCCACCGCTTTTCTTGGGCACAATGAAGTAAGGGCTGTAAAACCCCGACCTCATATCGGCTGGAGGGACCGGCTCTATTGCATCCTTCGCCAGTAGGACTGCAATCTCCGCGAGCAAGACAGGGGCATCGACGGCTTTGACTGAAGTGAACCGGATGCCCCTGAACTTGGGGGGGACGCCGGGCGAACTGAATCGCATAGCCGAGTCTGATGGTCCGCAGGAGCCACCGGGACGGGCTGGGGAGCGCTAACCAGGCTCCGAGAGACCGCACCAGCGGGGCCAACGGGCCCACCGACATGCCCGCGGTGGGGCAGCGAGGTGGAACACAGGGACCGGCCCCAGGGCCTGTGACGGCCTGGCCTGTGACGGCAGGGGGCGGGGTCTGGGTGTGTAGTGTAGCACTCACCTGATTTCTCCTCGCGTGGGAGGAGACACAGGAACCCGGCTTGAGGCTTGTGACAGCCCGGCGTTTGACGACTTGAAGCGGGGACTGGAGTGCTACTGCCCTTACCTGGTTCCACGAATGGGCAGGAGGGGTGCTCTTGGGCAACCACCCGCTGCCTGCTGGCGAGAGAGGAGGAGGGAAGTGATCCTGTGATGCACGGATCACCACTCTCCTCCTCTTGAGACCCGGAGATTGAGGAGACCGCTCTTTACTGATGTTTTGGGTACCGCTGGCTGCTGGGCCAGCGGCGGAACAAAATGAACAAAAGATACTCCACCCGGCCCTCCTCCGGGGGAGGGAGTGGTGCAGTCACCATCTCCCGATGAGCAGTCTCCTCCATCTCTGGGTCGACCGTCCCAGGGCCTCTTGCACTTGCGCTTGCCGCCAGGTTTGGCGGGGGCCTGGACGGGCTGGGCGTCCTGCCTGCGACCGGCTCCACGACGCTGCCTGGTGAAGGCTGCTGCGGCTGCGCGGGAGCGGGGGCGGCCGCAGGGGGGCGCCCACGGCGACGAGCAGGCTGAGTGGCTGCAGCCGGAGTGGAAGCAGCAGGTTTCCTCCGGCGCATGATGTGTTTGCCTCAGTCTGCTTCTGGGCTGCCGAGAACTGCTGGGCAAAGCTCTCGACAGCGTCGCCGAAAGGGCCGGTCTGTGACACGGGAGCATTCAGGAACTGTACCTTCTCCTGCTCCTTCATGTCAGCGAGACACAGCCAGAGATGGCGCTCCTGGACATCGCACAACCCAGAGACTGTGCGGTCACCTTCGTCACTCGTAGCGCGAGGTCCGTCGCAGCACGCAGCTCATGTAGAACCGCCAGGTCGTGACCACCCTCGTGCAGGTCTTTCAGTGCTTTGGCCTGGTGGACCTGCAGCAACGCCATAGCGTGGAGGGCGGAAGCCGCCTCCCCACAGGCTCTATAAGCACTGCCAGTTAGACCTGACGAATACTTAGAGGCCCGTGAGGGGAGACACGGATCACCCCGCAGGGTGGAAGCGGCTGTTGGACACAGTTGCATGGCCACAGACCGTTCCACCGAGGGGATGCCCGCATACCCCAAAGCGGCTCCACCATCGAGGGTGGTGAGAGCGGAAGAACTACAAGATGTGTTTCGGGCAGTGAAAGGTGCCCTCCACAATCTTGTCAGCTCCTCATGCACTTCCGGAAAGAATGGCACCGGAGGGGGGCGCTGAGAACCAGCGCCACCCCCACCGAGGAACCACTCGCCCAGCCTCGAAGGATCGGGACACGGTGGCTTTTTAGGATTCCACACGAGCCCGACATTCTCGGCGGCCCGGGAAAGCATAGCCGTCATCTCTGGGTCTGGCACGGACAACGCTACCACACCCGAAGGGGGCAACGCAGCCGGGTCGTCATCCCCGGAGAGAGAGGGCCCGCCCTCCGATGCGGTGATCGACATCTGGTCGTCAGAGGGGGCACCGAAGGAAACGCGTGGCCAGCGCGCTCCTTCGGCAGCTCCACCGGCTGCGGAGTGCTTGAGGGGTGAGGAGCTCCACTTGGGGAAGCCCTCACCGTAATCCTCAAATCACCTCTAACTCCACCGGATCCAGTGTGCACGCCGGATCACGGCAGGCAGAGGGACTCTGCCATGTTTGACATAGCAGAGTCGCACTCCGAGATGGTCATGTCCCCGCAAGAAGAACATGAACCATCCACGAAAGCCACCTCAGCGTGCTGAATGCCCAGACACGTGAGGAAGCGATCGTGACCGTCCTGAGGCGCCAGGAAAC
The DNA here is from genome assembly GCA_039654775.1 of Spinibarbus caldwelli. Classification (NCBI taxonomy): domain Eukaryota; kingdom Metazoa; phylum Chordata; class Actinopteri; order Cypriniformes; family Cyprinidae; genus Spinibarbus; species Spinibarbus caldwelli. Next base: position 22,533,554 of record CM077251.1, read on the forward strand.
GACCACACCCAGAAACGCACGGGTGAAAAGACATCTTTAAAAAGACGCGATCACCCGTGTTGCTCTTTTAGAGAAATTGCTCTTTCAGAGAAATGCTCTTTTAGTGCTGAAGCACGCAGGGGAGCTGGCCACCGCACACTCCTAGTGTGGCTGTCAGCAGGAAGACGATCTTTCTCTCCCGGACACCGTGACCACCGCTGCCGCGCCGTAACGCCCGCACTCGCTCGCAGAACACTCTCTTGGAAGGGAGAGCAGTAGCTTTAACCACTACCGCTCGGCTCCGAAGCGAAAGGATAATTGATGCGGTGCATCAGCTGCCTCTTATGCTCACGCTGTGATCAGCGGCAGCTGGATGCAATAATCGCATGCCAATGTCCATTGGCTCGTTTAGTTACACTCGAAGTGGATTGGTCTCTCTGGCGAGATCCCAATTTCGTCGGTCATCCGACGTGACTCGGAGTGACCGACTGAAAGGGGAACCACAGTCATCAACACACTGAGGGCTGGATTCAAAATTACATCAAAAATCAATGTAAATAACTAAAGTTACAGGCTGATCCAACTTGCATGAAGTTCATCACAGCACCATCGGATGCTCCGATACATTTCTGTCAGGACCACTATTGTCAAAGGATAGACACTTAGCATACAGTTTGGTTTGGCGGTATGGTTCTGTTCTGGGCAAAAACTCCCTGCCCATCCACTAGGGGTGTCGAAATTAATCGTTGCATCGCGATGCAGACGTGAACGATTCTGCATCGATGTAGTAATAGACCATAATCGATTATAACCTATGACGTCATTCAGATTAGATTTGTATTAGATGCACGAAACTCACGTACTGCAAGGCTCGCAAAATCTCTAGCCTGACGTCCCGGGGCTATTGTGTTTTCCAGTCGGGCTACCAAAATGTATCACCGCCTGCCCGACGGGCTATCTTAAGTACAGGGCTCCCGCGGGTCCTTAAAAACTCTTCAATTTACTTGTATCAAACTTAAGGCCATACAAAGTTTTAAATACGTTAAATGGTATAAGAAATGTCTTAACTATAATTTCAAAAGGTCTTACAGTTGGGGACAGAAAGACAAGAATGGCGATTCAGCTGGATTAAACTTCAAAAGGCAATGATGCAATTGAATAAATATGAGCGCTGCACTTTTCAAGTCAAAACGCGGCGCAGATGTCTTTATGTGAATGTATCTGAAGGGAACCGACTGTCCTCAGAAATGTGTCATTTATTTCATCTTGCCTATAATGCTTGATAAAGCAGCGTTTATGAGCGAGGACGGTGCTTTGTGTACAGCCGCTAACAGGGAGTTTCTCTGAGGTAAACCGCTGTATTAAACCGCTCCTAAAGCGCCACCTCGTGGCAGAGAATGCATTTGTATTTCCAATAAGCCTTTCTTGCCATTTATGGTCAGATCAATGCAAATATTGACCCATGTTTTTACGCAGCAAACACATAGAATTGTAAATGAGAAAGAAGTTAATGTGCCTTCTAAAAAATCTAAATAATTAAGACAGTAATATTTATTGGTTTTAAATTAATATAATAATTTATATGCTTGATTTATCCCTTTTCATAAAAATGCTCTAAAGGCTGAAATGCTGTTGTATAAGATTTTTGTTTTTGTGAAAACCTGTATCTGAACTGTAAATCATGTCATTTTATGGCTTAATACCGTATGTTACCATAGACGTTGTCCAACCCCGCTCATACTGTGTTCATTTTACTTGTGCAGCTCTTAAAATGGGTCATAAATTGCCTTAAATTTATTTAGAAAAATTCTGAAGATACCCTGTAAATAGTGAAATAAAATTCCTTCCTTCATATTTGTTGATAATTTTGTATTGAAAATATTTTTGATTGAAATTTAGACTCCTATCTGATTTTCTACATTAAAAAAAAAAGGGGTTAAATTAATTTTCGGGCTACCAAAATCTGAAGAGTACCTGCCCGAAGGGTTACCAGGGATTTTGAAATTTTACTGTACTGACAGACTTTCACGTGCGCATTGTGTTTGTTTGTCCTGAAGCTCGCGGCTGCGGTTAAATGCACTTGCATCTACTTTTATGATACGAAATTGATGTAAACACAGTCAGTTATGTTTTTAGAACAGGACAAAACATCTGATATGTCGAAATAGATTTGTGCATTAGTGTGAATGCAGTCTATTAAAGCTGCCAGTGTCTATGATCTCATCAGTAATAATCAAATGGTAATAATGCTGAGGAAAAAAGAAAAACCCATAACTATGATTATCTGTAAACTTTTGATACCTAAAGCACTCCCAGATATTGAAAGTGCTTTTTGTTTATCACCTGTAAATGTCTTTTCCTCCCTTTATTACTTTATTTGCTTGTATGTTTTGAAGCTATATTTGCTTTTAATTCTTAACAATAATTAATTATATATTAATTAATATATTAATTAATTAACAATTATTTTAAAAAGTAGCCTGCTTATACATAATTTAATAAAAATGCACAAAATAAATTTGATATAATCGTGATGCATTGTGTTGCATCGTGATATCGAATTGAATCGAATCGTTGACATGATAATCGTAATCTAATTGAATCGTGAAATCAGTGCCGATTCACACCCCTACCATCCACGCAGCCTGTCATGAATGAGCAGGGAGAGCAGCAATAATAACCCCCCAACATAAACGATATGCCAGAACCCCCCAAACCACAACTGATGGCAAATCTGAAAGAAGTATGTCCTTCTGGAATAACAGACTGGGGCAGCAGCAAAGGGGTGCTCTTCTTATAAGCAGCTTAAGAAGAGCAGTGAGCCCCTTTAATGCAGTACCTGAAAAAGGTTAAAGATGCAGAAAACCCACTAGAATTGGCAGCCTAAGAGAGATCATAGTATACCTTATGTCAAAAATTTGATTTATTGCCCCTCATAAAATTCCACCCCCCACCCCCCACCCCCCTTACTGGACACCTGTTTTGGACACCTGTTTGTACACCCCCACCCATCTAAATGGGGCCATCTGTTTTTATCCAGTCCAGCGATCCGAAGGAATTTATGACTGTTTTTGGAAATGTGTTTTTGTGTGTGGGGGTGTACAAACTGTTAAAACTATGTGCTTTAAACTTTAAATTGTGAAACAGTGTTAAATGGGATAAAGGGAAGTTTTTATTAAAGTTTTTCACACACACATCAAGAAAAAACATCAAACATACGCGTAAAACGAGCAATGCAATGACTGTTTTTCCCTGCAAGTTAAGAAGAGCTAGTGTTGTTCATTTAAAAACTAGTTAGAGTTTGACAAAGTAAATCTTACCACCTTCTAAAACAAAAATGTATCAGGAGCGTTCGTTAAACAATACGGCAGTTTTTCTGTTTCAATTTAAAACTAGTTAGAGTTTGTTATACGTTAAGTAAAGTAGCTACTGAACGACTTACCGTGAAAAAACAAAAATTATGAGATCGATAAAACAACGGCATAAGATACTTGTCAAAATCTTGTAACATTACACTTTAAAACTAGTTAAACAAAAGAAAAAGAACCACGTAGGCCTATCTTGCAGTGATCTAAAACCAAAAGTATGAGATCGATAAAACAACGGCATAAGATACTTGTCAAGATCCATGTTGTACGCCACCATTAGTTACAGTTTTAAAAAGCGAGACCTTGTTACTGCCAGAAAGTTAAAAGAAAAAGAACCGCGTAGGCCTATCTTACGCTGCTACATCCTCACACGCTGCTGTCAAAACTTAAAATGAGCTCAGGAACGCTGCGATCAGACCACACCCCACTACCCGCCCCTAACACCGGTGAGGAGGAAAGAATTAAACAAAGTAATGTTTTAACATTAGAACAAAAGTTATTTTTAATAAATCTTTGACATTTCTGAATTAATGAAACCTTCTTCCTGTTTTTAACATTAGACCACACTTTTTCACTTTAAAAATTAGGTTACACAAGTTTTTTTGTTGTTTTTTTTTTTTTGTTTTTTTTATAAACATTAACCTCTAAGCCACAGGAAAATGTTGCTTATTTTATTTTATTTACTTTAGTTTAGTTATTCGCACTTAATTTAGTAATTCCTTTATTTACACTTCTATTTTTGACAATCTTAAAACTTGCAGTGGGGCATATCAGTTTGAAGACGTATACACCATAGTTACAATATCAAGATGACTCAGAATGGTAACATCCGGGCCCCAGTCAAACCACACCTACAACCGTCCCCTACACCGGAGGAGAGACCGCGAAGACTTATTTTTAATAAATCTTTTAAATTTCTTAATTAATGAAACCATTCAGCCTAAAACTTTTCACTTTAAAAATAGGTTAGCCTGTACAAGTTTTCTTCTAAACAATCACATCTAAGGCACAGGCTAGTTATTCACACTTAATTCACCTATTCCTTTAATCGACCTTTGATTTTTGTCAAGTTTAAGACTTCTGACGTGTTATATAACCCAGACTTTTTCACTTTTAAAAATTAGGTTACACAACTTTTCTTCTAAACAATCGCCTCTAAATGTTTTCGGTTCATACCGCGTAATAAATCAAGACAGGATTTCTCTTTGATTTTCTTGCAGTAAGACTTCTTATCAGTTGAAACAGACGTAGAAAGTGTAAACTTTTACAACATAACACGAAATACAAGATATCGCGGCTCACGCATCGCAATGAAACGAGAGAAGGTTTGAAGATGGCGTGCAGAATTTGTGGCGCTGTGCTATAGGGTAGCCTATCGGTTAAAACACATTCACGCAGCCTACAAATATTTAACAGGAATGAAACCACATGTTTTTGTTTCATACCGCGTAATAAAATCAACACAGTATTCCTCTTTGATTTCTCGCCGTAACACTTGTGGTGTGTTATCTATCAGCTGAAACAGATGCACAACGTCTAAACTTTTACAACATACTACGAAATGCAAATATCTCGTCTCGCGCAGTACAACGAAACAAGAACGCGATGGGTGTCTGGGATGAATGATTATGCGTTCATACCACCGTACTGTTTTTCAAAAGATTGTAAAAACATCTAAATTAATTTTATGGGGTTGTTTTATAATTGTAATCTAGTGAGTTTGGAGGGATCTGGCGATTTGAACGGTGGTGTTGTGTCAGACAAAGTTCAGAGATCAAAACAGATATTTCTTCTAAGATGTTCACTGATTAAAGTATGTCCATTGCACCCTTTTTTTACAACATGCACCTGTGAGTGCGGCGGGGTCTTCCGGTCCTGGTGAACTTTTTGCCTAAAATTCAGTGATCAAAGGACATCCATGTTAACCATTTTTTGGCATGCACCTGCAAAGTTCAGTGACCGGTCAAAGGATGTGTGGCCTTTTGAACCTTTTTACGACACATATCTGGTGAAGTTAAAACAAGATGACGAAAAGCAGCATGAAGTTAAGTTTTGTAGATTTTAGATCTTTCTAAAACCGCGATGCTCTAAAGCAAGGATTAGAAGTCCTCTGATGAATGCAAAGGTGGTTACAAAAATTTTTCTTTATGAATTAGACCTAAATTAGACTAAAAATTAGACGTCATAAGGTTGTTTGCAACAAAAGTACATCCTAAACAAGGTGCTACAAATGTCTCACAGAATCTTTACAACAGATTAGACATTCTTTCCCACTTTAAAAATGTTATTATTAACCGTGGGGGTTTAAATGCAGCATTTTTTTTCACAGTATAATGTTTTATTTTATTAAAATAAAAACAACTGTGTCTTCATAGGTTTATTTTACTAAGATTTGATCAAATAGTTGACAGAGCAAATAATTCAAATAGTTGATAAGTCCAATTTATCAACCCGCCTGATGTGTCTGACGGTTTGTGACAAATATCTTACTGATACAGACGTGTTAAGAGTTTAAGTGTGTGTAAAACACGTGCAAAGTTCAATATTACTGTTAAAAATAGTTTAATAAAGCACAAACACTCACATAAAAAACAAAAACACACACACACACACACACACACACACACTAAAACAATCCCTGCAGTTAAACATTTAAACTTTTACGATGTCGCATAAAAACCTTTTACAAATAAAAACTTTTAGCATCACACTGGGTATCTCTACAAGACGATGGAAAGCAGTATGATTAAACGATGTAACTTTTGTTTTAACAAATAAGTTAAGTTTTGTAGATTTTAGATCTTTCACACCTAAAACCATGATGAGGATCAGAAGTTGTCAAATGATCCTCTGATGAATGCAATGCGCTTACAGAGATTTTTCTTTATGAATTAGATCTAAAATAGACTAAAATTATCTGTTGTAAGGTTGTTTACAACAAAAGAGCATCTTAAACATGGTGCAAAAATGTTTAATCTTTACAATAGATTAGACTTTCTTTCTCACTTGAAAAATGGTATTATTAACCATGCTGTTTAAAATACAACATATTTATTTTTTCACACTATAATGTTTTATTTTATTAAAATAAAAACAACAGGGTCTTTATAGTTTTATTTTACTACGATTTGATCAAATAATTGATATAAGAAACAATCAAATATTTGACAAGTCCATCTTATCACCCAAGCTGATGTGTCTTACGGTTTGCGATGACATTAATATCTTACTGAAACAGATGTGTTAAGATGTTACGTATGTGTCAAATGTGTGTAAAGTTCAATATTACTGTTAAAAATAATTTAAAAGGCCATTTTTAACTTTCATATAGGATTCACAACCACACTCAGTTGCTTTTTGTGTAACAGACCCCCCCGGGACAGATGAAAATAGAATGTATGAAAGACTTTTCTTTTAAGATATTATAATGACAGACTAAAAACTTTAGGTTGATTAAAACAACCGGGGTTGTGCATTTCTCTTGAATATGTATACAGTAACCAGTGAGTACATGAAACATTATTGTATGCTTGTAGGATGCTTGTAGTTTGTAGTTAATCACATCTTTAACCTAAAACATTTTTCATTCAAACTAGCTCACGCACGTAGCTTTCTCAGACACCCCACAAACTGCCAACAACATTCTTAAGTTTGTTTTATCATTTACCTGCAGCTGAAACCCTATAATGAAATTATTTATGCATTATTACAAGTATGATGATAAAAGAGGTCATTAACTTGTTTAACACTAAAAATGTGAACAATATCACTTAAGACTAGTTTGACAAACAAGGGCACGCTCATAAAACAAGCCTGGACCCAATTTGAAGCATTCTAACAAGAAGTACAACCATTGCAGAAAATGTATTATAGCACCGCAGTAAGATGTGTGATTGACCACCTTATCAGATGTCCAACATATTATTACAAGGTCCCCTGCTTACCTAGTTTATGATGAAACTAGAAAATACAGGCGTGAGCTAACAGTCATTAAAAATACTGGTAACGTTCAATTAGATGAAGACATGCAGAGGTAGCGAACACAACAAACTTGGGGGTCGTGAAGCAAACTGTCTTAACACAACACACGTTCTCCAGAATGGTGCTGATGGCGGGTTCATAATTTCACGACGAAGACAGACTGAATATTCAGATAGCAGATGGGACTGACTGACTTTTTCTTAAGATTTGATTTCAAGAACACACAACCGAATCCTAATGCTATTTCACGAAATAACACAACAACGGGTGCTCCATTTCAACATATACATGTCAAGTATGTTTTGCCATGAGTATATCGTATTCTTCTTATATATATATATATATATATTTGTTTAGGCTAAATACGTTTTAACAATTATTTTTGTTTTTGTTTTTACAAAGATATTAAATTGAACGCGTGTGACTAATACCTCATTCAAACGTCGCGGACTTTCAGGTCTGCGAACTACAATACCCAGCATGCACCTCAGACTTCAAACATGGCCGTCGGGGATCCATATCCCAAAATGCTCATACGTGACAGAGCTCTAAATCTTCGGACTTCTGATTATACGCACGCTCAGATACCCTATATAAAAAGACTCGCATTTCTACACTTTTTGTGAAGAATACGTGTCTTCCGTGTTGTAATGTTACAACCCCTTTAGTTGTTTAATTAATTAATTTATTTATTTATTTATTTATTTTGTACGATCTCTGTTAGTGATGCAAAGTCTGATTCATTTCCGCGAATCGATTCTTTCCCACAGTTCGGTTCAACGAACCGGTTCATCGTCTCCTTAAGTCGTCTCGCGGTGATGTCAGTGTACATCTGTTTTCTAACAATTTCTAACCTTCATGTCGGGTACGAGTCACGACCGAACGATATTGAATAGCCTACACATAAACGTGGATGTGTTCTACATCTCTACAGTATAAGCCTGTAGAAAGAATAAACCAGTAAACCTTATAAACCTGTTGATTTGGCTTAACAACTTTAAAATATAATCTGCATGCGCGATAAACCACACTCTTAAAATTGATAACGCAGGTAATATGTGTAAAAGGACTGATAACATATTAACGTGATGTTTTGGTTCGTGTCTTACACAACTGTGCGTTACTGAACGTTTTTATTAAGTTTTAATATAAAAGATAATAGTTTGTTAACAATTTAGATGCTTTTATTATGAAATCACACAAAGAATCGCTGAAGTACGTACTGTTTGTTAACATGGAATTAGTTGAAATAATACTATGTGCTCATTTAACTGCTTTATTTACAGTATGCTGAATATTACACTCTTAAACAGGAACATTAAAACATTTCAAACTTGTTAAACGACCACTTCAATACATTCCTCTTATGAAAATGCTTTATAAAACATTTATCAAATACTATAAAACTCATATCCGTTAAGCGCTGTCAAATAGAATCTTGTCTGTAAGTTCACAACATGTGAATTACCAACAAGTTCTCAAACAGAAACATACTTACACCAAACTTGAAAATATGTTCAAAACACATAAATATCCATCACGCATATAGTTCATACACCTATCTAACGCATTCTGCACACCTTAAAACGATACATTCAATCAAAAACCTGGCCAAAAGACAGACAGACAGACAGACAAAACCTCAATGATAGCTGAGATGGATCGAGAGGGAGGACAAAATAATTATTCTTCACCACGGTAACATAGTTGGGGGTTCAGAGAAATTTGATATCCTTACTGTAGATTTTCTTAATATTCTTTATTCTAGTTATTATTTTCCTCTTATTCATAAACCTGCAAGAGTTAAGGAAAATTCAACAAATTTGACAAATTCTCTAAGTGAAGAAATTAAATCTGGTGTTTTATATTCAGACTTGTCTGATCATTTTCCGATATCGCATAATTCTGTAATTAGGGTTAACAGGATTGAACTCTCAAAAAAAAAATACAACAACAGAATTGATTTTTATTAATCAATTAAATGACAGTCCTTCTACACGACACTGCTTAAGACTAAACAAATGATATTCCTTTTAGGTAATTTTTCTTGTCTGACTACGATGTGGGGTCACAAGACGAACCGAGCACAAAAAGCGAGTGTTTGTGTTTTTCTGTTACCTATGCGTCACTTAAATTTACGCATTTCACAGCACATACACAGATACGCGTTTCTTTTGCGTATGTCTCTAAACAATAGTTAGGTAAACGACTTACAGTTGATAAGTCATTTTAAGCGAAAGGCGGAATGATTCATGTCGTTTTTATTCTGTCCACACCAATACTTTGATACCGGTGTTTTAGGTCTGACCCAGAAAACAGATGTCTTAATATTTTGTTCTTCTTTTTATGAAAACATGCGGTAAGCAGTTTTTGTCCTCATCTGCATTATACCGACACATTTTAACATGTCATAATTTCCGATAGTTAGTTAGCAAATGCGATTGTTTATTACTGAGATAAGTCACATCAGAGCCGCATTCTAGTTTATATTTTTCATCTACTTACATGTTTAATGGCGCTACTGTTCTAGATCTCGTCACACCGTTGTGAGATATAAACAGTAAATTTCTTCATTACCTTACACTTTGAAACCAGAACAATTTTATATCTTTCTATGATTTGTTCGCTCTTTCTGTTTGAATTTGTTTACCGCAGTTTTGCCATCCTTATCTTATTTTCCCACCTAATTGTAATTGTTAGGCCTACGCTTATGGCGTTATACGCTTTGGATCGTTAGCATCCTCTTTGTTGATATAAGTCAATATTTCTGCGAATTTAGTTGATTTAATAAAATATTGCGTCTTCATTCGAGACATTTACTTTACATTATTATATTGTATCAGATATAAGATACAAGATCGTTTCTTATTAAATATTAATTATTATTAAATTGATAACAAACAAAAAACTTATCTAGGCGTGACCAATGTTTATGTCTTCCTGGCGACAACCCCCCCACCCTGTACACCACGCAACAGGTTGAGGGTGGGCCCGAACGCTAAAACCAAAGACAACTGTCCTGATAAACTCAGTTACAGCATTGCTACCAGGTTTTAAAGTGCAGACGGCGGAGCTACTGTAAGATCTTGTCAAACGTTATCTACATGGATCGACAGAATCAGCTTCAAGAAACCAATTCGTCTGAGCCCAACGCGCTCTACAGTTTTTCAATTAATAAGACTTCGGCGGATCTGAACCATAAACCGGAAATTGAAACTGAAAGTGAAATTCCACAGGACCGTCGCGGATTAAAACAGTCAATCAAGATTCTAGGAAACGGCGACAACGCTGTATATCGGCTAGGGGACAAAATGTATCTCTTGGAAAGAACTGAATTCTGAAAAAGTCGTCTGACGCAGCGCAAAAGCTAATGGATCGTAACTGGAGTTCCGGCGATGCTGCGGATGAGCAACTGGAGTGCGACTGCGGTACGGGAAAAACGTGTTTTGTAAAAGACGTCATAGACCCCATGTTTAAACTACATTACAGAGGACAAATGATCGGTCTGATGCATAAGATCATCGCGGCGGCGTGCGATCCAAATCACGATCGTACGGGAGACACTAAACGCGAAACAAATCTCAAGAACGAAATGAAAATTGTAAGAAGCCTGAAATATCCATGGCCTGATTTGACTAGCATGTTTCTCACCAGCAGAGAGTCGGCCTGTGAAATTACCAGAAAAATTTTGGATGTGATGTCTGAATGTGAGGATGAGATGGACATTCACGAGGTTCTCTGTCTGTGTACGTCTGTAACAGATCTATGCGTGTTGTTGGCTGCAAAAAACTGCGATTCTATGACGCGTGAAATTGTTGCATCGCTGATTGATTTTATATTTGAGAAAAACATGTTTGTCTGCAGAGATTTCCTTTTCTGGCTAGACCACCGGTTTAATGTCGTTACTGCTATTTGTTTGTAAATTTGATCATTTTCTTCACTACTTCAATGTATGAATGTATACTGAACGATATATTGTTGAAATAAAAGGATGTCTCAACTCGTTATTCTGTTCTCTGACTTCATAACGTCTTCATTTAAAACATTTAAATGTAACAATTTAGCACACGCTTTTATCCGAAGCGACTTACAAATGAGGAAATGTTGAGGGGGGTAAGCGATGTGACGAGTTTTTTTGTTTATCAATTTAATAATAATTAATATTTAATAAGAAACGATCTTGTATCTTATATCTGATACAATATAATAATGTAAAGTAAATGTCTCGAATGAAGACGCAATATTTTATTAAATCAACTAAATTCGCAGAAATATTGACACATATCAACAAAGAGGATGCTAACGATCCAAAGCGTATAACGCCATAAGCGTAGGCCTAACAATTACAATTAGGTGGGAAAATAAGATAAGGATGGCAAAACTGCGGTAAACAAATTCAAACAGAAAGAGCGAACAAATCATAGAAAGATATAAAATTGTTCTGGTTTCAAAGTGTAAGGTAATGAAGAAATTTACTGTTTATATCTCACAACGGTGTGACGAGATCTAGAACAGTAGCGCCATTAAACATGTAAGTAGATGAAAAATATAAACTAGAATGCGGCTCTGATGTGACTTATCTCAGTAATAAACAATCGCATTTGCTAACTAACTATCGGAAATTATGACATGTTAAAATGTGTCGGTATAATGCAGATGAGGACAAAAACTGCTTACCGCATGTTTTCATAAAAAGAAGAACAAAATATTAAGACATCTGTTTTCTGGGTCAGACCTAAAACACCGGTATCAAAGTATTGGTGTGGACAGAATAAAAACGACATGAATCATTCCGCCTTTCGCTTAAAATGACTTATCAACTGTAAGTCGTTTACCTAACTATTGTTTAGAGACATACGCAAAAGAAACGCGTATCTGTGTATGTGCTGTGAAATGCGTAAATTTAAGTGACGCATAGGTAACAGAAAAACACAAACACTCGCTTTTTGTGCTCGGTTCGTCTTGTGACCCCACATCGTAGTCAGACAAGAAAAATTACCTAAAAGGAATATCATTTGTTTAGTCTTAAGCAGTGTCGTGTAGAAGGACTGTCATTTAATTGATTAATAAAAATCAATTCTGTTGTTGTATTTTTTTTTGAGAGTTCAATCCTGTTAACCCTAATTACAGAATTATGCGATATCGGAAAATGATCAGACAAGTCTGAATATAAAACACCAGATTTAATTTCTTCACTTAGAGAATTTGTCAAATTTGTTGAATTTTCCTTAACTCTTGCAGGTTTATGAATAAGAGGAAAATAATAACTAGAATAAAGAATATTAAGAAAATCTACAGTAAGGATATCAAATTTCTCTGAACCCCCAACTATGTTACCGTGGTGAAGAATAATTATTTTGTCCTCCCTCTCGATCCATCTCAGCTATCATTGAGGTTTTGTCTGTCTGTCTGTTTGTCTGTCTTTTGGCCAGGTTTTTGATTGAATGTATCGTTTTAAGGTGTGCAGAATGCGTTAGATCGGTGTATGAACTATATACGTGATGGATATATATGTGTTTTGAACATATTTTCAAGTTTGGTGTAAGTATGTTTCTGTTTGAGAACTTGTTGGTAATTCACATGTTGTGAACTTGCAGACAAGATTCTATTTGACAGCGCTTAACGGATATGAGTTTTATAGTATTTGATAAATGTTTTATAAAGCATTTTCATAAGAGGAATGTATTGAAGTGGTCGTTTAACAAGTTTGAAATGTTTTAATGTTCCTGTTTAAGAGTGTAATATTCAGCATACTGTAAATAAAGCAGTTAAATGAGCACATAGTATTATTTCAACTAATTCCATGTTAACGAACAGTACGTACTTCAGCGGTTCTTTGTGTGATTTCATAATAAAAGCATCTAAATTGTTAACAAACTATTATCTTTTATATTAAAACTTAATAAAAACGTTCAGTAACGCACAGTTGTGTAAGACACGAACCAAAACATCACGTTAATATGTTATCAGTCCTTTTACACATATTACCTGCATTATCGATTTTTAAGAGTGTGGTTTATCGCGCATGCGGATTATATTTTAAAGTTGTTAAGCCAAATCAACAGGTTTATAAGGTTTACTGGTTTATTCTTTCTACAGGCTTATACTGTAGAGATGTAGAACACATCCACGTTTATGTGTAGGCTATTCAATATCGTTCGGTCGTGACTCGTACCCGACATGAAGGTTAGAAATTGTTAGAAAACAGATGTACACTGACAACACCGCGAGACGACTTAAGGAGACGATGAACCGGTTCGTTGAACCGAACTGTGGGAAAGAATCGATTCGCGGAAATGAATCAGACTTTGCATCACTAACAGAGATCGTACTAAATAAATAAATAAATAAATAAATAAATAAATTAAACAACTAAAGGGGTTGTAACATCACAACACGGAAGACGCGTATTCTTCACAAAAAGTGTAGAAATGCGAGTCTTTTTATATAGGGTATCTGAGCGTGCGTATAATCAGAAGTCCGAAGATTTAGAGCTCTGTCACGTATGAGCATTTTGGGATATGGATCCCCGACGGCCATGTTTGAAGTCTGAGGTGCATGCTGGGTATTGTAGTTCGCAGACCTGAAAGTCCGCGACGTTTGAATGAGGTATTAGTCACACGCATTCAATTTAACATCTTTGTAAAAACAAAAACAAAAATAATTGTTAAAACGTATTTAGCCTAAAATATATATATATATATATATATATATATATATATATATATATATATATATATATATATATATAAGAAGAATACGATATACTCATGGCAAAACATACTTGACATGTATATGTTGAAATGGAGCACCCGTTGTTGTGTTATTTCGTGAAATAGCATTAGGATTCGGTTGTGTGTTCTTGAAATCAAATCTTAAGAAAAAGTCAGTCAGTCCCATCTGCTATCTGAATATTCAGTCTGTCTTCGTCGTGAAATTATGAACCCGCCATCAGCACCATTCTGGAGAACGTGTGTTGTGTTAAGACCGTTTGCTTCACGACCCCCAAGTTTGTTGTGTTCGCTACCTCTGCATGTCTTCATCTAATTGAACGTTACCAGTATTTTTAATGACTGTTAGCTCACGCCTGTATTTTCTAGTTTCATCATAAACTAGGTAAGCAGGGGACCTTGTAATAATATGTTGGACATCTGATAAGGTGATCAATCACACATCTTACTGCGGTGCTATAATACATTTTCTGCAATGGTTGTACTTCTTGTTAGAATGCTTCAAATTGGGTCCAGGCTTGTTTTATGAGCGTGCCCTTGTTTGTCAAACTAGTCTTAAGTGATATTGTTCACATTTTTAGTGTTAAACAAGTTAATGACCTCTTTCATCATCCATACTTGTAATAATGCATAAATAATTTCATTATAGGGTTTCAGCTGCAGGTAAATGATAAAACAAACTTAAGAATGTTGTTGGCAGTTTGTGGGGTGTCTGAGAAAGCTACGTGCGTGAGCTAGTTTGAATGAAAAATGTTTTAGGTTAAAGATGTGATTAAGAAAATTGTAATTATAATTGAGTTTATTTAAAGGCAGAGCCACAAATTGTTCAGTGAAACACCGTTTATTTTAAATAAATAAATAAATAAATAAATTTAAAAAAAACAATTGTATGTTTTCTCCCCCTGCTGTACCAAAAATGTTTGAAACTGTGACTTCAAAACTGAGGTACCATTACACCCCTAATGTTTTCATTAATATTATGTATATTATTATTATTATTATGTCTAAAAAATAGCCTGTTATTAAAGTAGCTAAACATTTTTAACTTAGAAAATTAAAATTTAAAAAAGAGACTTCACAGCAGCACTCATGTCTTGGGTGGTAGAAAAGAATGTGTGCAGTGCTGATTTACAGTCATTTATGTGCTTGTCTTCAAATAATATCTAATGTATGATAGTAGTCATGATATACTAATGTTCTTTTTTCTCTTCTTTTTCCTGACAGACTGTGAGTGAGAAAGACTGGCGAGACTTACTAAAAGTATACATTTTTGCACATTTATTCACTCATCTGACATTTACACTTCTGTTATGTTATGTTCTGTATTGTAATTCTGTTATTAAAATACTATAAACATTTTTAAAAAATGAGTGTGAATCCATTTTTGTGTTTAAGATGTGTTTAAGATTTACTGTGTAATGGGCATTTTAAATTAAAAAGATAGGTGTGGTGTAAATATGGTTGAATAATGGCTTTTGGTGTATCAGCCACATGTGGGCCATATAAGGTCCATATATCAGCTATGTCTGTTTTTATTATTTGGCTCACTCTGGGTTGGGTTATGGCACTGTTTTGGTTCAGTTCTGGTTAAAAAGATATGGACCAGTTTTAGGCCAGCGAACACGAAACTGGGCCACACTTTAGCTGTTGATATGGGCCAGATCCGCTCTAACAACAAAAGTGGGAGGCTTTAGAACAATTTGAAACAAGCCAATTAGAGCTTAGCCTCAAATCACATGCTTTTCAAAAGTTTGTGTACCTACATAGACACTCATTAGTCCGGCACCCCACACACACACATGAAAGAAATATAGTTTTGATTTTATGATTTTCAATAAATGATAATATGACTAACAGTAGAATACTATGACTAAATGATTTTATTTTGTTAATAAATGCGATATATATTTAACTTATTGTTAACATATTAAAGGGGGCTAACTTGAAGGGGGGTGGCTGCCCCCTACCAGCCACCACTGCCTGGCAATATTTTAGATATTATTATTTTTTCGTATTTCGCATGGTCTTATTGGAGTAGTGTCACCTGGGTGGGAGTTTTAACTCCTATTCACTGGGAATAAAAGTAAATAATTCAGTCAATGCAGAGACATATAGTAAGTAAACATTTATTTATATAGCACCTTTCAAAACAAAGTTACAAAGTGCTTTACAATAAAAAGATCAGTACAGTAACAAAATACAAAACCATCAAACCATCAAATTTAAGAAAAAGCCATATAGACCGAGGGAATCCCCCCATCTCCACACCCTCTGAATATTAGGTATAATAACGTAACTAAGTGTAAACGTTATTTGGCGTTTTTTACTTGGAAAAGCAGCTATGTTTTTCCAGCATTCACATAACTATGGATAAACCTGAAATGATAGAAGGATTGGAGATGAATTTCATTTAGAAATAAGGTAGGAAATGTGCATACTTTTAAATGGAAACCTGCCACTGTGTTTCCCTCTTTGAACAGCTCCTAAAGGCCAATGAGGAGGGGAGGGGGGGTCTTAATCTTAGCACTCAGCATACCTGGTTAAAAAAGTCACTGCTCACCACTGTGCTACAGTAGATCTCAGGTTTGATGGAGCATGGGTCACATCAGGTGAGATTCTAGATTTCTGACTAACTGCTTGACTTTAGTTAAAGGGGACCTATTATGCAAAAATCACTTTTATAAGGTGTTTGAACAGTTGTGTGGCTGCAGTGTGCGAAAACAACAAGCCTATAATGTTAAAAATCCACCCGCTTATTTTTTTTTTTTATAATCCTAATAAATCATAAACAGTCTCTCAGAACAAGTGATTCCAGATTTCCCTCTATGTGCAGGTGTTGTAGATATTTTCTCTTTTAATAAAGAACACGGTCAGAGACAGAGTCTTTTGTGATTTTATTCTTGCTAGAAAGTCAGACAATACAGCAGTGAGCTCTGCAATACGTGTGACAAAAATAAGTGAGCATGGTTCTCTGCTTTTATACCCTTTTGCTCCATGTTTTCACTAGTTATCACCCAATATGATCATATATGACTAAGCAAGCGTGATAAACACATCTGATATGTTTCATTAATCACGTCGTGTCTTCCCAGAATCCTCATGATATCCGGTCTTCCCCAAGCGAGCAAGAACAAGCAGGTCACCTTGACACATTCTCGTGCAAGGCAGAGGCAGGCATTATAGGCCCTGTGCTCAAACAGTTATATGATGTTATATGGTTACTTGTGGTATAAAGAATATTGAACATATGAATATGAAATATATATCTGAGTAAATATGAATAATATGCATATAGTAAATGCAGTATGATAGCAAAAACATCACAGACTACTCACCGTGCTCTCGTTGTCAATAACTCCGCCCCTCACTTCCGGTCCTGTGGCTGCAGCTGGATAAATCTCAACAGCCAGGTGACGCAGCTCTGTGACCCGACAAAGATGGCGACGATAAAAATCCCGCCCCTCAACCTTAAACCAACCAATCAGCTTTCTCGTGCGCATGTGGCACCGCTGCTCGTGCGCGTGACGTGAGTGTAGTGGCAGGAACCGAGGCGGCCGAACCGTTTAGCGGATCTTTACCTGAAAAAACTCCAAACCGAGCCGGACTCAACTCATCTGCGGTCTATAAAGCGTAATATGGCGGACGAGGGCGTCGGTCAGATGTCGATCAGTGAGTTTGATGATGATGATGAAGACGATGCTGCATATTACCTGCAGGGTTGCGTCAGATCATGCCGTCCTATTATTACTCTATCCACCTTGTTTTTCAAGGCAGAAGTAAGCTGTTCCGTTTCCGAGACTTAAGATTCATTTTCCGCTATAGGGAAATAACGAGAAAAATGTTAAAAGTCAGATTTATATTTATGACGCTCAAAAAACCGTACAGTCGCTTACGCACGCGCGCTGCTTTTTCACTTTCGCTTTCGAATTTGATCTCGTTCAGAGGAGACTCAGTATAGATCAATATAGAGCAATACTATACAAATACACTAATACACTAATGCGGTGTTCATTTATGTACTACACTAATATTGATATACTTTAGAATTCCATACTGTAATTATAATCCTCAAGTGGTTAAATTTACATAGTCTCTGCAGAGGGTTGCTTCAGAGTATGCTGGTCAATATTTCATCTGTACACTATTGTTATATGTTGTAATAAATTAACCTGACAGGTTCAGTGGCACCTTATGCTTTTAAATATAACTGCTGCACATTTTCTTAAATGAACACTTTAATTTAACTTAATCAGACTAATTAAAGAAAAGTTTCAGTGCCCTAGGTAGCAAGTTAAAGCACACTAAAAAGGACCTGAGCCATTTCCAGAAGTGATGTCAACTCTGGATTTGCGTGTAAAATGGTGAAATATTAAAGCTGATGTTGTTTGCTCCTGCAGAAGAGCTGTATGTGTCTGATAAACAGGGCAGTGATTTGGATGGAGATGGATCAGAGCAAAAGCCCTTTAAAACTCCACTCAAGGTGCTTGATCCGGTTGAATTTCCTCATGAAATACAGTTTAAATTATGATTCAGATTATTTTCTGTATTTCATTTTCCTAAATGTTCTCTGTAATCTTTTCAGGCACTGTTGTTTGTTGGAAAAGAACCTTTTCCAGTGATCTATGTGGACTCACAGAAGGAAGGAGAGGTGTGAAACCTGCAAATAACAGAAACCAATAACTAACAGACAGTAACGAGGATAATCATCACAAAGTTATTTGACAAAAAGTGTTGGAACCTGAACCCTGACTCTAAAAGTATTTTTAAAAATGAAACCTTCATTGAATCCAATACAAAACTCACAATTTTATATAATTAAATGATATATAACATATTCTGTTTAAAACACATATAGCAAAAAATAAATAAATAAATAATAATTTTATAATATTATTTATAATATTGTTTCTATTTTTATATTTTCCATTTTAATCATAGTTTAAGTTTATATTCCCAGTCTACAGATAGTATTGAAATATATGAAATTAGGAAAGGTTATATTACCTAGGCTATATCATCTGTTAATATGGGGGGGTGGAAGTTAACATGAAATGAAACAAAAATTAAACTTAAGTCTCACATTGTCACAAATGTACATTTTTGTTTTCATGGTGCATATAAAATTTGTGCCCATTTCATTATTTTTAATATTATGCATTATTTAATATGCATATTTTGCATAAGAACATGTTTTAAGGTGATTAGTAATAATAACTTGCCAACGTTTCATAGGAAAAGCAATTTACCTCTAGTGTATCCCAGTAATATTTTAACCTTTTGTTTTAACATGATGGCATGTTTGTTTTGTTAGCGTTGGGCCGTTATCTCTAAGACTCAAATGAAGAACACAGCGAAGCTCTTTAATCGAGAGCAAATGAAGAGTGAGGGCAAAGATAAGAAGGAGGTAATTCACCGGCCCATTATGAACCCATAATTCCTGTCCAGTAGACCAAGTTCCACGTCATGGTCCTGTATGTCTGTTTTAACCTCTGTCTGTCTGATCTCATGATTGACAGACTGAAGATGCTGAACGCAGAGAGAAGAATCTGGAAGAAGCTAAAAAGATCATCATCGAGAACAACCCCAGCCTTCCTGAACCAAAAACCGTGAGTGTTTCCAGAATTACGTACAGAATATTGACTGTAAATCACTTTGAGATGCATTTTATACATGAAAGTTACTATATAAATAAAGTTTCTTCTTATTATTATACAGCGTGAGAATGGGTAGGTTGTTGAGGTTGTAATTGATATAATTAATCAATGAAATGAAACAGTTATAACATTTTGTGTTAACAACGTTCTAATACTGATTTGTGATTAGTATCAAAGTGGAAATGTTAAATGTAGCTATTTTTCATTTACATTTATGCATTTAGCAGATGCCTTTATCCAAAGCCACTTAGAAAAGAGGAACAAAGCAATTCGGCAAAGTTTTAAAAATAAAAGTTGTGGGGCATAAGATTTGTCACTCCAAATGAATTCGATCCAATTTCAGGTTCATAAAATTCAGTTTGAATGTACTCCAACTTTGCAGTCTGATTCATATATTCGTTTACATGAGCATTACATCTGTTCTGAATTGCCCAGTTCATTAGTCGTTGCATTCATACGAAGTAAATAAACATCCACACCATGACACATACAGTATTTTTCAATCAGGTTGAGAAAGTAGTTGGATTCAAAGGTTTACATGGCTATTATTTTCCTTTTAAATTGATAATTTATAGATCTCACCAACCCTTCTAATCAGATCAATTGATGACATGAAGTCTTTTTACATTAAGTCTTTTTAAATCCCATTGACCCATCAGTCCGATTATTGTTGAATTTTATGTAACGTGGCCACTGAAGCCAATATGAAAGTGAAAGTGTTCCTCTTAATTGTTAAGTCAGTTTTTCTGGTTAATTTTCTGTCATATTCAGGTGAAGATTGATAAGCTGGAGGCGCTCAGAGAGCAAAGGGTGAAGGTGTTTGGTTGGGTCCATCGGTTACGTAGACAAGGTGAGCAGGTTTAGTTTTTGTTCTACCAAACAAATCCAAAATGACCACCCAGAATTTCTCAGCAGTCTTATTGAACGGGTCCAGTCAGAATCTACTACAAGAACATGTATTTAGAAAGCTTAGTGTGAGTGAAAATGATGAAAATATAGTTTGTTTTAAAATATGTTTGCTCATGTTTTTCCAGGAAAGAACCTCCTGTTCATTGTGCTGCGCGACGGAACCGGTTTCCTGCAGTGTGTTCTCACGGACAAACTGGTACTGTGTGTGTGTGTGTGTGTGTGTGTGTGTGTGTGTGTGTGTTTCTGTTGATATTTTACAAAATTATAAATGCGCAAATTAGTCAGGGCTACGGAAGTTCTAAGAGGCCATGCATTATGCATTATTTTTCTATCTTGTTTTGTGGTTATCACGACTTAATTTTCTCGTGAACTCGACATAACAAAAGTTGTTTTGTCGTGATCACGACATAATTTTCTCGTGATCTCGACATAACGAAAGTTTTTTTTTTTTTTTTTAATACAATGATTGATTTTTAAAACAATGCGTCGTCAGTCTACTGTTACTATAGTAACGAACGCAACTCTGACATGCATCTGATCGACAGATTGCTCTTTTATACTGTATGTTATGGATATTTCAGCAACTTTCGCTTCGCGTAGTACTAATAAAGTCTACAATAAACAAATATAGGCTAATCAATCACTGTTGATTTTTCCAGAGTATGCTAAACATTTTGGTTGTGTAATTAACATGTTTAAATGGTCTAACATCAGAGCATTTAACACCGAAAGCGTGCGCCTTCAGAAGAATGCAGAGAATTGTTCTAAAGTAGAGCTGCTTGGATTCAACTCATTTTGTTTTCCTCATTCATTTTGAAATAAAATTATATATAATTTGTTTGTGATTTTTATTAGTCATGTAGGATATGTTGTGACTGATATGTGCGTTACAAGCTTGGGATGCTGTTTGAAAAGAGTGTTTGTGTGTGTGTGTGTGTGTGTGTGTGTGTGGTTTCCTACTAAGAAAAGTAGAAAATATTACAACACTGTATAACATCGCTTAACTAAATTAGCTTATACACATTTTTACATATATAAATCACATTTCTTATCAATATATATTTATTAACAATAATGATAAAAAATAAGGACAAAGATGCACATTGCAAATTGTAGCGTGTTCTACATAAACACAACATTTTCCCCGCTTAACTAACAATCGTGTACTTCAAAGATGCACAAATAAAGATAGCCTATAGGTTGCAAACAGAATGACCTCAACATTGGTTTTAATAAGCAATAAGTTCACTGAATGTTATTGGGGTAGTGAAACGATCGTGCAGCAGTAAGAACGTAACGATAACAGATACACTTTCAAGCAAAAATAATCATTAATTTAATTAAATATCAGTAATGAACTGCACAAATCATAGCAATCACGGAGAGGTCCTTACTCTGTCCCAAACATGTACAGTAAGCATACAGTATACAGGTCCCAATCAGTTATTTTTAGTTCTACACTGCCACCTGTTGGCGCAGTTGTGTAACTTAGAAAGCAACTTCTGTTATGTCGTGATAATGAGAAAAATAAGTCGTGATAATGAGAAAACAACTTTCGTTATGTCGAGATCACGAGAAAATTAAGTCGTGATCACTACAAAACAACTCTTATGTCGAGATAACGAGAAAATTAAGTCGTGATAACGACAAAACAACTTATGTCGAGATCACGAGAAAATTAAGTCGTGATCACGAGAAAAAAAGACAAAAAAAAATAACAAGGCATGGCCTTTTAGAACTTCCGTACAGGGCAGGTTATCAGGGCAGGTAGTTATTTATACTTAAGGCTGGGCGATGCTTTAATAAAAAAAATTAACGAGAAAACAACTTTTGTTATGTCGAGATCACGAGAAAATTAAGTCGTGATCACTACAAAACAACTCTTGTTATGTCGAGATAACGAAAAAATTAAGTCGTGATAACGAGAAAACAACTTTTGCTATGTCGAGATAATGAGAAAATTAAGTTGTGATAACGACAAAACAACTTATGTCGTGATCACGAGAAAACAAGACAAAAATAAAATAACAAGGCATGGCCTTTTAGAACTTCCGTACAGGGCAGGTTATCAGGGCAGTTATTTATTTATACTTAAGGCTGGGCGATGCTTTAATAAAAAAAATTAATGAGAAAACAAATGATATAAAATGTTTATAAAAATAATAGGCTATACAGATGTGGCCATTAAAAATGTGCACCACAGGGAAAGGGATCCCACGACCTGCCGCGGCAAGACGCGGCCCGTAGTGAAGTTCTCTGGCACATGAAGTACATTACCAGTAGGGGGCAGTCGTGTTTTATTCTCAGTTATAGCATGTACTGAAGCCAGTAATATGCAACGGATGCGTTACACGCCTCTCTCAGGCACGTATTGACAGCAAGCGACAGAGTGCATATGTGAGAACTACATTTTTAAATATATTGTTTATGTAAAGCTGAAAGAAATAAAATATTAACGATTCAGTTATTAATGTTTTTTGCATGCTTGTCATGGGCGTTTGAACATTACTGTTGCGCTTATATTGTGTTATTAATTTCATAGGATTATTTAAATTTTAGTCTGGTGAACACTACTATTTAGGGATGCACCGAATGTTCGGCAACCGAAATTGTTAATAAGCAAAAAGACCGAATAAATTGTACCGAACAATGACGTGACGCGATCAAATAGAGTAGCGCGCACTAATGCGGCAAACATGTCGGCAGTGTGTAAGCATTTAAAACTGTCAGAGAAAGACACAAAATCATTACAAGCACCGACAGGCAGAGACTGTTTGTCACTGTATCGCATGTCTCCGATGAGAAGAGGAAGGGGTGGTTGTTGCTGCTACACGCACAAACTGCATGTTTAAACAGCGCTGTTGTTCAGCGCTTGCATGCCGATGTATAGCCTGCTATAAAGAATGATATATTGCGTAGCTTGTCAGTGAACTACGGTTCTGTGTATTAAATGCCGCTCCATCTGAAGGCACTGAAGACAAATCAAGGAACCGGCTTTACTGACGAGATGCGCATGATCATCGCATTTGATTATTTGCACAGCCCTAGTTCAGTGTTAAGTAAATATTTTTAAATTGTTGTTTTGTAATTGTTTTTTAATTTTGTTTTCTTTGAAAAGCAAGACAAAACAGTAAAAAGCAAAATTTGGGTATTTAATTTATGCAATGGTGAAAAAATTGGCAAAATACATAGGGGAAAAAACTGTGTTCCGCCTTCGGCCCAGTGTTTCATTTTGTTCGGCTACGGCTTCGGCAAAGAATTTTCATTTCGGTGCATCCCTACTACTAGGGGTGGGTGATATGGAAAAAATATCATATCACAATTTTTTTTTAGAGATTTCACGATTTTATCACGATTCTTTGTCATGTTAGTTTAACTATTTTGTCTGAGCAGTGCAGCCAAAATAATTTCCCTATTATAAAGGCAAAGCCTTTCAAGGTAACAAAATATAAAAAAGAATGGTGGATATTTAGGCCAAAGTGGACAAAAATAAAAAAACATTTTTGTCAATATTTTATCTTTGTTATTAAAATTAAGAACTAAGATACCCATTACAAATACACATAATATACAAATAAAACAAACATTACTTTATTTTCAGGTACAATAGGCATATGTAGCAAGAGCATTCAAGAAATTGAATGAACAAATACAAAAATAAAACACTATATAGGTTGATTCCTATTAAAGCAGCCGTATTATTTTTTTTTTCTGTCAAGAGTAGCAAGTTATTTTTTTCTCTTTGTGTTTTTTTGTTTTAACATTAAAGAATAAAAATTCTGTCATCTGTCTGTCGATTCTGTCATAGTGTTTTAAATTTATACCATCATTTACTCACTTAAAATTAGTTTTAAACCTGAATGAGTTTCTTTCTTCTGCTGAACATAAATGCTATTTTGAAGAATGTGGGTAACCAAACAGTTGCTGGTCCACAGTGACTTCCATAGTATTTTTTTCCTTCTATCAAGTTCAATGTGGACCAGCAACTGTTTGGTTGCCCACATTCTTCAAAATGTCTTCTTTTGTGTTCAGCACAAGAAAGAAATTAATACAGGTTTGGGACAACATGTGAGTGAGTAAATAATGACAGAAATTAAATTTTAGGGTGAACTATCCCTTTAATGACAGTCGGCTGCATGTTTAGTTCTGTCCCTTTAAGACCTGCACGCATCTAATATACAGGTGCGCATCCATTTGACTGAACTGTTTACTTTCATTTTAGACATAACCAGTCTATACATTGAGTGTTTTGACAGTATTAGCACAAAAGATAACTTAGTTCAGTAATCAGGCGCTGTTAGACAGGCTTTTTAGTGCGCACGCGCTTCAGGTGTATACGGGCTCAGAAAAAGCGCAAGGCTTTAAAACACATGCAAATAATGTAATTTTGTGATTGCAAATAAGTGCAGTGTCCCGTGAGAGTGACTCTACCGCTGAGTTAACACTGATGTGAATGTATGTGGCGTTGTACAGTATATTGATACGGAGGCGCCAGCACTGCAACTGAAAGAATGTGTGCTGTAGCACGATACTACGATATTTCTCCAAAAGCAGATCGTGGAGACATTTTTATCGTCCATGATCAAAAATCGTCATATCGCACACCCCTACTTACTACTAATAATATTTTACGTGTGAGCGTGTGAGGCGGCGTCTCGACCACTGGATTTTTTCCTTCCAAGAGAGTAAACTGTTGGTGTTGTAGATAAAAGCAAGACATAATTCATAAATTTACCAAAGATATTCAGATTTTGTAAAATAACGAAAACCAACTGAATGTCTGTGTTTCCTTTCCTAGATATTTGGAGCACATCACAATGAACTGAAACTCTACATTTTCTTTTGTTTTTTAATCTGTAATATTTAAGTGAAATATATTTTGCATATAGGCCTATATTCCTTTTTATTTATGGGTAGTTTTATTATGTTTTCTCTGTTCACAGAAGTGTGATGTGTGCTAGGGCTGGACAATAATTCAATATCAATATATATCGTGATATATTTTTATTTTCAATAGGGGTGATATGATTTTTAAACACATTTCTGATTTTTCGATATACATTACCAGTGTTTCCCATACATTTATTTGTGGCGGTTGACTTCGTTGAATAAACATGAGCACTGCATGTTTCAAAATCAAAACGCGGGGCGGGTGTTTTATATGAATGTATCTTTGAAGGGAACCGACTGTCTTCAGAATTGTTGCGATGGCATTTTCATTGTATCTGATAAAGCAGCGTTCATGAGAGGAGCGCTGCTTTGTGTACAGCCGTTACCAGGGAAACCACTGTCTCTGCCGCTCCAGAAGCGCCTCCTGCTGGCAGAGAATGAATTTGCATTCTCACTAAGCCAGTCTCCAGCAACATGTGTTTTTGTTATTGCTCACTCTTTTTTCTGTTTTCTGCAGCAACTCTTAGCACTCATATTTTTTATCCTGGCTGAAACACTTGTTATATTCTAAAAGAATAATCAGCCTGTTTATAGTTTAAAGTTAAAGATATTAATAATAATAAAGTGAGTCTGAAAGTCAATTATGTTTATTTGATGGTGATTTCACATTTCTTGTTTGTATGAAGGCTAAATACAAATATAGGAGGAAGTTTCACAGACTTGGCAAATTCATTTTTTAGAAGTTTGTAGGTACAGGAATGTACTGGCCATTGGGAGCACCGTGACGTTCCCCGTGGGCTGGTCCAATTATTGGCCGATCGCTGAAGCAAGGGAGACCTCCCCTGTAGACGCTGTTTTTAAATTACAGCGCATGCGAAACTGCAAAAAAGCAGATACTCCAAAAGTGTGAAGCAGCGCTACGCAATGAGGACCATGGTTTTACTTCTTTTGACCACAATCTTACTAATAGGCCTACTAGTCAGTTAAACTCTGAATTCTAAGCAAGAAAGTCATTCTCTTTAGATGTTTAGTTTAGTTTAGATGTTTAGTTACATCATGTCATTCCAAACCTGTATGAATTTCTTTCATCTGTGGACTATAAAAGAAGATAATTTGAGGAATTCAAGAAATTTTTGTCCATACAGTAGAAATTAAGTGTAACCAAAATGGTTTGGTAACATTCTACAAGATATCTTTTGTGTTCCACAGAAGAAAGTAAGTCATGCAGGTTTGGAATGACATGAGGGTGAGGAAATGATGACAGAATTTATTAGCAATAAATTTCCTGCATTCTAGCTCAAAATCAATGCTTTACCGTCAAGTGCATTTTTATGTGACAAAAATGCATTATTAAGTTTGTTGCATTTCCTATGAATTCAGTATCATTATTTGTTTCTGTCCTATTTTATTCATTTATTTACTCCAATTGAAGGCCCTATAACCCAGCAAAACATTCACGGGGGAACTCGTGGGCCGGATGGGCTGGATTTGTCCAGGGCCGATTAGTCCTAGGTACAGACATCCATTGTGGGTGATCTTGGCAGCTTCTCTGAGGTTTTTTTTTTTTTTTTTTTTATAAATATTGTTAATATCGATATTGGAAGTATAGCGTATTGACTGAAATTAAGAGATTAAGAGATCAATTTTGACCATATCGTCCAGCCCTATGTGTGCACATCACATAATGTTTTATTTATTTAATTTTTTTTTTTCATACGGAAGGGCAGGAGATACTACCTGATTGACAGATCTATTGTGAACGCGCTCTGACTCGTAACACTCACGCACATGGAAGAAAACGGACAGTGCTCTTCAGATCACATAATTCAGTGGAAAATTAATAGAAATGGTATTCTGTGTAAACAGGGAGCGATTTGTAGGGGGGAATGGGGGGGGGGGGGATTCTCCCCTTCCGGTTTATGTATCCCTGCCTCTGCTGAATTATTTTTATCCCTGGTGGAGGTAAAAAAAAATTAAAATATCCCCTCGGGTGATGCTACTCCACCAACAGAGCATATAAAATACCAAAAAAAACATTATTTTTTAAAACATCAGCAAGAAAAACACTGAAACATAACAATGCAAACAACAATAAAATTAGAAAGAGACTTTAACTGTCAGCACTCTCACTTAATAGAGACCGTCCGGGTTGTATTCCTGGTTCTTGCGCCTCAATCCATGCAGGGCTTTTCGGAAAGTCAGTGCTTGCCATTAGTTTATTTCAGAGTGACAATATGAGATTAATACACAGTGTTTTTGGTCAAAACGCACTCTGCTGTGACCTAATGCAGATAATGTATATAATAAACTAACACAAAAGTGTTATGAGACAGAACGCTGAAGTTTACCGTCACCATAATTTGGGGATCACGCAATATTGACTGAATATTCATCAGAGGATTGTCTTTCTGTGATCCATTAAGAAATTATAGTTCTATTTAAGGAAATATGAGGTAAACTTGTGAATACATAATGCATTTGGAGTAAAATATAGTAAAATAATATATACTTCAAAAATATTTGGAGTAAAAGTTTGTATGTTGTGTAGAGAAGCACTGATCGAAAATAAATGGAAGCAAACGCGATTGATATTCAATAGGTTTGTGTATCCTTTTTCTATTCAAAATATAATTAAGTCTCGATTGATTTACTGGCAGAAATAAGAACTAGTGTCATTGTAACCAAGTATTAGCCATAAATATAATATCATAATATATTATCATAAATAGTGGTGAAATATAGAAGCTCTCTAATCTCAAGGTCAAATCAGAATATTTATTGTAAAAATGTTTCTGTAACAGTTGGCAAAAAATAATCTATATAGCTCCACTGTGATTTGTGATATATTTTCAAGGGAAAAAAAAAAAATCAAAACATCCCCCTTCTGGTTTGTTCACAAATCGCACCCTGTGTATAAATAACATGATGTGATAATAAACCAGAGGCCCGTTTCAGAAAGGAGGAAAAACCCTGAAATGAGGGGAAACTCTGGGTTTTCTGTTTCAGAATGGGAGGTTTGTTAAACCCGAGAAAGCAGTCAAGCCCGTTTCTGAAAGAGAGGTAACGTATACTCAGGGTCAGTTACCAGAGTAACTTACCTTTCTGTGAACCTAACTTGGTCGGAAGCAGGTTTTATTCACTAAAACCAAAGTTTCTTTTGGTCTCCTCCCCATTTTTAATTCGATTACCAGAAATGGATAAATTAATATTTTATTTTGAATTAAGAATGCTAA
Source organism: Spinibarbus caldwelli (assembly GCA_039654775.1). Classification (NCBI taxonomy): domain Eukaryota; kingdom Metazoa; phylum Chordata; class Actinopteri; order Cypriniformes; family Cyprinidae; genus Spinibarbus; species Spinibarbus caldwelli. Next base: position 22,562,299 of record CM077251.1, read on the forward strand.
AAGTGTGTAATTTAGAAATTATTATTGAATTCAATTCAATTCAAGTTTATTTGTATAGCGCTTTTTACAATACAAATCGTTGCAAAGCAGCTTTACAGGACATTAAGTTTCTACAATATATTTATATATTGTTGAAACTTAATATATTTAACTTATGGCGAAATTTGGTAGTTCTGTATGTTGTCTGAGGGTTGGCATCATCTGAGGTCCTCTGAGGGGTTGGCATCATCTCTTCTCAGGTGTTCTGGATCCAGACTGAAGCTTGTGTAAATCCTAGTTACCACGGGATGTTAATCCCGTGGCAGAAACAGAGATACAGATAGAGACATAATTAGCGTAGCTGCTGTTCCAACCAAGCAAAAATGATTTGTTCAATCCAAGCTAAAGAACAATAATGTGTGTTTGATCAGATATAACTGCAGTACAAGATTATGAGATGCATTATGTGAATGCTTGGCTAAAGAGATGTGTCTTTAATCTAGATTTAAACAGAGAGTGTGTCTGAACCCCGAACGTTATCAGGAAGGCTATTCCAGAGTTTGGGAGCCAAATGTGAAAAGGCTCTACCTCCTTTAGTTGACTTTGTTATCCTAGGTACTACCAAAAGTCCAGAGTTTTGCGACCTTAGGGAGTGTGATGGATTGTAGCATGGTAGAAGACTAGTTAGGTACGCAGGAGCTAAACCATTAAGGGCCTTATAGGTAAGTAATAATATTTTGTAACTGATGCAGAACTTAATAGGTAGCCATTGCAGAGACTGTAAAATTGGGGTAATATGATCATATTAAATTATTGGTCATCCAATCTTTTACATTTTTAACACACTCTGTTAGCTTAGATAATTTAGAAGTTTCATCTGGTCTTGTTGAGATACATAGTTGAGTATCATCAGCATAACAATGGAAACTAATCCCGTATTTTCTAATAATATTACCAAGGGGCAACATGTATATTGAAAATAGCAGAGGACCTAGGACAGATCCTTGTGGTACTCCATACTTTACTGGTGATAATTGAGATGACTCCCTGTTTAAATAAACAAAGTGGTAGCGATCAGACAGGTAGCATCTAAACCATCTTAAAACCTGCCCTTGAATACCCGTATAGTTTTGTAATCGATCTATGAGTATGTCATGATCTATAGTGTCGAACGCAGCACTAAGATCAAGTAAAACTAGCAATGAGATGCAGCCTTGGTCTGACGCAAGAAGCAAGTCATTTGTAATTTTAACAAGTGCGGTTTCTGTGTTATGGTGGGGCCTGAAACCTGAGCAGCTGATATCAAATTCTTCATAGAGATCATTTTTTTGCAAAAAAGAGCACAACTGAGCAGACACAACTTTTTCTAAAACTTTAGACTTAAACGAAAGATTAGAAATGGGTCTGTAATTTGCTAGTTCATTAGGATCTAGTTGGGGTTTTTTAATAAGAGGCTTAATAACCGCCAGCTTGAATGATTTTGAAACGTGACCTAAAGATATCGATGAGTTAATAATATTGAGAAGCGGTTCTTCTGCTACAGGTAACAACTCTTTCAGTAATTTAGTGGGTACAGGATCTAATAGGCATGTTGTTGGTTTAGATGCAGTGATAAGTTTATTTAGCTCTTCCTGTCCTATAGTTGTAAAGCACTGCAGTTTTTCTTTGGGTGTGATGAATGGAGCTGAAGTACTAGACGCTGCAGAATCTGTTATTGTATTTCTGATGTTATCTATCTTATCAGTGAAGAAATTCATAAAGTCATTACTATTAAATTGTGAGGGAATATTTAGATCGGGTGGTGTCTGTTTATTTGTTAATCTAGCCACTGTGCTAAATAAAAACCTTGGATTGTTTTGGTTATTTTCTATGAGTTTGCGGATATGCTCGGCCCTGGCAGCTTTTAAAGCCTGTCTATAGTTGGACATACTGTTTTTCCATGCAATTCTAAAAACTTCCAAGTTAGTTTTTCTCCATTTGCGCTCAAGTTTACGAGTTTCTTTCTTGAGAGAATGGGTATTACTGTTGTACCATGGCGCAGTATGTTTTTCTCTAACCTTTTTCAATTTGATGGGTGCAACAGCTTCTAATGTATTAGAGAAGATAGTGCCCATGTTGCTAGTCATTTCATCTAGTTCATGTGTATTTATGGGTACACAGAGCAGTTGAGATAAATCAGGCAGGTTATTTCTGAATCTATCTTTAGTGGTTGGAACAATAGTTCTTCCTGGATGATAACACAGAGCCATATAGTTAATATCAGTAATACTCAGCATGCACGATACTAGGAAATGGTCAGTAACATCATCACTTTGAGGGACGATATCTATGTCAGTAAGATCAATTCCATGCGATAGAATTAAATCTAGCGTATGATTAAAACGATAAGTGGGCCCGGTGACGTTTTGCTTGACTCCAAAAGAATTTATTAGGTCAGTAAACGCAAGTCCTAACGCATCATTTGTATTATCAACGTGAATGTTAAAATCTCCGACAATTAGTGCTTTATCAACAATAACCAGTAGGTCTGAGAGGAAATCTGCAAATTCTTTTAAGAAATCTGTATACGGCCCTGGCGGTCTATACACAGTAGCCAGAGCAAGAGATAGGAGAGATTTCTTTTGCATATCTGACAGTGTAACATTAAGCAGAAGTAATTCAAATGAGTTAAACCTGTATCCTGTTTTCTGGGTAACATTGAGAATATCACTATATATTGTTGCAACACCGCCGCCACGGCCAGTCTGACGGGGCTCATGCTTATAACTGTAGCTTGGTGGAGTAGACTCATTTAGACCAATATAATCATTTGGTTTGAGCCAGGTTTCAGTCAAGCAGAGCACATCAAAACTATTATCTGTGATCATTTCATTTACAATAACTGCTTTGGGTGCGAGTGATCTAATGTTTAGGAGCCCAAGCTTTAAAAATTGCTTTTGTTTATTTGTTTTGCATTTTTCTGGTTTAATCACGATCAGATTATTTGTAGATCCTGCATTAAATTTATATTTTGGCTTCACTGTTCGGGGAACAGACACAGTCTTTATAGATTGGACAGCACAAGTATTTCTATCATTTAAGTGGGTAGAACAAAAGTCATAGCAGTTATTTGAGAATGGGCTTACTAGTCAGATGGAGCGTAGAGTCCTGGAGATGTTGTCCGACAGGAGTTCTGCTCTGACTCTGCTGGGGTGCAGGCCATCAGCGCACCCCAGCATTAACCACAGGTAGCTATAGGCTACAGACTGTGCGCGCAACGTCGCCTAGACAGCATGCGAATAAAGTTTATTATGAAAAAATGTTAAAAGGATATGTAGGCCTAAGAACATAAAATGAAATAGGCCTATACAAGAAAATACGACAAAATGAACTCATGACCATGACATATTATCACGTTCCCATGAGTTAATGTTGTGGCCACGAAAAAAGTGAACCGAACATGTCCCGTCCCGGTTACTGTATATTAATACAAAATAGGGTTAATAATAGGTTTGTGGTTTCTAATGTAGATTTGGTGGCCTGGATGAGTGTGCATTAGCCTATATGCCCACAGCCATTATAGGCAGTTAGCCTATACATGTTGAAAATTGTTAAATTGTTACAAATGGTATTTAAAGACAGATCAATAAAAATGTTCTGGTTTTAATGAGAAAACATCACATAACAAGTCAGCGTTTTTGTATGTGAAATCTCACTGTACATTCCTACAACGCAAACATCCTAAGCATGTAAACTGTTATTTGTTTAATATCGGGAATTTCCCTAGCTTACTAAAAAGTTACGTACACTGTAGTAATAAAAAAATAAAAAAAAAACATAAAAAACGGTAATATTTGGCCCAGAAAAAAAAGGTAAAATAACGGACAATAACGGTAATTTTTCGTAGTCAAAAAACTTAAATATTCCAGCAGCTGGGGCGCCAGAAAAAAAAAAAAAGTTCCTGTAATTTTCAAATCAAATTATTAAAAAGACTACAATGCTGTTCCATCACATTTATTACTTTAACATTGAAATATTACATTCTCACATTTATGTGCACAATTTTTTTTACAGAATGCTTATTAAATATTGTATCACAGCGTCATCAATATAGCAGGATGCATATTGAGTAATTTCACATTGCCAAAAACAGTATACACATTTACTGTACATTCATACCATTAACATTATCACATAGATCAGACAATTTCACTTTTTCTAATAACAGTACTACATGTTTTATTTTAATTGTACAATTTTTCAACAACTTAGTATGTGTTAAGAGCCTAAAAGTCCATTTCCTGGTTTAATTATACTCTATTCGGTTCAATTTAAATGCATAGAAATAAAGAGGTCAAGCAATTAAACTGCAGCAAGTCAAGTCACCATTATTTATATAGCACTTTTTAACAATGCAGATTTTGTCAAAGCAGCTTTACAGTATTAAACAGGAAAACAGTGTTTTGAAGGAACCAAAACTCCATCATTCTTCCCTGGCCAAACGAAACCAGCAGTTTATTGCTAGGCTGCAACAAAGTCAGATTGTGCAGAGGACTCATCTGGTTCCTGTGATCTTGTCCCAATGGCCGTTGAGGTGACGTGGTCTTAACTGGGGAACTGTCTCTGGGGCTCATCTAGTTGTACTGGTCTCCATTGACATTCAGGGCTATAGAGGTCATCTCTCGGTGCTGATCCACTATCTGGTCTGGATATGGACTGGATTCAGGTGACTACAGTGACCATCTGATCTGGATACAGTCTGGATCTGGGTGGCTCTGGTGACCTCGGAATAAGAATGAAAGAGACTAATATTAGTGTAGGTGCCATTTTTCTTACAATGTAACAAGTACATCGGGTGTTATGGGAAGTGTTCCCGGTTACGGTTGGCCTAATTAATGCAGCTTAACAATCCTTTAACAGATTTGAATAACAAAAATTTGTTAGTGTGTTATGTGTAACCACTCAGAATAAACTGAATGTTATCATCCCTTTTGTGGATAGTAATATAGTAGGGGATGTAAAGAAGCTTTGTGTTAATGTGTACACTTACCCTTAACATATATCTGGGACAGGATCCTGGAGTTTCTTCAGACAGCATTATTCTCCTTGCTCTGAATTTGTATTTGAGGAACTGGTACCATAACTGCAAACATAGAGGGTAAAAACAGATCAGATTAAAAGGAAAACCTTCAATTCTAAAAATGTATATAAAACAAAGGACAAAATTCTGGTCATTAGAACTTCTGAGACATCTTACACTTGTAAGGTCTTTTCACATAATGTAAAGTCTGTAAAGCAACTTACATAGCTATTTCCTTCAAGATTCATGAGGAAAGAAATAATTCCCAAGAAGAAAACCTGCACATATTCTGCATTGGTAGGGTACCTGAAAGATAAAATTATAACAGTTAGCCATAAAAACTAAGATAAACAACATTTAATTTGTTTTTATTACTTAAAAAGTACCATAAATACTTTAAACAAATATTAGCGAAGAAAGGGTGAACAAATTACAAATAAGATCAAATACCTGACTTACATGTGTTTTATTCTTGGAGGAATTCTGAGGTGTCTTTATCAGAGTCTGGTCTGAGGATTTCTGGGAAAGGATGACAAAACCAGCATACAGTAAATTCAACTTGAATCACTGTAATTACCAATGTACCAATTAAGACATATTACTTAAAGTTATACTTAACTTTTCTTTTGTTGAAGACAAATGGCATTTTGATGCCATTCTGTTGATACTGGTTCAAGAGTAACCGCCTCCATCTCACTAAATTTGTTGAATTGGGTCCGTCTTGTTCTTGTTCTCGTTATCCCCATCCACCCTATTGTATGCATGAAAGGAAGGACAGTTACTTTTCTAATATGAAAGTTGCACAAATTAAATTTAAATATTAAATGTATGCACAAATTAAAACACATACTTGTAGTTTTGATTCGTGAAAGCGCTCTCCTCAACTCTACTGGCTTTATGATGTGAAAGACACTCTCTTGTACATGGGTCAAGATGATTTGCGCTTTCTAGGTGGGATGTGAAAAATTATTTCAGATAACGTGCCTCATTTCTGTGTAGCCCTTGATAATGTGCACAACCTTTTAGAGATTTTCACAAACACCACAACGAATATAATATAATATAATATAATATAATATAATTTAATCATAGACATCTTTTCACCTTTTTAGCTTGCTCTTTGATATCAGCTGCTCAAATAACTTCTGCACAGAGAAACAAAAACAAGCATGTTAGTGCATGGGACATGATAATTAAAAATTCTACAAAAATCCAAAGAAATATTAGTTCTGTTAGTACACAATAAATCAGTTTCTGCGCGCCTGTTCGTGCTTCAGTGAAGGCAGCGCATTAATTTAGAGGTGATTAAACTGACTGGAAATATAGGTGCACTCAACTGTTTGAACAAACACCAGCCAATCAGAATCGAGTATTATTAGACAGACCAACTGCGCTGACACTAACCAGCTTGAATTACATAAAAAAATATGTATAAAGTACGAATATATTAAAATAGAACACAGTCTAATGTGAATGACACACACCTACAATGCATGAAGTTGACTCTAACCGAATTTAGGTCTCCCAATTAATCTGGTCTCAGAGCAGCCTGAAATTTTCATATGCCTATGATTAAATAGAAATCAGCGCTATAAACATCGTCTGATGAGGAAATTCCCTCATGTTGAAAAATGGCACTTATTCGACAGAATGCAACGGGAACCAAAATAGGGAGCATAACTTGACTACTGTCAAGCAATAAACATAACTACACCACCTTCAACTAAAACAAGACCTCAAATGTAAAAATCATAAACATTTGAAAAGATTAGGCCTAACGGTCATAAACATCTTAAAGACATCTAATAGACGTCTATTTGACATCTAAAAGGAAACGTCCTATAGACGTATTGCAGATGAGCAAACACTCTAAAAAAAATACGTCTTGCAGATGTAAATGCAGACGTCTCCAAGATGTACGTCTGCTATCAGGGGAGTGATTGCTGCGCCGCGCGCTGCTCCACTGTGTGCCCAGAGGAGAGATATCCTTCCGCCGCGTGGGATTTCCTCTAGTTCCAATATTTAAAATCTTCATAGTTATCAGAAATGTCAGTTTATTTCAACAATATATGATGATATGATGATATTATATTAAAATAAGTAATTCGTAAGGAAGGATCAACTCATTTGAGACCAGATATCTCAGTTGGCACAGTGTTTTTATTCCTGTAAAAATACTATTTAAAAACATTATAAAATTACTATAAAAGGACACCTGTTCAATAAAAATGCATATTTATGAAGTTTTGATAAATTCGCAATAGTTTATTAATGTGAAAAAAACTGAACTTTTTATTATCGCAGTTACAGGTTTGCTATGTTATTTTACGTAGAACGTACATTTACAGTCTATTTCAGTCTATTTCTGTAATTTTACAATTTTCCCCCGTATTTCAAAAATACAGGGAAAAAAAACTGTGAAAAATAACGGGAAAATTCTGTAAAATTACAGGGGTTTTTTTTACAGTGTAGGGTACAGCGTAGGCTACATCAGAATAACATAATGAACATTGGATGGATGAGATCCTCAACATATGTATTACAAGTGACAAAGTGCTCATTTTAAAATCTGAATAAAGATTTATTCTTTGTATATGCATATACCTTAATTGGCCATGTGCAGTTTATTCACTTTTTATGTAATTTTGTTATAGTGTGTTTATTCATACAGTAGGAAAACTGCAAATATTTCAATGCTTTCGTTAACAGCATTCATTTTGAAACAAGTAATGATTTATACGTAGGTTAAATTAATAATTAATTCTACATATGTACATAACATTTTACTACTATGGAAATAGTAATTCTAAAACGTCAAATAGATCAGTGGTTGCACTTCTCTTTTTGCACGCACGTGCAGGCATCTTTAAATTTGAACAAAAACAACAAAAAATAAAATAAATAATGAGCTGGTAGGCACTATATTTTTCAAATAACTTTAACAACTGAATAAAGTTAAAATGTGCGATCAATTAGTTGTGTAACCTACTGTAAACATGATCTCCCAAATGCAATAAATTGTTTATAAAGCACATCAAATAATGATCCAATTTACACTCATGCGGTCATGTGTAAATAAAAACATTTTTCAGTGTCCGTATTACCATATCAAATATTTGTGTCTAATACTATTTTATTCATATTTTATTGTGGATGTTTTCTCACCATCACATTACAAGCAGTTAATAAATTAATTATGTTAATTCTATTTTTAAAATGTAATGTACTGTAATAATCTATAAGCATATTTAACAGTCGGTCCAAGACAAATAATTGCAAAGTGTTTCCGAACAATTTGGTCTGGCTTGTAGATACAGTATGTTGTTCCATGCTCCATCTGGTGGATATTCTGTGAAACATAACATTTATTTAAATTCTAAACAACGTGTTCACGGGATTCAGTTGCATTCCACGGGACGAATTGAGGCATGCGTGGGAAAAAACATGCATTCGTAATGGCCACATCTGTAAGATAATAATAATAATAATAATTTATATATATGTATGTATATGTAATTTATATATAATTAATCGATGTATAATTGATATATTTATAAAAATGAAATTAATATATATCATAAATTATAGAATTTCTTAAATTATAATTTATTAGATATTTATAAAATAATATATTAAAATAATTATAAAATATAAATGTATATTTTTTAGAATTTTGACGTCATTTGAATGGGACTTTTTTTGTTCTATTTTCCAAAACAGCCATGTTTAATGAATGTAAGTAAAATACAGTAAAGTCTAGCTGAAAAAGTCTCTGAGGTGATGAATGTGTGTTGTTTGCAGTGTCAGTGTTATAATGGACTGGTGTTGTCTACGGAGAGCACTGTTGCTCTGTACGGAATCGTGAAACCTGTTCCTGAGGGCAAACAGGTGAGAAAATTACCCTGATTAAGTGATTAATATTAAAATGATTTTAATTTATTATGGTTAATATTAATAACCTATATTTAAAGATATAGTTCATCTAAGAATTAAAGTTCTGTCAATATTTACTCACCCTCAAATCCTCAAATCTTTTCCATACCTATGTATTGTCTGAATTTTTTTTTTATCTTTTTGTTTTTTTTTTGAAAGGCTCCAGGCGGCCATGAGCTGCACTGTGATTTCTGGGAGCTGATCGGTCTCGCTCCGGCGGGCGGTGCCGATAACCTGCTGAATGAGGAATCTGATGTGGACGTGCAGCTGAACAACAGGCACATGATGATCCGTGGGGAAAACGTCTCCAAGATCCTGAAAGTCCGATCCACTGTCACGCAGTGTTTCCGGGATCATTTTTTCAGCCGGGGATACTGCGAGGTCCACATTCCATGTGTTACAGTAATAGTTCACCCAAACATTTAAAATTTACTGAAAATTGACTCTCACTGAGGTTGAGTACATTTTCAGCTAATTTTGATTTTTTTAGGTGAACTATTCCTTTAAGTATTGCAAAGTCTTATTTTGAGGCACAGGATGTTGCTTATGTTATTAAACACAGAGGTTTGTTTGTTGTTATCCTCAGATAACTCCGCCCACTCTGGTGCAGACGCAGGTGGAGGGTGGCTCCACCCTCTTCAGCTTCAACTACTTTGGTGAGAATGCATATCTGACGCAGTCCTCTCAGCTCTACCTGGAGACCTGCATCCCTGCGCTGGGCGACACCTTCTGCATTGCCCAGTCATACCGCGCTGAGCAGTCTCGCACCCGCAGACACCTGGCTGAGTGAGTCTAGCACCATTCAAGATTCATTCATTTACTTCGTGAAAACAGACGAAAGCATGTCAGTGTAATGCACCTGTGTGTGTGTGTTTTCAGGTACACCCACATTGAGGCTGAGTGTCCCTTCATGACCTATGAAGACCTTCTGAACCGGTTGGAGGATCTGGTGTGTGACGTGGTCGACAGGGTCCTGAAGTCTCCTGCTGCGCAGCTGCTCTATGACCTCAACCCGGTACGACCCCTGACCGCACACAAGGGCATCATACGTTTGAGCATCACAGTCATGGAAAACCTGGAAATATCATAATATTTTAAATTATATATTATAATAATATTTAAAATTATATATCATAATATAATATAATATTTTAGGCCTGGATTATGTTATTCAAAATTATTTCACTAAATTGGTTCACAAATTGGTCTGATTTAACTGAAAAAAAAACACTTATCACAAAACAGTGTTATTTTAGTATCATTAATGTACTATTACAGTATTTACAATGTTTTGAATTTTTTTTTTTTTTTTTTTTTTTTTTTTTTAGTTTTTGTTTTTCAAAAAGTATTTTATTTTTATTCATATGTATCACTTTTTTTGTCATTTTAGCACTTCAGCTTTAAATGAAAAGGAGAAATGTTGCATTGGTAACTGACTGAAATATAAATAGTTTTTTTTTTTTTGTCTTTTATTTTATTTCAGTTAAAATTTATTTTATTTCAATTAACGTTAATATTTTTTGTTTTATTGAACGATAACACCATTTTCACAAATGACTGGAAAGGTCATGGACATTCATCATAAAGTATGGAGGCTCTGGAAATATCCTTTTTATAAATTTTTATTTCAGTCTTAGAAATTTTAGCACTTCAATGTCAAATAAAAAATATAGCTGCAAGCAGCAATTAAGGAGCCAAGCAAATGAAGAGCTAATGAGCTGTCTTTAATTACTCAGTAAAGACCAGGGTTCTCCAACCCTGCTCCTGGAGAGCTACCTTCCTGCAGACTGAAGTTCCAACCCTGCTTCAACACCTGTCACACCTGTCTCTCTCAACATCTTGAGTAGCTGGTTCAGTATATGTGATTAGGGTTGAAGGGTTGGAGACCCCTGTTTAAGACTAGGGGTGGGAATCGCAGGGTACCTCACGATACGATACGAATCACGATACATGGCTCACAATAACGATAATATCACGATACAGCGATTCTGCGATAATCAATATATTGCTAGACAATCTTATAATGATACATCACGATATCTGTCTAACTATGAAAACAAAATGCGTGTGAAAAGGTTAAGTGCAAGTTTTCTATATATATACCTGGTGCATTTAAAAATTTACCTGGAGTGAACGGAGCCCCGCATATGACATACTGGGAAAAAATAAATATTTGGTGCCAGTGTATCGATTCTCGTATCGCATGGAGAAAGACAACGATATATCGCCATATCGATATTTTGTCCCACCCCTATTAAGGACATTTCTTAATACAGTATTTTACTACAAAACTCAAAATGGTCGACACCCAAAAAGGCCAACATTGGAAAATTAGGTATCGTTCTGATTGGTATGCCATTCCAAATCTAATGAGACCAATCTTATGATTTTTGGCCAACCTGGTCAGAAGTTATAAGCAGAAAATATAAATTTTTTATATCTTTTGACCAGTACGTGGCACTGTGCCGAAACTACTCGTGCCCTCAGGTCGTTTGGTCAGAATCCGCTAAATCGTTGTGAAAATATAGCCTCATGTCCATTTTTGCATGAATTTCATCAAATTCGTTACTGTACGAGAACGGTTTGGTCTACCGGGAATCTTTTGATAACTTGTTGCCAACGTTGTCTGAAGATGATCTGAGCCAATTTTGGTGAAAATTGAACAAACCGTCTAGGACAAGTTTGAAAAATTAGATTTTTCGCATAATTCAAAATTGAAAAAAATCTTGACCCGTAGAAATTACAATTTTGGTATGCATTCGAGTCATTATTAGGTAAGTTATGAAGAATGAGAAAGATGAAAGATGAAGAATAAGAAAACTAACGGATACAAGAGGTGCCTAAACACCTTTGGTGCTTGGCCCCTAATTAGACATGTTGCCTTGGCAACGGATTAGAAGTAATAAAATGGTTTTTAATAAAATAGTTTTTCAGTTAACATTTATTTAATTTCAGTAAATATAAAAATTTTTAAAATATATTTAGTTTCATTTTATGATAACAACATTGTCACAAATGACTGAAAGGGTCATGGAAATGTGTCAAAAAGTATGAAGGTTCTGGAATCGGTACGAATACATCTGTTTTTTGATTTCTTTTAGGACTTCAAGCCTCCCAAACGTCCGTTCAAGAGGATGAACTACACTGAAGCCATTGAGTGGCTGAAAGAGCACAACATCAAGAAGGATGACGGGACGTTTTATGAGTTTGGAGAGGTTTGTTTTATTGAACCTCATACGTTATTGTCAAGAGTGCTCACCCAAAAATGTTTGGATATTTGACCATTGTGTGTAATTTCTACAGGATATCCCAGAAGCCCCTGAGCGACAGATGACTGACACCATTAACGAGACCATACTGCTGTGTCGTTTCCCAGCTAAGATCAAATCCTTCTACATGCAGCGTTGCACTGAGGACCGTCGCCTCACTGAATCGGTCAGGATTGTCATTAACCAGCCACAAAACAACATTTTTTTCTGCAATCACAGCCAGTCAAAACATATTTGGTGTTTAAACATGCGGTTATGTGGACCAGTGAGATTCCAGTGTGGGCGGAGTTACTGGAACAAAAGTCAAGCTACATTAAGAAAAAAATGAATATGCAAAAGGACAAAATCGCTATAACAGTCATATACAGTGGCTTGCGAAAGTATTCATACCCCTTAATTTTTTTTTTATGTTGCTGCCTTATGTTAAACTCCTTTAAATTACTTTTTTTTTCCCACATCAATCTACACTTCGTACACCATATTGATAAAGCAAAAACAGAATTGTCACAATTTCGTAAATTTATTAAAAAATAAAAAACTGAAATAAGTACATTGCATAAGTATCCATACCCTTAACTAAATATATAGCTAAAGCACCTTTACGGCCTCAAGCCTTTTTTGTTTGATGCGACAAGCTTTGCTCATCAGCATTTGGCAATTATCTGTCATTCTTCTCCTCACCTCTTCACCTCTCAAGCTCTGTCAGGTTGGATGGGGGTTTCTCCAGAAATATTTGATTGGGTTCAAGCTCAGGCTGTGACTGGGCCACTCAAGGACATTCACAGAGTTGTCTATAAACTAGGGCTGTCAATCGATTATTTTTTTTTAAATCGGGATTAATCGCATGACTGTCATGAGTTAACTCAAGATTAATCGCAACTTAATCGCACATTTTTATTTGTTCAAAATGTACTTTAAATTAATACTTCTCAAGTTTTTAATACTCTAATCAACATGGGCATGGACAAATATGGATGCTTTATGCAAATGTATTTTTATTATTATTGAAACCATAGTCAGCATAGAGCATGAAGACTAGACATGTTTCAGAAGTCATAAATGTGTTTCAAAGAACTTGTTCATGTCTATTAGACACATGAAAAAAGAAATTCCAGGTTCCCATTACTTCTCTTTCTTTGCACTGAGCAATTTACTTACACAAACCTGTTTTTGCAGGACAGGGCAGCTCACTTCTTCTGAAAATGCAAAACGTACATTTTATTATTTATTATTAGATTTGTTTGCCTCTCTGTGCCCACATACTGTATTTTGATGCAGCTAAATTCTCAATAAAACTGTTTTCATTGGTATATTTTACTGTTTCTGTTGTCAGACAATAGAATGAATATGAAATAGTGACTGAAACGTGACCCATTAAGACTAGGCTACATAACCAGCTCTTCTTGCCAAGATGTTAATCTGCACAAAAATTCTGATAATCGAGCCGTCATCTGATGAAATCAAGTACACATAAGATAATGACAATAGCTGTGCTGTGATTTCGGCTATAATTGCATGTAAAATTAGAGAAGCAACATAATATGTGTTTAACTGAAAGTGCTGCTCCTCTCCACCGCTCGCTGAACAATGCAGACGCACAGAGAGAGAGAGAAAGGGGTGTGCGCGCACGCTGGGACAGCAAGACCTCACGCTCGCGCGGCGGTACCAGCGAGTCTCAGAAACTAAATAAGGTTTAGGCAAACTCTAAAGATTTGTCGCTAGGTGCTTTTTTGAAGAGGGGGAAAAATGTCGCTAAAGGGGTCTGCAAAGTCGCTAAGTTGGCAACACTGTGCATCTCCATTTCTCCAACTACGGGCTAGGCCACGGGTCAAACAGAAAATGCGGGCTGCGTTAATCGCACGTTAAAAAAATTAGTGCCGTTAAAATGAATTTGTGTTAACGCGTTAACTTTGACAGCACTACTATAAACCACTCTTGCTGTGCGTTTAGGTCCATTGTCCTGTTGGAAGGTGAACCTTCTGCCCAGTCTGAGGTTCTGAATGCTCTGGAATGGGTTTTCATTAAGGCTATCTCAATATTTTGGTGCATTGAGCTTTTCTTCTACTCTGACGAGTCCCTCAGTCCCTCACAGCATGAGGCTGCTACCACCACACTTTACTTTTGGGATGGTACTCTGCAGGTGATGAGCAGTGCCTGGTTTGCTTCAAGAATGATGCTTGGAATTGAGGTTCATCAAACCAGAGAATCTTGTTTCTCACAGTCTGAGGGTCCTTTAGGTGCTTTTTTGCAAATTCTAAGTGTGTTTTCATGTGTCTACACTGAAGAGAGAATTGAGTCTTGCCACACCGGCATAAAGCCCAGATCGGTGGAGTGTTCCCCAGATGTGTGGCTTGACGCAACCCTGTTTCTGAGCTCTACAGGCAGTTCTTTGGACCTCAGGGCTTGGTTTTTGCTCTGATATGCATTCTCAGCTGTTAGACCTTTTATTAAGATCTGTCTTTTATTGTGTCTTTCCAAATCATACCCATTCAATTGAATTTGCCACGGGTTAACTCCACTCAAAGTGTAGTAACATCTACAAGCAATATGAATGCTCCTGAGCTAAATTCCAACTGTCCCAGATAAGGGTATGAATACTTACGCAATGGAATCATTTTAAGTTTTTTTTATTTTTAATAAATTTGCGAAGATGTTAAAAACCTGTTTTTTGCTTTACCGTTATGGTGTATGGAGTATAGATTGATGTGGAAAATAGTCATTTAAAAGCAGTTTAACATAAGGCAGCAACATAACAAAACGTGAAAAAAATGAAGGGATATGAATACTTTCGCAAGGCGCTGTATATATCAAAGTAAACATATATATATATATATATATATATATATATATATACAAAACATATAAAAAATAACTTTAGGAAAATGTGTTCACATCCTGGGTGATTTTACCCAAGTCTTTATAAATGAGTCTGTAGGAGGACAGTATTCAGCAGAATTGGGTTATAATTGGCTCATAAGTTTGTGTTTGTCAGGTGGATGTGCTGATGCCCAACGTTGGTGAGATTGTGGGAGGCTCCATGCGTATCTGGGATGCTGAGGAGCTCCTGGAAGGGTATAAGAGAGAGGAAATCGACCCCACACCCTACTACTGGTACACTGACCAGGTAACAGCCTATTGGCTACATTTCTTACTCATTAAGTTTGGATTAAAAATAAAAAATCTTATTTAGCAACTCATTCAGCAAGAATGCATTAAATTGATCAAAAGGGACAATGAAGACATTTATAAAGTTACAAAAGATTTCTATTTCAAATAAATGCTGTTCTTTTGAACTTTCATCAAATAATCCTGAAAAATAAAATGTATCATGGTTTCCCCAAAAATATGAAGCAGCACAACTGTTTTCAACATTGATTCAAATCAGAAATGTTTCTTGAGCAGCAAATCAGCATATTAGAATGATTTATGAAGGATCATGTGACTCTGAAGACTGGAGAAATGATGCTGAAAATTCAGCTTTGATTCCAGGAATAAATTACATTTTACAATGTATTCACATAGAAAAGTCATTTTAAATTAAATTTCATTTTTAAAAATTACAGATCTCAAACTTTTAAATGATAGTGTATATTTTTGTGCTTGTTTGATAGTGTATATTTATATATGTACTCTGAAATTTTCTAAATAGGTTTTTTTTTTTGTTTTTCAAATGGACAGTAGATTCACAATGTTTAATGTAAATTGAAATAATAGTTTATAAATAATAATAGGTTTGCTGTATTGTAATATAATAATCCAGGCATGTTTGTAGGAAGAATAGTAAATCATTATATTTTACATTTACATGCACCAGTATAACAAGACATAGGAATAAACAGTGATATTTACCTACGTTTTTTACTAAAATATTTTAATCTATGACAATGCCACTTCTACAAACCTTTTTTTTTTTTTTTTTTTTTTTTTTTGTGATAAAGCAAACGTATTACTCATTAAATATACTAAATTAAATAAACTGAATCGTTGAAATAGTTTGAAAATACAAATGCAGTTGAAATGCTACCAAAATCATCTTGGATATTTGATATACAGTGGTGGCCAAAATTATTAGAACACTAGTGTTTTCACCAGCTAAAAAATGGCTTTATGTCAGTTATTTCTATCTTTTGCTGTAGTGCGTCAGTAGGAAATATCAGTTTACGTTTCCAAACATTCATTTTGCCATTAATTGTAATAATCCAGTGAGATTTTTGTTTGGACAAGGAGTCTGAGAACAGCCAGGGCTAAGCACAGAGATCTGATCTCATCGTCCAGTCTATCTGGAATGACATGAAGAAACAGAACAAACTGAGACAGACTAAATCCAGAAGAACTGTGACAACGTCTCCAAGATGCTTCAAGAGACCTACCTGCAAAGCTACAGTACTGTTAAAAGTTTTAAGCACTTGTGTAAAAATGCTGTAAAATGAGGATGCTGTAAAAAATAATGAGATACTCTTTATCAATTAACTTCTATTAACTAAATTAAATCAACATTTGGTGTGATCGTCCTTTGCGTGTAAAGCAGCTTTTGCCCTAGGTGCACTTGTGCATAGTTTTTCAGGTAGCTTTGCAGGTAGGTCTCTTGAAGCATCTTGGAGACGTTGCCACAGTTCTTCTGGATTTAGTCCGTCTCAGTTTGTTCTGTTTCTTCATGTCATTCCAGACGGACTGGATGATGATGAGATCAGATCTCTGTGTTTAGCCCTGGCTGTTCTGACTCCTTGTCCAAACAAAAATCTCACTGGATTATTACAATTAATGGCAAAATGAATGTTTGGAAACGTAAACTGATATTTCCTTCTGACACACTACAGCAAAAGAGAAATACCTGACTTAAAGCCATTTTTTAGCTGGTGAAATCACTAGTGTTCTAATAATTTTGGCCACCACTGTATTGCCCAGCTCTTTGTCATACCAAAACAACTGAAATATTCAGATGTTCAGAATGTAAGCATGTGAATGTTTGTTTGTTGCAGAGGAAGTTTGGCACGTGTCCTCACGGTGGATACGGTCTGGGTCTAGAGCGATTCCTCACCTGGCTGCTGAACCGACACCACATCCGTGACGTCTGCCTGTATCCCCGCTTCATTCAGCGCTGCCGGCCTTAATCACACACACACACACACACACACACACACACAGTGCAAGAGACCAACTAGGAAATCAAATCACTCTCTTTCATTGCTGGAGACCATAATTGTATGACATGTTTAAAGATCTACTCAGAAGATGGTTTAATGTTGATTCAGTATTGCATATTACTGTAATATTCATCTGTGGCATAATAAATCAGTGACATCATGCATTTGTGTTTGTTTCCATTGAGGGCACCAGACTGCTGTTTACTCTTATAATACACATTAATGAGAACAATTAATGGGCCCACGTTGTTCCAAAAGATCGAATTTGCCTCTTCATAACCTTTTCCGAATGCAATAACATTCTCCACTCAAAAACGACCTTTCATTTTGGCTGATGGCAGCAATTCATCTTACTTTTCAACCACCTTTCATTTACATTTACATTTAACAGACAACAGAAACAATCAATTGTAGTATTAAAACAACTAAAACTGATTCAAAACTAAAAGCTAAAACTTTATAAGTACTATATACACACACATTAAAAAAAAAAAAAAATTAAATTAAAAAGACAAATGCATACAACAAAATTTCTAAACTTAACATTTAAATGAAAACCAAATAAAGCTACAAGCAATTCAAAATATTAAGTGAGCAAAAGGTATAAGAGTATAATAATGATTCTAACATAACTAAGCCAAACACCAAAAAACTATGTGTATGTACACACACAGGCATATATGCACACACACACACACACATATCCATAAATTCGATATATAATTTAATTTCCATTTAGTTTGTTGAAGTACAGAAATAACTCAAATTAAATAAAAGTAAAACTTAATAACCTATACAGACATGATAAAAAACGAATAAAGTGACAAACATTAATACAACTTTAGCTAAAATTAAAATAGATAACATATACAAATCAAACTACATTAGTTTTAACAGTAATCCTAAAAATAACACTGAGCCAAAACACACATGCTAAAAAACAAAAAAAAAAACAAATTGTAAAACTTATGCCAACCAAACACCAATGACTTGTACATATGGGTACAGTCATTTTAGACACTTCCAAACCTGTTGCAACAGAGATGGAAATACAATTTTTAAATACATGCATTATGTTTCCATCTTTGTTGCCACAGTTTTGGAAGTGCCTTTTTCTGTTCTAAAGAAGGGGATGTCCCAATACATTTGTCCATATAGTGTATGTACAAGTCATTGGTGTTTGGTAAAGAGTTTTTGGCTCAAGATCTGCATTTAAAGTCACACCAGAGGTGTTCAGCTTGGATTAGGACTTGGCTTTCTGCAGACCAGTCAAGTTCTTCCACACTGACTGAATCAATCATTTCTTTTTGAACCTTGCCTTATACACAGAGGCATTGTCATGTAAGAATAGAAAAGGGTCCTGTCCAAACTGTTGCTTTAAAATTAGAAGCACACAATTCCCTAGAATATCATTATACACTCTAAAAAAAAAAAGGTTCTTCAGCGGTTCTTTGGGGAGGTTGAGGTGCTATATAGCACCGCTACCGTATAAAGAACCTGTTAAGCCCCTGTGTGGTTCTTCCGCAGTTCTTTGGGGTGGTTAAGGTGCTATAGAGCACCACTGCTGTACATAAAGAAGCCATTAAGCCAGCCATTAAGTTTTTTTTAACTGTGTTTGCACTTGGATGGGATTAATGCAGAACACAAATTCCAAGTATAGGTTACCATACTTGCCTACACCTCACTTCATTATACTCCAAATTTTGTAATTGCAGTAAATTAAACTTAATTTACTAATTGTACATCAGATTTTAATTTATAATATATATATATATATAGTATTATCATCATTCGTATGATGCTGAAAATCGACATATAATTCACACCAAATTGTTATCATGACAATTCATACAAAACCAAACTCCACATATTTCACACACGTTAATAGCTTTTCCTGCTAGAACAAAAAGGATTACAAATTAAAGATTAAAAATACCACACATCACGCATAAAACAAAAGGCATAGAACACAATCGTTAGTAAGCATATTGCTTCCATACTTTAAATTATTTTAAATGATTGTCCTTTTGAAATCGTTTATTTGAAATTCGTTCTGTGCATTAAAGAGTGGAACACGCAGGAGAACAGGGAGTGTCATGAGACAGTCACATTGCAGATCCCGTGTTGCAGGCCGGAGGGCGTCCGTTGATTTAATTGTCCTCTTCCTGTTGGATATACTAGATCCATACATTTGATTAGATCACGAGGCTGCCACGGGTTGCGAGAAAGACCCTTGCAGTTCTGCATACAAAAAGTTCTTAGTGTTGTGTTGATTGAGTTAGTCATTATCACTCGTCTGATATAGGGTGAGACAGGAAACCAACTCAGGATATTGACGTCAGTGGTAGAATTAATTAACTGACGAGTTGATTCGATGGCGTATCTGTGTCCGTTTCGACACAGGATGTAAACATTTTTTACAAGCTGAAATCACAATTATGACAAGAACGTACGTAGGTGTGAACACCTAACCTTTTAATTAGAGTTGTAGCTGAACCCGGTAGGACAGTGGCCCTCCAGGAACTGAGTTTGAGACCACTGTCTTAGCTTCTCTATTGTTGACAAGAGGTTTTATAAACTTCTTATTACAACAGTAAAAGAGGTTTTAGACTAACAAGAAAGTTTTGAGCTCTGAAACTTACAGGAAGTTTTTATAGAACAATGACCTCTTACGTCAAAAGATCAAGGGAATTTTGGTTTCTCAGTTCATGACCCCTTTAAGGAGTGTAATATAAAGTTAATGTAATGCTATTACTGTAGCATTACATAAAAAGTTATTGTCATTTGAAAATCAGTGCAAACTGGGGGTTTAATATCAACTTTATGTCACCTGAAACCCTTTAAGGTTTCAGGTAGGCTTACATTAGGTTTAAAAACAGAAATTAAATAATCAAATGTGAAAAAAAAAAAACACTGCCTAGTCTTCACTGTATGACTTAAATGCACACTGATTATTATTAAAGCTACAAAAGATACTCAGTCATGAGCAGTGAGTGATTTTCTCTGTCTTTTATTCATTAACATTAAGCACACAGATGGAAGCAGGTTTGAAGACTTCTGTTATTTTAAGAGCAGCACAGATCCAAAATATTGTTACATGTGTGCTCTCTAAACTTTTTAATCAGAGGTGGCTTTCTGTGCATGTGATTACTTCACTTACTGCATTAATAACATTAAGCATGTCACAAGTATGTTTAACCCCTTTCACACTGCACGTTGGTCCCGGAAATTTGCCAGAGTGCCTTCTGTGTGATTGCAAACACGGGGATTAATTCTGGGACCGATCCCGGGTTGGGGACCTAGTAACATTGCCGGTTTCAGTCCCGGAACGAACTCTGTGTGAACAAAAGTGAACCAATGCCATAAAGGGTGTGTCGCAGTGATGACGCACGTTATCGTGCGACTCTTTTACTGGGTGTTTTGAAGGAAGATCAACGTTCACAATGAAAAAATATGTGCAAACTGTAATGAAGCAGAGATCAGGGAGCTCCACACTATCCATGCTGAAGCTGAGATTGTTCGCCTGCTTAGTGAAACGGAACGCGTCACATCGTAATATCATGTGTCTTTACAGGATCTTTATGGGATGTGTGTGAACGCACACACAGATTCCGGAAAATCACTGGCAGTGTGAATGAACCACAATCAAACGATCTCGGGACAAATCACGGGACACATTATCCGTGTATTTTCCGGAATTTCTGTGTGAAAGAGGCTTAACAGTCATGTGTCCAGTCTACTCTCTGCTGTTTGTGTCGACCTAAATCTATTTTGGACTTTTTGTAATCTTCTGAAGTATTAAAGTCATGCAGTTATTGCAAGCTGTTGCAATATGCATATTGCGATATGTACATTTGCAATTTTGATATATCGTGCAGTCCTACCCAAAATGATGTGAAAATTCCTGTCTTGGTGAGTATTCAAGTAAACACAGTCGATTACGTCGGTTAAGTGGACCAAACAGTTCAGAAAGCATGTAACAAAATATTGCAGCACTTAAATTTAAAGCAACTAAATAAACCTGTTTCCTTCTGTGTGCTTCATATGAATCAAAGACAAAGAATCAAAGACAAAGAGAAAATCACTCAATGCTCATGACTGAATATCTTTTGTGGCTTTAATGAGAATCAGTGTGTATTTAATTCATACAGTGAAGACTAAGCAGTGTTTAATTTTTACATTCTATTATTTAGTTTCTGCTGTTAAACAAACCTAATCTGGGCCTACCTGAAACCCTAAACCCCCTGGTTTACACTGATGTTAAACTGATGCTTTTTATGTAATGTTACATTAAGCACAGCTGTTCAGAAGTTGTGGGCATGCTCTCTTCTCACAAAAAGAATGTCAAACATTAACATGGGTTATATAGTTTTCAGATTTTAACTATATATACATATAATTCAAGTTTATTTTACACACTTATTTAAAGTTATTTTAAGCACTATCGTATTGCATATTGAATATCGCATTATTTAATGAGTTATCGCAATCACATAATACATTTTTATTCAATCTCGTGCAATCCTTGGTTTTGGCATTCAAAAATACAGTCAACGTTGTTGCCGAGAAAAAAAAAAACTAGATCTGTATAGATCATGGTGGCGTCCATACAAAGACCAGTTGCCAAAGAGTGTCTGGATGATGGAGGGAAAACAGCCAAACATCAGGACAGAATTCTGCACGAGTCAGGTAAGCAGAATAAATTGCACTGTAAAAAACATTAATAAAACAAATGGTAAAGTCACTAGTCAAATTAGTTTATTAGTTCAATCCCTATAAATCAAAACAATTTAATAACTATATGACATTATCACACACTAATAGTGAAATATTCAAAAAATCTTTCATAGCAAAAGGCAATAAAAAATTATTATTCTGAATAATATTCTCTATATTGCACAAGGCTTAGGGAATAACTTTCTGAATAATTTGCACATGCTTTGATGTCTTTAGGTCACATGGGTTTGGAATTTAATGGATTTATAGTATTGCATAGATTTAAATTTATAAAATTATTATAAAACATAAAAAATTCATATTCTGCATAAATATTCTTTAAATTAAGAATTGTGCTATGCATTTACAAATATCTGAGTTGGCTTAGGATCAAATGTTATCTCTGTTGCAATTAACGTAGTCTATGCACCACGGTTGGTTGCAAAACGCGGTGCTACAACATATGGTCGGGTGAAACTAATCAAAATTATTTTGCTTTTAAAAATGTTACAACAATCCTACTAATGACAAGCATACTGTCATAAAACCATACATTTCCACATTTCATACTGCGCTACGCTTACCTCTCAACTAGCTCATCCATTGGCTTATTGGCGACTCGCATGCGGTTGCCACCTATAGGGTTGCTCAATTATATTTAACAAAGAGGGACTCTCAAACTGAGAGGAAAAGATATTTACAGTATGTATATATATATATATATATATATATATATATATATATATATATATATATGACTGTTATATTTTTGGTAACACCATTGCATTGCTTTGAATATAGTAAAGTAAGTCAAGTCACCTTTATTTATATAGCGCTTTTAACAATACAGATTGTGTCAAAGCACTTAACAGTATCAAATTGGAGGATAGTGTCAGTAATGTATATTGATAAGATTAAACACTCAATTTTCAGTTAAAGGCATTTCATTATTGAATTCAGAGATGTCATTGTCTAGCTCAGTTTAGTTTAAATAGTATCTGTGCAATCAAATCAATGATAATCGCTAGAAGTTAAGTATCCCCAACTGAGCAAGCCAGAGGCGACAGCAGCAAGGAACCAAAACTCCCTCTGTGACAGAATGGAGAAAAAAAAAAACCTTGGGAGTAACCAGGCTCAGTCGGGGGGCCAGTTCTCCTCTGGCCAGACGAAACCCGCAGTTCAATTCCAACCGCAGCCATTTCAGATTGTGTTATAGCAAATTAGCTCCAAGTGGGAATTTGTATATAAATAATTACAATTAATTATAATTACAAGTATTTATATCGGCTGACAGTAATAACTGTCACAGAGTTAAATTGCCATCAGCTGATCTGTTCGTCCAGCGAACATTCAGTGTAAATTCATATCAACTCTAAGAAAGGATATTTCCATGGCCACAGAAAATACCCTCGTATTAATGCATTAGAGCATGTAGCGAGGGTCAAAATCGTAAAGGGACAATTATTTGCAAGGCAGAATCAGAAACTCATGTAATTTGTGCACAAGAGTTTTATTAACTAAACGCTAACACACATAACTAATCTAAACAAACAAACGAATAAACATACACTCACGCATACATACAAAGTGCTAAAGTGATTAAAAAGTGGATGAATGAAGCCATTAGAGAAAACAGAGAATGCAGTTATGGAAAGATTCAGTTAACCACCTGAGTAAAACCATCAGCGCCGTTTATAACGGTGTCTATAACTTATACTAAACCTCTGTTTCGTTTAGTTAAATGTACTATACTTGCACTGCCTTGGTCGTTGACGAGTGTCCAGAATAGAGTCTCGGATGAAAGTCTTGATGGTTTCAAGGTTTTGGACTTGCAATCACATTCTTCCTGGTTTGAAGAGTGATGAATTCCAAAGATGTTCTGACTCGATGGTGATTGGGAGTTTCTTCCCAGGTGAAAAGTGAAGAAGAGTTAAGAGACATCAGTTAAGATCCGAGAATCTTTGGTTGAATGGAAAGACAAGGCCGCAAGGCCTGGCAGAAAAAAGGGTCCAGAAGAGTTCTAGCTCACATCCTCTGTAATGACCGCTTGCCCTTTAATTAGGTTTACTTGAAGGCGTCACTAGAGGGCGCAAGGTAACTTGGTGACAGAAAAAAGGAGAAGAAAGAAAAGGGTTTCACGTGTGTTGCACGAGCTCACATAAGGCAGAATTTGGAGTTTATTTGAAATATATGAATGTGTTTAGTGTCCCCTTTTTGGCAATAGCGGGATGAGGTATGTTTACATTGTATTTCATGTTAGTTTATTTGTTATTTGCTTTGATAATGGTGTTGGGTGAACTCTGCTTGTGTAAATTATACTATGTAATACTGTGAATCTCACATTGTGAATACATATTGCTCAAGTTATCTTCTGTTATGTTTCATTTGTGTAGTTTTACGGTGATACAAGGTGCAGTAGGGTGCATTGAGATGCTGTGATGCACGGAAGGAGTTAATCAGCAATCTGGAAGTTGATTGCATCGAAACAGAAATAAAACTGCAAACACCCGTCAAACCTCTTTGCCTCATGTTTTGGAAGCCAAGGGGCCGCTACAGTAAAACTCTCCGTTGCATATGAGGCTTTCATCGCATAGCGCTGCTGTTTCATCGCATCGCGCTGCTGTTCCTCGCTTGAGCAAGAGACTGATTACCACGTGGGTCGGGACATTGGACTGCCAGCTCAGAGCTCTGCACACTCATCAAAGTTTGGAAGTGAACAGCAAATCAAAGCACATTACTACAGATGCAGAGTTTATCTTCAGTTAAAGGCAAGATAAGTGAAACGAATCACAAATATACCCCTCATTCATACGTGTGACCTTACAAGTTGAACCTTTCATTATTAAAAGGGGACTTCGGACGTTTAAAAACATTCTTAAAGTGTAAAATTGAAAGTTTCAAGATTTAAAGTAAAGAGATTTGTAAGATTGATCACTAAAGGTTGAATATTTACTTTGTGCATGTGATTCTCAAGGCACATCCTATATCAGATGTTGGTTTGGGTTGCATTTACTGCTTTCATGCAATGTAATGTCTATATATTGACATATATTGTATGTTGTTATGCAAAATAATTTCTACAATTGTCCGAATGTTGAAAACCTGTAGAGCTCTTGCATGACATTTGCCTTATTCCTGTTTGCTACCCAATTAAGTGTCTAAATCATATAGGTCTGATGCGAGTAGGTCACTGCTCTTTATAATTAAAGACAGACAACAATGGAAGACGCAACTAAGCAAACAGCTGAGCAAGCAAGTCAAATGTCATTCCCAGCAGAGGAATCAAGCATTCCCCTAGAAAGGCAACAAATTAGATCAAGTTCACGAAAGGGAAGTCTTACAGAGAAGGGACTGGAGATGCATAATCAGGAAGCAAAGAAGCATCAGAAAGCCTTTAACAAAGCTTATGACTCCTGGAAGCAGACAGCTAAGGAAACTAGGTCCAAATTAAAAACTTTATGCTCCCGTGAAGATCTCGATCAAATCCAAAGAAATATTCAAGACAGACAAGATGTAGTTAACCAGTGTTATGCTCCCTTGCTGCGCAATCATACTGCAAACCCAGAAATTGTTAAAAGAGTTGATGCCTGTGCCACATTGACTGCAGAAATTTGTGATCTGGTGAGTAACAGAATAGAAACCTCTGATGAGATTCATAAAGAACTTGTTGTGAAAGAGAAAGTGAGACAAGTATTAAACAAAGATGAGTATGAATCTATCTTTGGTTGCACAAACACTGAAACTGTCATTTCAGAGTCATCACCAAGTTTAGAAATCCAGTCAAAGATTTCCTCCAAAGCTTCCAGTAAGCGAGCTGATGCCGAGGCAGAACTTGCAGCCAAAATAGAGCATGCCATGCAAGAAATCTCTGACCAGCAAGCGAGACTACACAAGATAGAAAATGACTGGAAGCTAAATGAAGCAAAAATGCTAGCAGAAATTAAACAAAGGAAAACAGAAATGTCCCTAAGACTTGAGGAGGAGAGAACAAGGCTGCAGATGCTAAAGGCTGATAAGGAAGTCAGGGTAGCTGCAGCTCGTGTGAAAGTATACAATGATTTTGAGGGAAATTTTGAAGACTATGAGGAGGAAAGAGTCAATGTAACCAGGCCTGACTGGACAGAGGCCGATAGCAAACCCCAGCTAAATCCTGAAGCTGAGTCTTTCCATCCTCATCAAGCATCTCAACAGGCGCAGATGACTCAAGAGACCGCAAGCTTAACTCAAGCATTAATTAACTCCCTGAGTATAAGTCGATTACCCATCCCAGAACCAACAACTTTCACTGGTGATCCAATAAAGTTTATCGACTGGAAAATGTCCTTTACCGCACTTATCGATCGCAAGTCAATTTCAGCGAGTGAGAAGATGTTCTACCTGAAAACCTATCTTGCTGGAGAAGCCCGAAAGGCTGTGGAAGGATTCTTTTATAGAAACTCAGAAGATGCATATCAGGGTGCCTGGAAGGTTCTGGAAGAGAGATATGGAAATTCCTTCATTGTTCAGAGAGCATTTCGAGAAAAGCTTATGAAATGGCCTAAGATTGGTGCCAATGATCCTCTTTCACTGCGAGAATTCACAGATTTTCTACAAGGCTGTGTGGAAGCAATTCCTCATGTCAAAGGTTTGGATATTTTAAATGACTGTGAGGAAAATTACAAACTACTCAAGAAATTACCTGAGTGGATTGTGCGTAAATGGAACAAAATCGTGGTGGAAGAGTTGGATGAATCTGGTGACTATCCAAGCTTTAAACGGTTCGCAGAGTTTTTAAAGAAGGAATCTAAGATAGCTTGCAACCCTGTCACATCTTCACTTCTGATGAGTTCTAAGGCCTCAGATGAGAGATTCCCCAAGAGAGCCAAGGCTCTCAACACAAGAGCTCAAGTGAAGGGTCCAACATTAAAGAGACCAGAATTCAAACCAACCTCACCATGCTCTGTTTGTAAGAATGAAATGCACAATATTGCCAAATGTCCTGTCTTTGCAGCAAAATCCACAGATGATAAAAGATCTTTCATTCGTGAGAACCACCTCTGTTTCGGATGTTTGAGGAAGGGGCACGTTACCAAAGACTGCAAAAGACGACATACTTGTGGTATTTGTGGCCTGCGCCACCCAACTTGCTTACATGAAGAGCGAGACAAAGACAATGTGAGGACACTAAAATCAGATTCTGCTCCTATTGTAGAAGACACCAGTCAGGAAATACAAAGGGTCACATCTAATGCCCTAACGCAGCATGCTTCTGCTACGTCTAGCATCGTTCCTGTCTTCATTTCAGCTGCAGAGGAGCCACAAAATGAAATTCTCACATATGCTCTACTTGACACACAGAGCGATTCGACTTTCATTTTAAAGGATTTTCTTGATGAGCTACATGTAAGCAGTGAAGCAGTGAAGTTGAGACTTAGCACTATGACAGCTACGGATACTCTCACTACAAGTTGTAAAATCAGAGGCCTAAGGGTCAGAGGACTCTATAGTGAGAAACACATTCAGGTTCCGCAGGCCTATACTTGCGATTTTATTCCTGTGGACAAAGCTTATATTCCGACTAGAAAGACAGCGTTGCAATGGCCTCACCTCAAGCACATCGCCAATGAATTGTCACCTCTTCAGAGCTGTGACATAGGTTTTTTGATTGGATACGATTGTCCTTCAGCATTGGCTCCTTTAGAGGTTATTACTGGCAGTGAAAATGAGCCCTTTGCACAGAAAACAAGGCTTGGATGGAGCATCATAGGCCTTTGTAATCCTCATCTAGACAGGCAAGGGAACCAAAGCTTTGTTCATCGAGTCTCAGTGAAGGAAATGTTAGTCCCATCTGCAAACGATATCTTAAAGGTATTAGAGTCAGACTTCAATGAGAAGAATCCAGAGGACAAACATGTATCTCAGGATGACATCCGGTTCCTACGCCTTCTTAGTGATAAAATTCAGCATAAAGATGATGGACATTATCAACTGCCCCTCCCGTTCAAGAGTAGCAGCTCTCCTTTACTGCCTAATAACAAGAAGCTTGCCATTGCACGACTACAGCACTTAAAGAAGAAGCTGAAGAACAACCAGCAGTATTACGAGAGTTACAAGGCCTTCATGGAGGATATGTTTAACAAGGGAGATGCAGAGCCAGCCCCTACACTGTCTGAGGAAGAAATAGCATGGTACATACCACATCATGGGGTTTACCACCCTCACAAGCCAGGCAAGTTGAGGGTGGTGTTTGATTGCTCCGCAAAATTCTGTGGTATTTCCCTTAATGATACACTGCTTACTGGACCAGACTTGATTAACTCTTTGGTGGGAGTCCTTTGCCGCTTCAGGAAAGAAGCGGTTGCCGTGATATGCGACATTGAAAAGATGTTCCATCAATTCTTTGTTCCCCCTGAGGAAAGAAATTATTTGAGATTCTTATGGTGGGAGGACGGAGATTTGCAGGGAGAACCACGAGAATACAGAATGGCTGTACATCTCTTCGGTGCTGCTTCCTCTCCTGGATGCGCCAACTTTGGCATCAAATACTTGGCAGAACAATACAAGTTTGAATATCCATCAGCTTCATCATTCATCAAGAAGAACTTCTACGTGGATGATGGCTTGATCTCAGTCCCTTCGATTCAGAAAGCTAAAGAACTAATTGTTGAAGCCCAAGCATTGTGCAAGTGTGGAGGTTTACTCCTTCATAAGTTCAGTTCAAATGAAGAGGAAGTCTTACGTTGTGTAGATTCTTCAAAATGGGCAATACCCACCAAACCGCTCAATCTTAATCCTGAAGCAACAGGATGCGTTCTTGGCATTCAGTGGGCTGTGAAAGACGACACCTTTAGATTTGACATCAAACCAAAAGATCACCCATCAACACGTCGTGGAATCTTGTCGGTCACTGCTTCTTTGTATGACCCTCTTGGGTTTGTTTCCCCCTTTCTTCTGAAAGGAAAAGTTATTTTACAGGATCTGTGCCGTAGAAACATTGGGTGGGATGATCCCCTTCCTGAAGACTTAATCCCACGGTGGGAGGAGTGGAAGAGTAGTCTTCAGGAGCTGAAGTATTTCAGCATTCCCAGATGTTACCATCCGCCATCCTTTGGTACCATCATTTGGACAGAACTGCACCACTTCTCAGATGCAAGCAATCTAGGGTATGGTGCATGTTCTTACCTTAGGTTCAAAAATGACAAGGATGAAGTACACTGCAGTCTCGTAATGGCCAAGGCTAGAGTTGCACCCACAAAAATTCTAAGTATCCCAAGATTGGAATTGTCTGCAGCTGTAGTTTCTGCCAGAATGAGTGCTATGTTAAAGACCGAACTGGAGATGAAGATCGATCAGGAGTTCTTTTGGACTGACTCGCAGGTCGTGCTGGCATATGTCAAAAATGACGCAACAAGATTTCATGTATTCGTTGCAAATCGTGTACAATTAATCAGGGAAATCACGGATGTAAGTCAGTGGTATTATGTCAACACTTCTGAGAATCCAGCCGACCATGCCTCCAGGGGCCTTTACGCCTCAGAGATATCCTCAACATTCTGGCTGTCAGGACCCAAGTTCCTATGGGAACGAGAAGTGCATTCAACACCTCACTTTTCAAATAACCTACTTGTTGGTGACCCTGAGGTTAGATTAACCCAAACCTTTGTAACTAAAGGCAGTGATGGTTTGGACTTGCTTAGCCGATTCAATCGCTTTTCCTCTTGGAGAACACTCATCAAAGTGGTTGCTAGAATAAAAAGGCTAGCTTCAACACAGAAATATCCCAATGACATTGTCACTGTGGAGGAATGTGAAAAAGCTTCTGAGGCTGTGATTAAGCTCGTCCAACAGCAAGCTTTCTCCCACGAGATAAGGGTGATTCAAGGAGGAAATGTTCTTCAGACCTCAAGTGCACTTTTTCCCCTCGATCCCATCATGAAGGGAGGTCTCCTTCGTGTAGGAGGAAGATTGAAACAATCATCTCTGAGTGAAGAGGTAAAGTACCCAGTGGTTCTGCCAAAGGACAGTCACATAACCAAACTTATTTTGGCCCACTATCATGCCAAAGTCTGTCATCAAGGGAGGTATCTGACACTCATGGAGCTCAGAGTAAATGGATTTTGGGTTATCGGCGGCGGTAAATCAGTTGCTAAATTGATACACAGATGTGTTCAATGCAGGAAGCTCAGGCGGCCAACAGAAGAACAGCAAATGGCTGAGCTCCCTAAGGAGCGTGTTGAAACCTCTGCCCCGTTTTCCTACTCCGGTATGGACTGCTTTGGCCCATTTGTTATAAAGAGGGGTCGAAAGGAATACAAGAGGTATGGAATAATTTTCACCTGCCTTTCATCACGAGCTGTTCACATCGAAATGCTTGAAGACTTGTCAACTGACACATTTATCAATGCCCTGAGATGTTTCATTAGCCTCAGAGGGGCTGTTCGCCGACTTTACTGTGATTGTGGCACGAATTTCGTAGGAGCTAGAAATGAGCTAAGAGATGCTCTCAAGGAGTGTGACGTCAAGACACTAGAGTTGTTTCTCAATGAAAACCAATGTGAATTCGTCTTTAATGCTCCCTCAGCGAGTCACACCGGAGGTGTCTGGGAGCGCCAAATAAGGTCTGTTCGCAGTGTGCTGAATGTCACACTTTCTCAGTGTCCAGGTAGACTTGATGATTCCTCCTTGAGAACATTGTTTTATGAAGCAATGTCTATCATCAACAGTCGTCCATTGACAATCGATGGAATAAATAATCCCAAGTCTCTGGAACCGTTAACCCCAAACCACCTTATTTTGATGAAGTCTAAGACTGCTCTCCCTCCTCCTGGGAAATTTCAAAGGGAAGACCTGTATGCTTCAAAAAGGTGGCGCAAGGTTCAGTATTTAATTGAGCAGTTCTGGAGCCGCTGGAAAAGAGAGTATCTCTTGAACATTTCTACACGTCAGAAGTGGCACATACCACGGCGGAATCTCAGAGTCAATGACATAGTCATCATGAAAGAGGACATGTTGCCAAGAAACCGTTGGCACTTAGGTAGAGTCGTTGAAGTCATCCAGGGGAGTGATGGTTTAGTTCGACGAGTTAAGATTCAAACAGGTGAACCAAAGAGTAAGCAAGAGCAGCACTCCAAGCCTAATATCATTGAAAGACCAATTCAGAAGCTGGTGGTCCTGCTTGAGAGTGAGTGATTTGTTAACAGGTGACACCCTTGCATCAGACACTTTCTAAAGAGTGATTTGTCAATGCATTATAAATTCTTGATTAAGAGCGGTCATCCAGGTTTGGAATCATGTATGATTTATTTAATCTGTTACTTGAGTTAATGTATCACAACATGATTGGTGGGAGTGTAATGACCGCTTGCCCTTTAATTAGGTTTACTTGAAGGCGTCACTAGAGGGCGCAAGGTAACTTGGTGACAGAAAAAAGGAGAAGAAAGAAAAGGGTTTCACGTGTGTTGCACGAGCTCACATAAGGCAGAATTTGGAGTTTATTTGAAATATATGAATGTGTTTAGTGTCCCCTTTTTGGCAATAGCGGGATGAGGTATGTTTACATTGTATTTCATGTTAGTTTATTTGTTATTTGCTTTGATAATGGTGTTGGGTGAACTCTGCTTGTGTAAATTATACTATGTAATACTGTGAATCTCACATTGTGAATACATATTGCTCAAGTTATCTTCTGTTATGTTTCATTTGTGTAGTTTTACGGTGATACAAGGTGCAGTAGGGTGCATTGAGATGCTGTGATGCACGGAAGGAGTTAATCAGCAATCTGGAAGTTGATTGCATCGAAACAGAAATAAAACTGCAAACACCCGTCAAACCTCTCTGCCTCATGTTTTGGAAGCCAAGGGGCCGCTACATCCTCATCTTCTCAGAATCTAAAAGATGCGCAGACTGGGTGACGTCACTGATGTGAGAGCTTTATCTGATATAGAGGTCACAACTCTGGGGAGTCAAAGAGCCAATGGAGTCCTGAACTTTTGGAGGGAAGGTTTTACGACTCTTTGTCTCTGAGCGTGGTAATTTGCAAAGGGGTTGGATTGGAAGTTGATATACAAACTATTAAAGATTCTTAGAACACTAATAAGTTGCATAGGTATCAACATATAATATACACTCTCAATAAGATAATCCGGAGATGAATTGATAGAGACCTAACATGGAATAAATGAGGTGATATTAACTTGTGATCTATCATAAGCATGCATAAAACAGGATACAGTACAAAATACAATATACAAGAACAGTAACAATATACACAATGACCTGAGGATATGTGTGTTCACTCAAAGAAAGGTTTTTCAATGAATTAATTAGAGAAGAGTCCATTTTTATGTGCATTATGTGTCTTTCCTATGGAAAGTGTAGAGAGAGGGAGAACTCTCTACATGCCATTAGGTCGTAAAGTTTATCTGACCTGGCAAAAGTCTTCTGGTTGCCATGGTCACCAGGGGCCTGGACTTCGTTCACAGACATATAGGCACCGAGTCTGGTGTTGGGTGAGGGGTCTGTGACTGTTAATCGAATGAATAATTGATTTCTTAAATCTAATGAACAAATGTGTGTCTGATTGGTCCAAATGCTACAGTGTAAAGGGGTTATCTTATTCCTGTGGTCTTGTCCCGATGGGGCATTTTAATTTATAATTCAATGTATTTGTTATATTTGTTTTATTCATTATTTGAAGTTTTTCATTTATATGATTTATTCATTTGCTATAATTGTAATGTATAGTTTAATGCATTTATTGTTTCTCTGTCTATTTTTATAATATATATTTGTTTGTTTATTATAATTTAAATTTATAGTTTAATTCATTTAATATACTTCTGTTGTATATATATATATATATATATATATATATATATATATATATATATATATATATATATATATATATATATATATATATAAACATTTTTATATTATACTGTTTATTATTTTAGAATGTATTTATTCATTTTTCATATTTGTATATTATTATGTTTTAATTAAAATTTTAAATGTATAAATGTATTATATTTCTATTTTTATATTGTTGCAATTTCTAACAATAACAGTATTATGTAGTTAGGTATTTTATTATATTTTTAGTTATTTTGTTATATTTTTAGTTTTATTGTATTTTTAGTCGAGGTCTTCACTGGGGATATGTCTCTGGGGCTCATCTAGGTGTCCTGGTCTCCGCTGACGATCAGGGCTGTAGACATCATCTCTTGGTGCTGATCCACCATCTGATTGGATACCGACTGAGAAACAGAATAAGAAAGAGACAAATATTAGCGTAGATGCCATTCTTCTTACGATGTAACGAGTACATCGTGTGTTATGGGGAGTGTTCCCGGTTCCGGTTGATCTAATTAATGCAGCCTAATAATACTTTAACGGATTTTAATAATAGAAGTGTATTAGTGTGTTATGTTTAAGCCAGGTTAAAGAAATGTGTCTTTAATCTAGATTTAAACTGACAGAATGTGTCTGCCTCCCAAACAGTGTTAGGTAGATTGTTCCAGAGTTTGGGTGCTAAATAGGAAAAGGATCTGCCGCCCGCAGTCGATTTTGATATTCTAGGTATTATCAAACGGCCAGAGTTTTGAGAACGCAGTGGGCATGGAGGACTATAATGCGATAAGAGCTCGCTCAAGTACTAAGGAGCTAAACCATTCAGGGCTTTATAAGTAATTAACAAGATTTTACAATCTATCCGATGTTTGATAGGGAGCCAGTGCAGTGTTGACAGAACCGGGCT
Source organism: Spinibarbus caldwelli (assembly GCA_039654775.1). NCBI lineage: Eukaryota > Metazoa > Chordata > Actinopteri > Cypriniformes > Cyprinidae > Spinibarbus > Spinibarbus caldwelli. The sequence continues at coordinate 22,596,136 of CM077251.1, forward strand.
AATATGTTCATACTTCCTGGTTCTAGTAAGGACTCTAGCTGCTGCATTTTGGACCAACTGTAGTTTGTTGATCAAGCGTGCAGAACAACCACATAACAAAGCATTACAATAGTCTAACCTTGAGGTCATAAACGCATGAATTAGCATTTCTGCATTTGACGTTGAGAGCATAGGTCGCAATTTAGATATGTTTTTGAGATGGAAAAATGCAGTTTTACAGATGCTAGAAACATGGCTTTCAAATGAAAGATTGCTATCAAACAGCACACCTAGGTTCCTAACTGATGAAGAAGAATTGACAGAACAGCCGTCAAGTGTTAGATAGTGTTCTAGGTTATTACATGTGGGGTTTTTAGGTCCGATAATTAACACCTCTGTTTTTTTTTTCAGAATTTAGCAGTAAGAAATTACTCTTCATCCAGTTTTTTATATCGACTATGTATTCCATTAGTTTCTCAATCTAGTGTGTTTCACCGGGCCGCGAAGAAATATAAAGCTGAGTATCATCAGCATAACAGTGAAAGCTAACACCATGTCTCCTGATAATATCTCCCAAGGGTAATATGTAAAGCGTGAAACGTAACGGCCCTAGTACTGAACCTTGAGGTACTCCATACTGCACTTGTGATCAATATGATACCTCTTCATTCACTGCTACGAACTGATGGCGGTCAGATAAGTACGTTTTGAACCATGCTAAGGCACTTCCATTAGTGCCAACAAAGTTTTCTAGTCTATTCAAAAGAATGTTGTGGTCGATAGTGTCGAATGCAGCGCTAAGATCCAGTAGAATTAATAAAGATATACAACCACGATCAGATGATAGAAGCAGGTCATTTGTAACTCTAATGAGAGCAGTCTCTGTACTATGATACGGTCTAAATCCTGACTGGAATTCCTCACAGATACCATTTTTCTCTAAGAAGGAATATAATTGTGAGGATACTACCTTTTCTAGTATCTTTGACAGAAAAGGGAGATTTGAGATCGGTCTGTAATTAACTAGATATTTGGGGTCAAGTTGTGGTTTTTTAATGAGAGGCTTAATAACAGCCAATTTGAAGGTTTTGGGGACATATCCTAATGACAATGATGAATTAATAATAGCCAAAAGACGATCTATGACTTCTGGAAGCAGTTCTTTTAGTAGTTTAGATGGAATAGGCAGGGCTGTCCAAACTCTGTCCTGGAGGGCCGGTGTCCTGCAGAGTTTAGCTCCAACCCTAATTAAGCACACCTGAACCAGTTAATCAAGCTCTTACTAGGCACTGGCTGCATTCGAAATCGCCTACTCAATGAGTAGGTACTTAATTTCGATAAGTACTTACTTAACGAGCGCTAAAAGAGTACATACTCTACAGCCAAATCTCGTTAAGTATGAATGCGATCCAACGTTTCAAGCGCAACAACTTAAAATATATGAGCGACAGGTTTAATTCATCTATTTGTAAATATTTTGATGTTGATGAAATTTGCTCATTTAGTGGTCTTGTTGAAGAAACAGCTGCCCTTTTATTGTGATTGTAGTATAACCAATACATTTTGGGTTGATTTAAGTTTTTATATTTATTTTGTATTGTTGTCTTTTGAATGTTGTTAATTTCTTTATTTTATGTTCAACATTTTTCATCCACAAGCAAAACCAGCTTAAATCTCCTGTTTTCCTTTTTCTTGTTGAATTTAACTGTTTGTTGCATCCCTCAGGCTTATAAATAGCAACAACAAATTTTTTGTATGCATTATGATTATATGAATATTATTCAAAGATATTTACCCTTGTAATTGTGCCTTTTTTCCTGTGTGTATATTCTCATACTATGATGTACGCAAACCCATTATATTTGTTTTCTATTCTGATTGTTCATTGTTAAAGATACGACCATCTTTCCCTGAGCTTGAATGCAATTAAAAGTTCTGCCGTAATAAAAATAAAAAGAAGATAAGAGGGACAGGTGCACTATCACCTCATAGCATCAGTGACTCCACAATCCTACCTAGTAGTTTTCTGCAGCTTTTGCAGTGTCTGCACAAAGGAGACGTCAGGCAGCTGTTTGAAGATCTTGACTTTGGAGAAAAATGCTGATATTATACTCGAAAAATGTAAGTATTACTAAAAAATTAAGATTATCCCAGAATGCCTTGCTAGCCTACCCCAACACTTACAATAATAATGATAAATGCTGACCAATAATTAATGAATTTTATATATAATTTTAGTAAAACAAGCAAAATGTAATTTGTTTTGTCATATGCCATAGCTATGCATGAATACACACTAGATAAATGCAGCCAAAGTGAATACATCTCAATTTTCAGTCAAGTAATTAATTAATGCATACATTAATGAAACAATTATATTTTATTTACTGACAACAACAGGAAACATGAATATGAGTAAAATAATAAAAGTAACCATGAAAGTAAATAAAAACAAGTCAACGACACATGAAACAAAGCTTTATTCAAACTTATTCTAACAATGATGTATTTACAGGCGATGAACCCACATCCTACTGCATCTGAACACAGCTTTATTCTGATGAAGCAGCTGACCACCGTGTCCACCTTCACCTGTCACTGCTGTCCATCACCTCCCTCATTGCTGCAGTCAGAGTGGAATCTGATCATGGATGGGAAAGGGACATTGAGGCTGTCCTTGTCTGAGTGCACAGAGAGAATGAGGAAGACCATGATGATGCCCCTGAACCACACAATCTGGAACAAGAGCAGGAGAACATGTGCAGGACAATCTGGCTGCTGCCGTGTCTGCTCCAAACATTTGTGTGTTGCTCTCCATTAACACCACTACCTGTAACACATTTACACAAGAGTAAAACATTTTACATTTCATGTTTTTAGCATTCCATTTCTTGCAAAATTTCATTTAACAGGTTTACAATAACATGATAATTTTTGATATAGCGTCATTACTTTTGTGGTGTAGTGAACAGGTAAGCAGAAGGTTGCTGGTTCGTCACCACCGGTGTGTCCTTCATCAAGCCTCTTTTCTCCAGGTTGCTCTAGGGGGATTGGGGTCCCTGTAATAAGAGCACTGCAAGTCATTTCAGATTAAAGTGTCTGCCAAACGAATAAATGTAAATGTGATTTTTGTAAATCCCTTTTTTGTGTCTTGGGCAAAAACGCTCAAAGCTGCTTATTTTTTAAAGTTTATTTCTTCAAGGTACTACTATAATATAAATGCATACATATATTTCATACAATTTCTATTTGGGGCTTTAAAGGGTTAGTTCATCCAAACACATAAATACAGTCATTATTTACTTGCCTCATTTACTTTTTTTTTTTTTTTTTTTTTTGCTTTTTTTTCTGAACACAAAAGGTGATTTTGGTCAAGTTTGTCCTGCTGGTTTCTGTGCCTGACTTTCAGAAGCTTCATGACATTATTTGATGATGCTTTTGAAGCTTCTGAAACTTGGGCTCCATTGACTGATATTGCATGAACAAAAACCAGGAGAACAAACTTGAACAAAATCACATCCTCAATGTCTTTTGGTCTTTTTCTAGATGCTCTCGCTGGCTCTGGGGTCACAGAGGATGAAAAGACCACAGCAACATCCGTTCCAGATGAGGCAGTGAGGGCAGGTGGAGTGATGGAGCGTCTCATCCATGGCACTGGATCATTTCCAGGATGCTGCTGTGGACTCTCCATCCTCACTGCTCACAGCAGTCTGCAGACATTTCAGATCACACAAAGATGCACAAATATAATACACAAGCAGTCATTTTAATAGCACAATGTCATTTGATCTCTGTATTAGAAGTAACAAAATGATCTTACGTTATATTTTTGTTTCAGGTTTTCCTTTTTTTTTTTCTCCACAAATGCCGCCGTCACCTGCTCCACCACAAAATCTCTGCATCAAATGTACAGCAACCAAGAATCAGAAAAGTGCTGTAACGGCTCTGATTGAAATTACAATAATTAAAATAAACTACAACTTAAGATTTAAAAGAAGTTTTATTCATTTCTGTAGTGTACTCACTCAAAGCCTTTGATGGCAGCATTCCTCCATCAGTCACTCTTCACCAGATAAACACGTGTGTCTCATCTGTCCCTGTAACATCCAGACAAGATTCAGTCACCTCTGTGATTTATCTGCTCAATACTGCATTTACATGTTGAGTTAGCTGCTGATGTGTTAACTCGCTTTTTATCCAACACAAATGTTCCTCAATATATCGACAAATACTAATGGGAAAAACGAAATGGATAACTTATGTTTAGTTATTCTATGTAGAATTGTTTATTTACATTACTTTCATCTAAAGGAGTGTTGACAACAGTGAATTCTACATAATAGCACACATACATCTCTCATTCAGATGTCTGTTCATGTTGTGATGTGTTCATCTGCAATTCTTTTAGAATAATTTCCTGTCCCATTTTTAATAAGCCATTCAATCGTCTTTAAGATGTATAAGGTTTATGTAAATGCACTTTAGAGATGTACGTGTGCTTACTGGAACTCCTGCTGTTCGCTATACATAATAAAAGTGTTTTCACAGGAAAAAAAACAAAAAAAAACAAATCACAAATATACTGTAACATTACTGTCTAGCTCTTTACACCTTAAGCAAATCAACAGTTTACTCTACAGTAGCTCAACAAATGCGATTTAAACACAAGGAACCATGTTTTTGGTTTGTAATACTCACATTTGTAAACATCCATGTCGCTGTTCTCCATCACGTTCGATGATGATGTATCCTCTCGCGTGGGCTTCTGGGATAGAAAAGTATCCCTCGATCGGCACTTCGGACTCTGGGCGGGACGCAGTAGGCCATCCGGGGATCTCTCGCCTACTCTTTTATGAATACTGTGGTTTCGGACATACTACTCTTCTCACGTACCCATTTCGCTTACTATATAGTAGGCATATTCGAACGATACTTAAGTATACGTACGTCCGAATCTCGCGAGAAATAGTGCTCTATCCAGGTAAATCTCCCCTACTCTTTTGTAGATATTGAGATTTTATGCATACTTTTCCTTCGCCTACTGCTCTTTGCGTACTAAATAGTATGGAAGTATGCGGTTTCGAATGCAGCCATAGAAACTTCCAGTCAGGTGTGTTGAGGCAAGTTGGAGATAAACTCTGCAGGACACCGGCCCTCCAGGACCGAGTTTGGACAGCCCTGGAATAGGGTCTAACATACATATTGTTGGTTTAGATCAGGGGTTTCCAAACACGTTCCTGGAGCCACCCCAACACTGCACATTTTGCATGTCTCCTTTGTCTGACACACCCATTTCAGGTCTTGGAGTTGCTACTAATGAGCTGATGAGTTGAATCAGGTGTGATTGATAAAGGAGACATGCAAAATGTGCAGTGTTGGGGATGCTTCAGGAATGAGTTTGGGAACCCCTGGTTTAGATGATTTAACAAGTTTATACAATTCTTCGTCTCCTATAGTAGAGAATGAGTGGAATTGTTCCTCAGGGGATCTATAGTGCACTATCTGATGCGATACTGTAGCTGACGGCTGCATGGTTACAATTTTATCTGTGATAGTATCGATCTTGGAAGTAAAGTAGTTCATAAAGTCATTACTGCTGTGCTCTTGGGAAATGCCAACACCTGATGATGCTTTACTTTTCGTAAAACATAAACACCACAGTATATGAAAACCCCATCTTTTTTTGACGTTTAATGCTAAGTTAATACAATGTGCCATTATATAAATGTACATACATTTTTTTAAAAATGAAAATAAACTTTTCTATCAATACTTAAATTCTTGCTCGCGTGCCAAGCCCACGAAACCATCATCATTCAATGACATCACAATGTCATTTAGCAACTTTTAGCAACAAATCGACCTGCCTTTAGCAACTTTTCCTGAAAATTAGTTGGCAACACTGTTCTCAGTCATTCACAAACATGTCATTAACAATGATCACCATTTGCTAAGCAAACTATTTGGTTTTTGTTTTGTCCTTGATGACAAATATTTTATATATGCAAATATAATTCATGCCATCTTTTAAAATGCTTATGAATTAAGTATATTTCCCAAAATATAGGCTATCCAAATGGTATCTTAACATGATAATACATGTAGTGCAATAATATGAAAAGTTATCATGAGACCAGCTGACCACGTCGCTACAACCTTCTTCATAGGACTAACTAGCGACGTCTTTTGAGGACATGCCCACGACGTTTCTGGGACGTTAGCCCAGATGTTATTTTTATTAAAAAATAAAAAATATATTTAATTTAATAATTATTTAAGTTTTATTTTATTTACCTGTATGTAAGCACATTGCAGTGTTAATGATCAAAATGTGTATTTACAATGTTAAAGTGGCTGACAACAATAAATATTCTTATTAGGAATAAAACTGACTCATTTTTGAAATGTGCAGAGCTGTAGCTAAATAGTTAGGCCTACTACGCTACTGTATTTTAATGTTGGTCATTATGGTGGTACTTGGAAAGCCAAATATTTTCTGAGGTGGTAATTGATATAAAAAGTTTGAGAACTACTTATTTAATTGATTGTGTCTGTTTGGATCATAACCATATGGTAACCTGTGTTAACTCTTCTTCATTCAAAGCTTTATAACATATAATCATCCCATGTAATTATTAACAACTATTAACCCAAATAGTTTGAAAATAACAGAATCAAAATTGATCAAAGTAGAATTGTGCAAGTTTGAATGTTGAAACATCCCACATAAAAGACTGGTCAACGGGAGAGATTTGGCATTCTGCAGGCATTTTGCTCATCCCTAAGTTTTGCTCATTCATATGTACTTCTTATTTCACTTACTTTGTATCGTAATAATAATCTATATTATTCTATTAATGATCAGGCAAGTTTAATATATGGTGGTGGTCCGAAGGTGAGCCTGAAGTGGTGGTCCGATATCTGGAAATCTGATTTTACTATCTGGGCTTTTGCTTACAGTTTGGTCCCCCCAACTTTGAAAATGTCTCCTATGCCCCTGTTCGAGGCTTAGTGTATCCCATCATGCATCATGTTCTGGAAATAAATTGTGTGACCTTTTGCCGACATCTCGCGAGAGGTCATGGAAACCTTTATTTTTACAATTTTTTTTTTTTTTTAATTTTTACACTTGCATTTTTACAACACTATAAGTGCATCCCATTAGGTAATGAAAAGTTCTACACACACTTGTGGTCTTCATGCTCACTTGAACACTTGGGCCAAATACAGGAAATACATCATATAAGTAGTCAAGTGGTCAAGTGCAAAGACTGCAAGTGTGGGTATTTGGACAGGGAATGAATCCCTTCATGAAGGGCCCTTCCAGAAGTCCGTTAGCGAAGGGAACATGCGATGGTCTTTATTTTAATGTAATCCAAAATATTTTATATATTTTTTAAATTAATACAATTTAAGAAGGTAGAGCAAGCAAGTGTAGTAGTAAATAAGACACAATTTGAATAAACATTTGAATAAAATATAAATAATAAGAAGAAATGTTTATTTGCAAAAACTGATGGAGTGCTGGATGCTGCATGCACACGCAGCATTGTTAAGGTAACATTTGGTCAGTCATTCCCATTGCCAAGGGAGTTCCAAAAGCTGATACGAGACAGTAATGACCTACAACCTTCAAAGAACACACTTCAAGGGCTCTGCCCTTTGAGGGGAGTAGGACATAGAGATGCTCACTTGCGTTTGGAATTCGCCCTTTGTTTACTTACTTAATTATTATTATTATTATTATTATTATTATTATTATTATTATTATTATTATTATTATTAATTAATTAATTAATTACCAGGATGGACAGTTAGTGGCAATAGAAGGAGGCCAGATATTGGAAGACAAAATTGTATGCATACATTCATTTTCCAAGCTGCTTGTCCTTTGGGTTTGCTGGAGCCTGTCCCAGGCAGGGAAACATTTTGGATGGATGGCCAGTCCATCACAGGGATTACATTCACTCACTCACACATTTATACTCTTATCACACCTATGGGCAGTTTTACAGTGTCCAATTCACCTGTCCAGCATGTCTGTGGATAATCAGGGCAACCGGAGCACCTGGAGGAAACCCACAGTAAAACAGCCCCTTTTCGCCACCTACTGACAACAACATAATCGGTAAATCTTTATTTGAAGGGGTGATTTACTCTATTTTGATCGCACACAGGGCCATTTGTGTAAATAGCATAAATAGAACAAAGATACAAATTAAACAATGTTTTTTCAAGTTTGTAGGAGTTTAGGTACAGAAACCGAATAATCAAATGTAACATATCATTGTATAGTCTTCGCTGTATAAAATTCAGCTTTTCTCTTGAATAGACTAGAAAATTATGCTGGCATTAGTGGTATTGCATTGGCGTGGTTCAAATCATACTTATCTGTCCGTCATCAATTTGTAGCAGTGAATGAAGAAGTATCATATCGTTCACAAGTGCAGTATGGAGTACCACAAGGCTCAGTACTAGGACTGTGGCTTTTCACGCTTTACATGTTACCCTTAGGAGATATCATCAGAAAACATGGTGTTAGCTTTCACTGTTATGCTGATGATACTCAGCTCTATATTTCTTCAAGACCTGATGAAACATACCAATTTGCAAAACTGATGGAATGCAATTTCCTACTGCTAAATTCAGAAAAAACAGAGGTTTTAATTATTGGACCAAAAACCTCTGCATGTAACAACCTAAAACACTGCCTAATTCTTGATGGCTGCTCTGCTAATTCTTCATCATCAGTTAGGAACCTACAGTAGGTGTGCTATTTGATAGCAATCTCTCCTTTGCAAACCATGTTGCTAGCATTTGTAAAACTGCATTTAAAAAAAAAAAAAAAAAAAAAAATCTAAATTACAACCTATACTCTCAGTGTCAAATGCAGAAACATTAATTTGTGCGTTAATGACCTCAAGGTTAGATTATTGTAACGTTTTATTGGGTGGTTGCTCTGCGCGCTTAAACTCCAGCTGGTCCAAAATACAGCAGCTAGAGTTCTTAATAGAACCAGGAAGTACGACCATATTAACCTATCTGTCAACTCTGCACTGGCTCCCTATTGAACATTGAATACATTTTAAAATATTGCTAATTACTTATAAAGCCCTGAATGGTTTAGCTCCTCAATACCTGAGTGAGCTCATATTGCATTATAGTCCCTCACGTCCACTGTTATCTCAAAATTCTGGCGATTTGAAAATAATATCAAAATCAACTGCGGGCGGCAGATCCTTTTCCTATTTAGCACCCAAACTCTGGAACAATCTACTTAACTCTTTTTCAGGAAGCAGACACACTCTGTCAACTTAAATCTAGATTAAAGACCCATCTCTTTAACCTGGCGTACACATAATACACTATTGCAGTGGTTCTCAAACTTTTTATACCAAGTACCACCTCATAAAATATTTCACTCTCCAAGTACCACCATAATGACCAACATTAAAATGCAGTAGCGTAGTAGGCCTAACTATTCAGCTACAGCTTTGCACAGTTAAAAAATGAGTCGGTTTTATTCCTAATAAGAATATTTATTGTGGTCAGCCTCTTTAATATTGTAAATGCACAGTTTGAACATTAACACTGCACTGTGCTTACAAACAGGTAAATAAAAACTTAAATAATGATTAAATTAAAATGTGTTGTACCTAAAAGTTAAATAAAAATGTACTGTACTTAAATGTAAAAACTAACTTTACTCCAATAAAGATTAAATTAAAATGTATTGTGTATTAATTTATATTTAACTTAGTGATTCCTCTGCGTACCACTAGAGGGAGCCTGAGTACCACTAGTGGTACTCATACCACACTTTGAGACCCACTGCACTATCGCATTTGTATAATTAAAATCCGTTAAAGGATTGTCAGGCTGTATTTATTAGGTCAGCTGGAACTGGGAACACTTTCCAAAACACCTGATGTACTCGCTACATCATAAGAGGAATGGCATCTACGTTAATATTCGTCTGTTTTATTCTTATTCCGAGGTCACCGTAGCCACCCAGATCCAGTCTGTATCCAGATCAGATGGTCACTGCAGTCACCTGGATCCAGTCTATATCCAGTCCAGATGGTGGATCAGCACCTGTAGACGACCTCTACAGCCGTGAATGTCAGCAGAGACCCCGTCAACCAGATGAGCCCCAGAGACAGATGCCCTCCAAAGACCTCGTCACCTCGACGACCATCAGCACAAGACCACGGGAACCAGACGAGTCCTCTGTTCAATCTGACATGTGTTGCAGCCTGGAATTAAACCACGCCATGCTGGTTTCGTCTGGCCACAGGAGAACTGGCCCCCCTGACTGAGCCTGGTTACTCCCAAGGTTATTTCTCCATTCTATCACTGGTGGAGTTTTGGTTCCTTGCCACTGTCGCCTTTGGCTCGCAGCTTAGTTTGTAATGCTTGACTGATTGCACAGACACTATTGGAAGAGAGCTGGATAATGACATCCTTTGGCTTTGGCTTGCAGCTTAGTTTGTAATGCTTGAGTGATTGCACAGACACTATTGGAAGAGAGCTGGATAATGACATCACTGAATCATCAATGAACTGACTTTAGCTGGAAAAATGACTCTTTGTTATTGTCCTCTTGCATTATTGATAAACTATTTTCCTGTTGACACTGTAAAGCTGCTTTGACACAATCAGTATTGTGCTATATAAATAAGGGGGGGGGGGGCAAGTACTCGGAATTTGTGCTCTGCATTTAACCCATCCAAGTGCACACACACAGTAGTGAACATACACCTGGAGCAGTGGGCAGCCAATGCTGCGGTGCCCGGGGAGCAGTTGGGGGTTCAGTGCCTTGCTCAAGGGTCTTACTTCAGTCATGGTATTGAGAGTGCTGGTTATTCACTCCCACCTACAATCCCTGCCGGACCCAAGACTCGAACCCACGACCTTCGGGTTACAAGTCTGACTCTCTATCCATTAGGCCACAACTGCCCCCTAAAGGTGACTTGACATTAGACATAACCGGCGTTTTTTTGATGAAACTCGCCAAGACAGGTATTGCAACATAATTTTGTATGTATGTGTCTGTTCAGGCACAAGAAGAGGCAAAACTCAACTCAGTTCGGTGTTCGTGGGCTGTGAGACGCGGCTCTCTGCGTACACACACAGGACACAGAGAGAACTCAATTCTGTTTGCATGAGTAGCTACTCAGTTGAGTTCTTTCACATCTTGTGCTTGATTGCTTTTAAATCTCTTGAATGTTTAAATTGGTAAGGTTTAAAAACATTTGCAAATGATAAGCTTTCATGCCAATGCGCAGCAGTGGCCCATGAGCCGTCCTGAGCTGGCCTCAGGCAGTCGGTTGAAATCGCCGGGGGCCCCCCACAGCCCTCTGCCCCTATAATCATCACCACCTTTCACCCCACTAGCGACAGCCCTGACCGTACACATCAGTGTTCATATCCGAACTATAAACTTTTATCCCAGTACTTTTGTGATTATTTGATTGCGTGGGTTGCATGGTGCCTAAACAGACTACTGCTCAAAAGGAGATAGAGATATATATATACAGAAGAAATCTGCATGTGAAAGTAAATTACTTTACAAATTAAACGTTCCAAAATTCTATAAGTGTGTTTGAATTACAAGGAAGTAGCCCAAAGAAAGTAAAAGCCATTATATTTTAAAGCTGTTTTTAACAGGCATTTCCTGCTGTAACTGGTTCTGCCACAAGCCATAAAATTCAGATTGTCATTAACAATTAAAAGAGAATGTGGGGGCTGTGGGCTGTGCCCCCCGGCAATTTCCTTGTCCAATGACTAAGTCACATTTTTTGGCAAAATTATTTTACTGCCTCAACTGTCTATATTGCTTGCAGATATTAAATAAGATAATAATACTACATTAAAATCAAACGTCTCTCACAACCTTTTACTTCTGTAATGTGAGGTATTTCTTATATAATCTGAATATATTGACCAAATACTGAAAAATATATAAAATGATATAAAAAATAAACGAGGAAATGACTGTGAAGTGAAAACTTACTATCAAGTGTGTCTGTATGAAAGGTACTGCGTACATTGTCAGTGTCTGTGCTTGCTTGGCCATTTATTGTGATTAACAGGAAAGTGTGTCCAGCTGAATTCAATTAGTGATTTGTTAGACGGGTATAAAAAAGGTTATTATACCGCGGCAGCCCTCGTGTGAAGGCCTCCTCGTGTGAATACCGAAGTGTGTAAAGACCATCGACTCTACCGTGTGACTCCACTGGGCAGGGACACCGGCAAGGGATAAGTATCGCTTTTTATTTATTCTCTTTGCTATTACTTGTTTCACTTCTGTTTCAGGTTTGTATAACCATTTATCACTATGTGTAAGTTGTTGTTTTTTTTGTTTTTGTTTGTTGTTTAGCAAGTGTGTTTTGTCAGTGTTATTTTTTTAGGATTACTTTTAAACTAATGTAGTTTGATTTGTATATGTTATCTATTTTAATTTTAGCTAAAGTTGTATTAATGTTTGTCATTTTATTAGTTTTTTATGTCTGTATAGGTTATTTATTAAGTTTTACTTTTATTTAATTTGAGTTATTTCTGTACTTCAACAAACTAAATGGAAATTAAATTATATATATGAAATTATATATATTGAATTCATGGATGTGTGTGTGTGCATATATGCCGTTTTTTGGTGTTTGGCTTAGTGTTATGTTAGAATCATTATTATACTCATACCTTTTGTTCTCTTAATATATTGAATTGTTTGTAGCTTTATTTTGTTTTCATTTAAATGTTAAGTTTAGAAATTGTTGTATGCATTTGTGTTTTTGATTTAATTTATTATTTTTTGTGTTTTTATATAGTATTTATAGTTTTAGCTTTTAGTTTTGGATCAGTTTTAGTTGTTTTAATACTACAATTGATTGTTTCTGTTGTCCTCATTTGTAAGTCGCTTTGGATAAAAGTGTCTGCTAAATGACTAAATGTAAATGTAAATGAAAGGTGGTTGAATAGTAAGATGAATTGCTGCCATCAGCCAAAATGAAAGGTCGTTTTTGAGTGGAGAATGTTATTGCATTCGGAAAAGGTTATGAAGAGGCAAATTCGATCTTTTGGAACAACGTGGGCCCATTAATTGTTCTCATTAATGTGTATTATAAGAGTAAACAGCAGTCTGGTGCCCTCAATGGAAACCAACACAAATGCATGATGTCACTGATTTATTATGCAGATGAATATTACAGTAATATGAAATACTGAATCAATATTAAACCATCCTCTGAGTAGATCTTTAAACATGACATACAAATATGGTCTCCACCAATGAAAGAGAGTGATTTGATTTCCTAGTTGGTCTCTTGCACTGTGTGTGTGTGATTAAGGCCGGCAGCGCTGAATGAAGCGGGGATACAGGCAGACGTCACGGATGTGGTGTCGGTTCAGCAGCCAGGTGAGGAATCGCTCTAGACCCAGACCGTATCCACCATGAGGACACGTGCCAAACTTCCTCTGCAACAAACAAACATTCACATGCTTACATTCTGAACATCTGAATATTTCAGTTGTTTTGGTATGACAAAGAGCTGGGCAATACAGTGGTGGCCAAAATTATTAGAACACTAGTGATTTCACCAGCTAAAAAATGGCTTTAAGTCAGGTAGTTTTCTTTTGCTGTAGTGCAGTGGTTCCCAAACCTGTCCTGGAGGACCCCTAGCCCTGCACATTTTGTATGTCTACCTTATCAGACACACCTGATACAACTCATCAGCTCGTTAGTAGAGATTGCAAGACATGAATTGGGTGTGTCTGATAGGGGAGACATACAAAATGTGCAGGGCTAGGGGTCCTCCAGGACAGGTTTGGGAAGCACTGCTGTAGTGTGTCAGAAGGACATATCAGTTTACGTTTCCAAACATTCATTTTGCCATTAATTGTAATAATCCAGTGAGATTTTTCTTTGCACAAGGAGTCTGAGAACAGCCAGGGCTAAACACAGAGATCTGATCTGATCATCATCCAGTCTGTCTGGAATGACATGAAGAAACAGAACAAACTGAGACAGACTAAATCCAGAAGAACTGTGGCAACGTCTCCAAGATGCTTCAAGAGACCTACCTGCAAAGCTACCTGAAAAACTATGCGCAAGTGCACCTAGGGCAAAAGCTGCTTTACACGCAAAGGACGATCACACCAAATGTTGATTTAATTTAGTTAATAAAAGTTAATTGATAAAGAATATCTCATTATTTTTGACAGCATCCTCATTTTACAGCATTTTTACACAAGTGCTTAACTTTTAACAGTACTGTAGCTTTGCAGGTAGGTCTCTTGAAGCGTCTTGGAGACGTTGCCACAGTTCTTCTGGATTTAGTCTGTCTCAGTTTGTTCTGTTTCTTCATGTCATTCCAGACAGACTGGATGATGATGAGATCAGATCTCTGTGTGGAGCACTAGCTGTTGTCAGACTCCTTGTCCAAACAAAAATATCACTGGATTATTACAATTAATGGCAAAATGAATGTTTGGAAACGTAAACTGATATTTCCTACTGACGCACTACAGCAAAAGATAGAAATAACTGACATAAAGCCATTTTTTAGCTGGTGAAAACACTAGTGTTCTAATAATTTTGGCCACCACTGTATATCAAATATCCAAGATGATTTTGGTAGCATTTCAACTGCATTTGTATTTTCAAACTATTTCAACGATTCAGTTTATTTAATTTAGTATATTTGAGCAATACGTTTGCTTCATCACAAAAAAAAAAAAAAAAAAAAAAAAAAAAAAGGTTTGTAGAAGTGGCATTGTCATAGATTAAAATATTTTAGTAAAAAACGTATGTAAATATCACTGTTTATTCCTATGTCTTGTTATACTGGTGCATGTAAATGTAAAATATAATGATTTACTATTCTTTCTACAAACATGCCTGGATTATTATATTATTACAATACAGTAAACCTATTATTATCATTTATAAACTATTTCAATTTACATTAAACATTGTGAATCTACTGTCCATTTGAAAAACAAAAAAAAAACATTTAGAAAATTTCAGGAGTACATATATAAATATACACTATCAAACAAGCACAAAAATATACACTATCATTTAAAAGTTTGAGATCTGTAATTTTTAAAAATGAAATTTAATTTAAAATGACTTTTCTATGTGAATAAATTGAAAAATGTAATTTATTCTTGGAATCAAAGCTGAATTTTCAGCATAATTTCTCCAGTCTTCAGTGTCACATGATCCTTCATAAATCATTCTAATATGCTGATTTGCTGCTCAAGAAACATTTCTGATTTGAATCAATGTTGAAAGCAGTTGTGCTGCTTCATATTTTTAGGGAAACCATGATACATTTTATTTTTCAGGATTATTTGATGAATAGAAAGTTCAAAAGGACAGCATTTATTTGAAATAGAAATCTTTTGTAACTTTATAAGTGTCTTCATTATCCCTTTTGATCAATTTAATGCATTCTTGCTGAATAAGTTGCTAAAGTGTTTTTTTTTTTTTTTTTTTTTTTTTATAAATCCAAACTTTTGAATGGTAATGCGTAAGAAATGTAGCCAATAGGCTGTTACCTGGTCAGTGTACCAGTAGTAGGGTGTGGGGTCGATTTCCTCTCTCTTATACCCTTCTAGGAGCTCCTCAGCATCCCAGATACGCATGGAGCCTCCCACAATCTCACCAACGTTGGGCATCAGCACATCCACCTGACAAACACACATTTATGAGCAAATTATAACCCAATTCTGCTGAATACTGTCCTCCTACAGACTCATTTATAAAGACTTGGGTAAAATCACCCAGAATGTGAACACATTTTCCTAAAGTTATTTTTTTATGTTTTGTATATATGTTTACTTTGATATATACAGTGCCTTGCGAAAGTATTCATATCCCTTCATTTTTTTTTTTTACGTTTTATGTTGCTGCCTGATGTTAAACTGCTTTTAAATGACTATTTTTCCACATCAGTCTATACTCCATACACCATAATGGTAGAGCAAAAAACAGGTTTTTAACATCTTCGCAAATTTATTAAAAATAAAAAACTTAAATGATTCCATTGCGTAAGCATTCATACCCTTATCTGGGACAGTTGGAATTTAGCTCAGGAGCATTCATATTGCTTGTAGATGTTACTACACTTTGAGTGGAGTTAACCCGTGGCAAATTCAATTGAATGGGTATGATTTGGAAAGACACACGTCTTAATAAAAGGTCTAACAGCTGATAATGCATATCAGAGCAAAAACCAAGCCCTGAGGTCCAAAGAACTGCCTGTAGAGCTCAGAAACAGGTTTGCGTCAAGCCACACATCTGGAGAAGAGTTGAGAAAAAAATTCTGCTTCACTGAAAGTTCACAGAAGCATGTAGTCTCTGTTACCCTTAATGGAAGACTTAATGGTTACTCTAGTTGAGCTACATGATCATATGTGGAGACAGGAGAAACCTACAGAAGGACAAACATCACTGCAACACTCCACCGATCTGGGCTTTATGCCGGTGTGGCAAAACACATGAAAACACACTTAGAATTTGCAAAAAAGCACCTAAAGGACCCTCAGACTGTGAGAAACAAGATTCTCTGGTTTGATGAATCTCAATTCCAAGCATCATGCTTGAAGCAAACCAGGCACTGCTCATCACCTGCAGAGTACCATCCCAAAAGTAAAGTGTGGTGGTAGCAGCCTCATGCTGTGAGGGACTGAGGGACTCGTCAGAGTAGAAGAAAAGCTCAATGCACCAAAATATTGAGATAGCCTTAATGAAAACCCATTCCAGAGCATTCAGAACCTCAGACTGGGCAGAAGGTTCATCTTCCAACAAGACAATGGACCTAAACGCACAGCAAGAGTGGTTTATAGTAGTGCTGTCAAAGTTAACGCATTAACGCAAAATAATTTTAACGACAAATTTTTTTACCGCGCGATTAATGCAGCGCGCATTTTCTGTTTGACCCGTGGCCTAGCCCGTAGTTGGCGAAATGAAGATGCACAGTGTTGCCAACTTAATGACTTTGCAGACACCTTTAGCGACATTTTTCCCCCTCTTCAAAAAAGCGCCTAGCGACAAATCTTTAGGGTTTGCCTAAAACTTATTTAGTTTCTGAGACTCGCTGGTACCCCTGCGCGAGCGTGAGGTCTTGCTGTCCCAGCGTGCGCGCACACCCCTTTCTTTCTCTCTCTCTCTGTGCGTCTGCATTGTTCAGCGAGCGGCGGAGAGGAGCAGCGCTTTCAGTTAAACACATATTATGTTGCTTCTCTAATTTTACATGCAATTATAGCCGAAATCACAGCACAGCTATTGTCATTATCTTATGTGTACTTGATTTCATCAGATGACGGCTCGATTATCAGGATTTTTGTCCAGATTAACATCTTGGCAAATGAGAGCTGGTTATGTAGCCTGGTCTTAATGGGTCGCGTTTCATATTCATCCCGTTGTCTGACAACAGAAACAGTAAAATATACCAATGAAAAGAGTTTTATTGAGAATTTAGCTGCATCAAAATACAGTATGTGGGCACAGAGAGGCTAACAAATCTAATAATAAATAAAATGTACTTTTAGAACAAATACAAATGTGCGATTAAGTTGCAATTAATCACGAGTTAACTCATGACAGTCATGCGATTAATCGCGATTTAAAAAAAAAATAATCGATTGACAGCCCTAGTTTATAGACAACTCTGTGAATGTCCTTGAGTGGCCCAGCCACAGCCTGAGCTTGAACCCAATGAAATATTTCTGGAGAAACCCCCATCCAACCTGACAGAGCTTGAGAGGTGAAGAGGTGAGCAGAAGAATGACAGATAATTGCCAAATGCTGATGAGCAAAGCTTGTCGCATCAAACAAAAAAGGCTTGAGGCTGTAAAGATGCTTCAGCTATATATTTAGTTAAGGGTATGGATACTTATGCAATGTACTTATTTCAGTTTTTTATTTTTTAACAAATTTATGAAGTTGTGACAATTTCTGTTTTTGCTTTATCAATATGGTGTACGAAGTGTAGATTGATGTGGGAAAAAAAGTAATTTAAAGGAGTTTAACAAGGCAGCAACATAAAAAAAATTAAGGGGTATGAATACTTTCGCAAGCCACTGTATATGAGACTGTTATAGTGATTTTGTCCTTTTGCATATTCATTTTTTTCTTAATGTAGCTTGACTTTTGTTCCAGTAACCCCGCCCACACTGGAATCTCACTGGTCCACATAACTGCATGTTTAAACACCAAATATGTTTTGACTGGCTGTGATTGCAGAAAAAAATCTGTTGTTACTGGATATTATTGTTTTGTGGCTGGTTATTGACAATCCTGACCGATTCAGTGAGGCGACGGTCCTCAGTGCAACGCTGCATGTAGAAGGATTTGATCTTAGCTGGGAAACGACACAGCAGTATGGTCTCGTTAATGGTGTCAGTCATCTGTCGCTCAGGGGCTTCTGGGATATCCTGTAGAAATTACACACAATGGTCAAATATCCAAACATTTGTGGGTGAGCACTCTTGACAATAACGTATGAGGTTCAATAAAACAAACCTCTCCAAACTCATAAAACGTCCCGTCATCCTTCTTGATGTTGTGCTCTTTCAGCCAATCAATGGCTTCAGTGTAGTTCATCCTCTTGAACGGACGTTTGGGAGGCTTGAAGTCCTAGAAGAAATCAAAAAACAGATGTATTTGTACCGATTCCAGAACCTTCATACTTTTTGACACATTTCCATGACCCTTTCAAGGTGACAAGGTTGTTATCATAAAATGAAACTAAATATATTTTAGAAATATTTATATTTACTGAAATTAAATAAATGTTACCTGAAAAACTATTTTATTAAAAACCATTTTATTACTTTTAGTCCGTTGCCAAGGCAACATTTCTAATTAGGGGCCAAGCACCAAAGGTGTTTAGGCACCTCTTGTATCCGTTAGTTTTCTTATTCTTCATATTCTTCTTCTGCTCTTGAGTCAATGGCAGCCCATAGAAACACTTGCGGGTAAGTTATGAAATTCGGCACACATATAGAGGACAGTCTCAATATTAACCATAGCAAATTTGGATTCTCTATCTCAAACTTTCTAGCACCACCAATAGGCCAAATTTGCACTCATACTTCTGATAATAACTTACCTAATAATGACTCGAATGCATACCAAAATTGTATATTCTACGGGTCAAGATTTTTTTCAATTTTGAATTATACGAAAAATCTACTTTTTCAAACTTGCCCTAGACGGTTTGTCCAATTTTCACCAAAATTGGCTCAGATCATGTTCAGACAACGTTGGCAACAAGTTATCAAAAGATTCCCGGTAGACCAAACCGTTCTCGTATAGTAACGAATTTGATGAAATTAATGCAAAATTAATTTCACGAGTAGTTTCGGCACAGTGCCACGTACTGGTCAAAAGATATAAAAAAATTTATATTTTCTGCTTATAATTTCTGACCAGGTTGGCCAAAAATCATAAGATTGGTCTCATTAGATTTGGAATGGCATACCAATCAGAACGATACCTAATTTTCCTATGTTGGCCTTTTTGGGTGTCGACCATTTTGAGTTTTGTAGTAAAATACTGTATTAACAAATGTCCTTAATAGGGTTGGGACAAAATATCGATATGGCGATATATCGTTGTCTTTCTCCATGCCATACGAGAATCGATACACTGGCACCAAATATCGATATTTTAATCAATACAATAAGGTGCTCTAAATATATTTCCCTGCTCCTAGTGTCTAAAAATGTGTGGAAATCACGGCTGCGCCATTTTCACCTTCTTTCCAAAGTGCTCTGAGCAACCATGAACCGCATTCTTTATGAAGATGGGGAAGCACGAGGAACTGAAGGATAAACAGATTTCCAGCCACTGTATTAGCTCTACTGCTATATATATGTTCATGGAGATGAGAACTAAAAAACTGCCCCAGAACAGCTATCACCGTGGACAACAGGCACCGATCACGTTATTAATGCAGAGCGCATATTCAGTCCGTGAGTAGCCTAACCTCTCAGCTCGGATCGCGGGTGGATTTCCCTCACTATATGAGTGTGAGAGAGCGCCGCTGGCACGTCCAGTTTTATGTGAACAAAACCGAAAGCTCTCTCTCTCTCTCTCTCTCTCTCTCTCTCTCTCAGATATTACAAGTGCGCGTTATGCAGTGGGCATCGACCGGCAGAAACATAAATCTGCACCTATGGCGTGGACAATGAAACAAAACCTTGGCAGATTTGTAATGTGGAGCAGAAATGTGCAGTGTGTGTGCTTGCCGCACGTCTACATTTGAAACAACGAACTTGAGTGTGCAAAAGACGCGATGTGAACTGCTATTTTTTCCCAGTATGTCATATGCGGGGCTCCGTTAACTCCAGGTAAATTTTGAAATGCACCAGGTATATATATAGAAAACTTGCACTTAACCTTTTCACAGGCATTTTGTTTTCATAGTTAGACAGATATCGTGATGTATCATGATATTATCGTTATTGTGAGCCATGTATCGTGATTCGTATCGTATCGTGATCTACCCTGCGATTCTCACCCCTAGTCTTTAACAGGGGTCTCCCAACCCTTCAACCTAGGGCTGGGCTTTTCACAAAAAATCAGATTCACGATTTAAATAGTTTTAACTTGTTTTGATTTTCCCTTCAGGGATTTGATCTGGATTTCCCCCTTGAGGTTAAAGTGCAATCAGAAACAACAAGCCAAAGAGACAAGATGGCAGGCCCTGCCATTGTAAACAGTGAAAATGTAACATAACATAACATATAACATAAAATGTAACATAAAACATAAAATTAGGGCTGCAACAACTAATCGATAAAATCGATTATTATCGATAATGAAAATCATCGAAAACGGGTCTGCCCACAGTGCACGTCCAACTTCAGCCGGTCGCGTCAAATTAACGTTACAGCACTGAATAACGCATTTCTATGGCCAAAATGCATCTAAAAATAGTGGACGAAACAGAATGTGATGCTGCGGGAGAAGTACGTGATCCAAGCAGAACAAAACATGGCAATTCTTTATTTTAAGCTTTAAGTTAATGCATTAGCGTAACGGCTTGCCCTGTCAGGCGCTTTGACAGATGCGTGTGCGTCCTCAGAGCAAATACTTTCAGTTTACGGTCATATCCTTATCTGTAAATGTCACAAATTCACGCGAGCATTTCTATTTTAGTATAAAGTTCCGTCCTGACAGTCTGTGTTAAGTTTAAATCTTTACTGAATGAGCGCCGGCGCGTGAACGCGCATCAGTGAGGGATTAATATTCAGAGCTAAAACATTCATTGTGCTGAAATAACTGTTGTTTAACATTAAATTAAGGTTTAAAAGTCAACATGTAATGCACGTATTTTATGAGTAGGAACTGTAAAGGGATAACCGCGTATAGTTGTCTGAATATAAATATCAGATGCTTCATAGCTGCCTTTTACAGGATAAAGAAATTAACGTGACTGTGATCAAAAAGTTGGTTAACACTGAGTTTGTGTTTTTATTCATCTTTATTATCTTTATTATTATCTTAATTTTTATATACAGAGCTTAACAAATTTATGAAAACAAATGTATTTAAGGTTTATAACAAATAATGTAATTTTTGTGCCACTGCTGCTCTAAACTAACAATATTAGTGTTTACTAAAATCATTTTAGCTATCTGTATTGCTTAGTCCTCCAATATGCATAAGCTCGTTAGTAACAATGGGCTATTTCTAATGCTATAATATAATTATTTCTGTTATCTATGAAAGAATGAAGATCTAGATCTATGAAAGATCTATGAAAGATTTTTTCAGATACCCAATTACAGTCAAAAAGTAGCTAAACAATGCCAGCAAGAATGCATGCTGTTATAAAAGGCAGGAGGCTATTTTTATTTATTTATTTTTTTGTGTGTGTGAATAAATAATTAGTAGTTTCAGTTTGTTATTTGCCCAAAAAATGACAATAACATTTTTAGATTTCAACAATTCTTTGACAGATTCCTAATTTGTTTTCTCTTCATTATGAAAGGTGGTCTAATAAATTGTTAAGCACTGTATGTTTTCATAGCATTCAGTTGGCACGTTTGTTTGAGGGACATTGGGCAGAATGAGGAAGTGTTTTTGTCAATAAAATAAAAGAAGAAAATTTAGCTTTTTTTTAAAATCCGATTAATCTGGAAAAAAATAATCGGCCAACTAATCGATGATCAAAATAATCGTTAGTTGCAGCCCTACATAAAATTATGTGACCCTTTTTGATAAGTTTTCTTTAAACACAAGTTTAACATCTTGCTATTCAGTAGATAGGAGGTAGTTCTGATAAACGATGGACGATGACATCGTGGGGCTTAGGGGGTGTCCCCGAAGCGTGAATCCGTATTCAGAAAGGCACGGAAAACAAATAACGATTGCTAACGGTTGCCTGTTACAGTTATATAAATTACAGTACATAAAATTTCACTTACCACATAAACAGTAAGGAGAGATGACTCAGGACCATGACAAATGCTTTGCAGATCATGAGCAAAACTGACAAACATCTAATCTTGTAAAATGTGTGGCAAGTACTGCCGCTCCATAGCATAAACACGGACGTGCGATCGCCAATCTCGAAAGTGAAAGTGAAACCAAAAAGCAATCGTGCATTCAAAAGCAGTTGCAATGCATAATAGCAGCTCCCTGATTCCCGTAATTTTATATACAGTATGATGATCACCCAATGATAAAACTGAGAGGGAAAGAAATATACATTTTCCTCCCATCTCGTATTTATTCTCCGCAGTGAGTCAATGTCATGGACGTAAGGGCAGAGCAAGTTTAAATATCTTTCTAGTCTATATTTCCATCTTGTAATCCCGCTGTTTTGGTTATTTAAAAAACAAAAAAAAATTATTTGTAATAGAGCAGACACTGACTGTTGTTCATGTATTTATGGCCTCATTTGGCGAGACAGCAGACGATGAAAACACCACACGCTTCAGTATGTGTGTAGTAAACGAAACTGCGCATCTGTGCATTCATTCATAACGAGACACGCAGGATTCATATTTAAATGGTATTTTTGCAGCTTAATATTTACAGATACTAGTTCATATCGCGATTTGATTTAAGCGTAATGACCTACTTTTGATTTAATCATCCAAACTTTGACAAATTCAATGACATTCTGCGTTATACAGTAAATTCTGTTTTTATAACTATTCTGTGATTCCGTCCGTGTTTTCCGCATCGCAGAAATCATAAAGTCCTGATCGCACCGCGACGCTCGCGTCCGGTGTAGACACGGTGTGAGTTTTTTAATGGATTATGTTATAGCCCTGCTTGCTTTTTTTAATGTTTTTATGAAATCTCTGTATTGCTCATATCGTATTATTTACTGCCATGCGAGCCACAAATTAAAGCTTGGCAAGCCGCGCAATTAGTAACACTGCTTTAAGGGATCTGCAGTACACATCATTTTCTTTCCGAACGCGTTGGGATGCGGCGGATTGCGGGGGGATCACGAAACCCTACCTAAACTCTAATATGACAAACGCGTGGGGGGAGGGCCGAGCCCATTCGGGACCACGGGAGCCCAGAGGGGAGCGTCGGCGGATGTTAAAGAGAAAATCGATTTTCATTCAAACAAATCGACGTAAACTACACATTCGAGTTAAATCGATAAAATCGATTTATCGCCCAGCCCTACTTCAACCCTAATCACACATACTGAACCAGCTAATCAAGATGTTCAGAGAGACAGCAGCCTGCCCGGGATTTATCGTCTGTTTGGATTAACCCTTGTCTTGCCGTTTCGGACTCTGTTCGCGCCTTGCCTGGATTATTGCTCACGTTTACGGATTACCTCTCGTCAAGCCCCTTTGGATATTGTTCGCTGTTGACCGACTCACGCCCGTTTTGGATAACTCTTTGCCTTGCCTGTGTTGTACCTGTTTACCTTTGTCTGAACCTTGCTTGTTTCTTGACCACGCCTTTGTAAATAAAAACCTAACATTTTTAATTTTAAAGCTGAAGTGCTAAAATTACAAAAAAAGTGATACATATGAATAAAAATAAAATACTAATAAAAAATAAAAAAAAAACTTAAAAAAATAAATTCAAAACAATATACTAAATACTGTAATAGTACATTAATGACACTAAAATAACACTGCTTTGTGATAAATGTTTTTTTTTCAGTTAAATCAGACCAATTTGTGAACCGATTTAGTGAAATAATTTTGAATAACATAAACCAGGCCTAAAATATTATATTATAATATATAATTTAAAATATTATTAAAATATATAGTTTAAAATATTATGATATTTCCAGGTTTTCCATGACTGTGATGCTCAAACATATGATGCCCTTGTGTGCGGTCAGGGGTCGTACCGGGTTGAGGTCATAGAGCAGCTGCGCAGCAGGAGACTTCAGGACCCTGTCGACCACGTCACACACCAGATCCTCCAACCGGTTCAGAAGGTCTTCATAGGTCATGAAGGGACACTCAGCCTCAATGTGGGTGTACCTGAAAACACACACACACACAGGTGCATTACACTGACATGCTTTCGTCTGTTTTCACGAAGTAAATGAATGAATCTTGAATGGTGCTAGACTCACTCAGCCAGGTGTCTGCGGGTGCGAGACTGCTCAGCACGGTATGACTGGGCAATGCAGAAGGTGTCGCCCAGCGCAGGGATGCAGGTCTCCAGGTAGAGCTGAGAGGACTGCGTCAGATATGCATTCTCACCAAAGTAGTTGAAGCTGAAGAGGGTGGAGCCGCCCTCCACCTGCGTCTGCACCAGAGTGGGCGGAGTTATCTGAGGATAACAACAAACAAACCTCTGTGTTTAATAACATAAGCAACATCCTGTGCCTCAAAATAAGACTTTGCAATACTTAAAGGAATAGTTCACCTAAAAAATCAAAATTAGCTGAAAATGTACTCACCCTCAGTGAGAGTCAATTTTCAGCAAATTTTAAATGTTTGGGTGAACTATTACTGTAACACATGGAATGTGGACCTCGCAGTATCCCCGGCTGAAAAAATGATCCCGGAAACACTGCGTGACAGTGGATCGGACTTTCAGGATCTTGGAGACGTTTTCCCCACGGATCATCATGTGCCTGTTGTTCAGCTGCACGTCCACATCAGATTCCTCATTCAGCAGGTTATCGGCACCGCCCGCCGGAGCGAGACCGATCAGCTCCCAGAAATCACAGTGCAGCTCATGGCCGCCTGGAGCCTTTCAAAAAAAAAATAAAAAAGATAAACAAAATTTTCAGACAATACATAGGTATGGAAAAGATTTGAGGATTTGAGGGTGAGTAAATATTGACAGAACTTTAATTCTTAGATGAACTATATCTTTAAATATAGGTTATTAATATTAACCATAATAAATTAAAATCATTTTAATATTAATCACTTAATCAGGGTAATTTTCTCACCTGTTTGCCCTCAGGAACAGGTTTCACGATTCCATACAGAGCAACAGTGCTCTCCGTAGACAACACCAGTCCATTATAACACTGACACTGCAAACAACACACATTCATCATCTCAGAGACTTTTTCAGCTAGACTTTACTGTATTTTACTTACATTCATTAAACATGGCTGTTTTGGAAAATAGAACAAAAAAAGTCTCATTCAAATGTCGTCAAAATTCTAAAAAATATACATTTATATTTTATAATTATTTTGATATTTTATTTTATAAATATATTATAAATTATACTTTAATATATTCTATAATTTAGAATTTATTATACATCGATTAATTATAAATGACATTTATATATATATATATATATATATATATATAAACATAAATAAATGAATAAATATATATATATAAATTATTATTATTATTATTATTATTATCTTACAGATGTGGCCATTAAGAATGCATGTTTTTTTCCCACGCATGCCTCAATTCGTCCCGTGGAATGCAACTGAATCCCGTGAACACGTTGTTTAGAATTTAAATAAATGTGTTATGTTTCACAGAATATCCACCAGATGGCGCATGGAACAACATACTGTATCTACAAGCCAGACCAAATTGCTCGGAAACACTTTGCAATTATTTGTCTTGGACCGACTGTTAAATATGCTTATAGATTATTACAGTACATTACATTTTAAAAATAGAATTAACATAATTAAATTATTAACTGCATGTACTGTTATGATTGTGAGAAAACATCCACAATAAAATATGAATAAAATAGTATTAGACAAAAATATTTGATATGGTAATACGGACACTGAAAAATGTATTTACACATGACCGCATGAGTGTAAAGTGGATCATTATTTGATGTGCTTTATAAACAATTTATTGCATTTGGGATATAATGTTTACAGTAGGCTACACAAATAATTGATTGCATATTTTAACTTTATTCAGTTGTTAAAGTTATTTGAAAAATATAGTGCCTACCAGCTCATTATTTATTTTATTTTTTGTTGTTTTTGTTCAAATTTAAAGATGCCTGCATGTGCGTGCAAAAAGAGAAGTGCAACCACTGATCTATTTGACGTTTTAGCATTACTGTTTCCATAGTAGTAAAATGTTATGTACATATGTAGAATTAATTATTAATTTAACGTACGTATAAATCATTACTTGTTTCAAAATGAATGCTGTTAACGAAAGCATTGAAATATTTGCAGTTATCCTACTGTATGAATAAACCCACTATAACAAAATTACATAAACAGTGAATAAACTGCACATGGCCAATTAAGGTATATGCATATACAAAGCATAAATCTTTATTCAGATTTTAAAATGAGCACTTTGTCACTTGTAATACATATGTTGAGGATCTCTTCCATCCAATGTTCGTTATGTTATTCTGATGTAGCCTACGCTGTACCCGACACTGTCAAAAACCCCTGTAATTTTACAGAATTTTCCTGTTATTTTTCAGTTTTTTTTCCCCCGTTTTTTTTTTTTTAAATAAGGGGGAAAATTGTAAAATTACAGAAATATACTGTAAATGTACATGTTCTATGTAAAATAACATGGCAAACCTGTAACTGTGATAATAAAAAGTTCAGTTTTTTCACATAAAAAACTATCGCAAATTGATCAAAACTTCATAAATATGCATTTTTATTTAACAGGTGTCCTTTTATAGTAATTTTATAATTTTTTTAAGTAGTATTTTTACAGGAATAAAAACACTGTGTCAACGGTGATATCTTGTCCCAAATGAGTTAATCCTTTCTTACGAATTACTTATTTTAAGTATTTTTTTTAGAGTGTTTGCTCCTCTGCAATAGGACGTTTCCTTTTGGATATCAAATAGACGTCTATTAGATGTCTTTTAAGATGTTTATGATTTAGAATGTATGTAAAACTGACATCTGAAAGACATCTGTCAGATGTTTGTAGAGGGCAGATGCTTTCCAGATCAAGAGATCTTTAACAGACGTATGTGTGCTATCTGGGTCGACTCTCAGCAATCGTTCAGGATGTGGATCAAAAATAAGGAGGTAAAATGCATGTTTTCTGAAAAATATTGGCTTCTGTCATTTGTAACTTTGTTTTGACAGTCGTTGTTTAGTGTTGTTATTAAGCTTAATCTTGACTGTGTGTGTTTTTAAACTTGGACTCAGACCGTTAGGCCTAATCTTTTCAAATATTTATGATTTTTACATTTGAGGTCTTGTTTTAGTTGAAGGTGGTGTAGTTATGTTTATTGCTTGACAGTAGTCAAGTTGTGCTCCCTATTTTGGTTCTCGTTGCATTCTGTCGAATAAGCGCCATTTGTCAACATGAGGGAATTTCCTCATCAGACGATGATTATAGCGCTGATTTCTATTTAATCATAGGCATATGAAAATTTCAGGCTGCTCTGAGACCAGATTAATTGGGAGACCTAAATTCGGTTAGAGTCAACTTCATGCATTGTAGGTGTGTGTCATTCACATTAGACTGTGTTCTATTTTAATATCTTCATACGGATTTTTTAATGTAATTCAAGCTGGTTAGTGTCAGCGCAGTAGGTCTGTCTAATAATACTTGATTCTGATTTGCTGGTGTTTGTTCAAACAGATAAGTGCACTTATATTTCCAGTCAGTTTAATCACCTGTAAATTAATGCGCTGCCGTCACTGAAGCACGAACAGGCGCGCAGAAACTGATTTATTGTGTACTAACAGAACTAATATTTCTTTGGATTTCTGTAGAACTTTTAATGATCATGTCCCATGCACTCACATGCTTGTTTTTGTTTCTCTCTGCAGAAGTTACTTGAGCAGCTGATATCAAAGGGCAAGCTAAAAAGGTGAAAAGATGTCTATGATTAAATTAAATTAAATTATATTATATTATATTCGTTGTGGTGTTTGTGAAAATCTCTAAAAGGTTGTGCACATTATCAAGGGCTACACAGAAATGAGGCACGTTATCTGAAATAATTTTTCACATCCCACCTAGAAAGCGCAAATCATCTTGATGTGTCTTTCACATCATAAAGCCAGTAGAGTTGAGGAGAGCGCTTTCACAAATCAAAACTACAAGTATGTGTTTTAATTTGTGCATACATTTAATATTTAAATTTAATTTGTGCAACTTTCATATTAGAAAAGTAACTGTCCTTCCTTTCATGCATACAATAAGGTGGATGGGGATAACGAGAACAAGAACATGACAGACCCAATTCAACAAATTTAGTGAGATGAAGATGGTTACTCTTGAACCAGTATCAACAGAATGGCATCAAAATGCCATTTGTCTTCAACAAAAGAAATGTTAAGTATAACTTTAAGTAATATGTCTTAATAGGTACATTGGTAATTACAGTGATTCAAGTTGAATTTACTGTATGCTGGTTTTGTCATTCTTTCCCAGAAATCCTCAGACCAGACTCTGATAAAGACACCTCAGAATTCCTCCAAGAATAAAACACATGTAAGTCAGGTATTTGATCTTATTTGTAATTTGTTCACACTTTCTTCAGTGTATGTAAGATGTCTCAGAAGTTCCAATGATCAGAATTTTGTCCTTTGTTTTTATATACATTTTTAGAATAGGAGGTTTTCCTTTTAATCTGATCTGTTTTTACCCTCTATGTTTGCAGTTATGGTACCAGTTCCTCAAATACAAATTCAGAGCAAGGAGAATAATGCTGTCTGAGGAAACTCCAGGATCCTGTCCCAGACCTATGTTAAGGGTAAGTGTACACATTAACACAAAGCTTCTTTACATCCCCTACTATATTACTATCCGTAAAAGGGATGATAACATTCAGTTTATTCTGAGTGGTTACACATAACACACCAACAAATTTCTGTTATTCAAATCTGTTAAAGGATTGTTAAGCTGCATTAATTAGGCCAACCGAAACCGGGAACATTTCCCATAACACCTGATGTACTTGTTACATTGTAAGAAAAATGGCATCTATGTTAATATTAGTCTCTTTCATTCTTATTCCGAGGTCACCAGAGCCACCCAGATCCAGACTGTATCCAGATCAGATGGTCACTGTAGTCACCTGAATCCAGTCCATATCCAGACCAGATAGTGGATCAGGACCGAGAGATGACCTCTATATTCCTGAATGTCAGCAGAGACCAGTACAACTAGATGAGCCCCAGAGACAGTTCCCCAGTTAAGACCACGTCACCTCAACGGTCCTCGGGACAAGACCACAGGAACCAGATGAGTCCTCTGCACAATCTGACTTTGTTGCAGCCTAGCAATAAACTGCTGGTTTCGTTTGGCCAGGGAAGAATGATGGAGTTTTGGTTCCTTCAAAACACTGTTTTCCTGTTTAATACTGTAAAGCTGCTTTGACACAATCTGTATTGTTAAAAAGTGCTATATAAATAATGGTGACTTGACTTGCTGCAGTTTAATTGCTTGACCTCTTTATTTCTATGCATTTAAATTGAACCGAATAGAGTATAATTAAACCAGGAAATGGACTTTTAGGCTCTTAACACATACTAAGTTGTTGAAAAATTGTACAATTAAAATAAAACGTAGTACTGTTTTTAGAAAAAGTGAAATTGTCTGATCTATGTGATAATGTTAGTGGTATGAAAGTACAGTAAATGTGTATACTGTTTTTGGCAATGTGAAATTACTCAATATGCATCCTGCTATATTGATGACGTTGTGATACAATATTTAATAAGCATTCTGTAAAAAAAAAAATTGTGCACAGAAATGTGAGAATGTAATATTTCAATGTTAAGTAATAAATGTGATGGAACAGCATTGTAGTCTTTTTAATAATTTGATATGAAAATTACAGGAAGATTTTTTTTTTTCCTTTTTTTTCCGGCCGGAATATTACCGTTTTTTACAGGATTTTTTTTTTTTTTTTTTTACAGTGTACGTAACTTTTTAATAAGCTGGGGAAATTCCCAATATTAAACAAATAACAGTTTACATGCTTAGGATGTTTGCGTTGTAGGAATGTACAGTGAGACTTCAGATATAAAAACGGTGACTTGTTATGTGATGTTTTCTCATTAAAACCAGAACATTTTTATTGATCTGTCTTTAAATACCATTTGTAACAATGTAACCATTTTCAACATGTATAGGCTAACTGCCTATAATGGCTGTGGGCATATAGGCTAATGCACACTCATCCAGGCCACCAAATCTACATTAGAAACCACAAACCTATTTTTAACCCTATTTTGTATTAATATATTATACTTTGTAATCATCATACGGTAACCGGGACGGGACATGTTCGGTTCACTTTTGTCGTGGCCACAACATTAACTCATGGGAACGTGATAATATGTCATGGTCATGAGTTCATTTTGTCGTATTTTCTTGTATAGGCCTATTTTATTTTATGTTCTTAGGCCTACATATTCTTTTAACATTTATTCATAATAAACTTTATTCGCATGCTGTCTAGGCGACATTGCGCAAACAGTCTGTAGCCAATAGCTACCTGTGGTTAATATAATAATTTCTAAATTACACACTTTTAGCATTCTTAATTCAAAAAATATTAATTTATCCATTTCTGGTAATCAAATTAAAAATGGGGAGGAGACCGAAAGAAACTTTGGGTTTAGCGAAGAAAACCTGCTTCCGACCAGGTTAGGTTCACAGAAAGGTAAGTTACTCTGGTAACTGACCCTGAGAATAAGTTACCTCTCTTTCAGAAACGGGCTTGACTGCTTTCTCGGGTTTGACAAACCTCCCATTCTGAAACAGAAAACCCAGAGTTTCCCCCTCATTTCAGGGTTTTCCCTCCTTTCTGAAACGGGCCTCTGGTTTATCATCACATCATGTTATTTATACACAGGGTGCGATTTGTGAACAAACCAGAAGGGGGATGTTTTTATTTTTATTTTTGTGATATATTTTCCCTTGAAAATCACAGTGGAGCTATATAGATTATTTTTTGCCAACTGTTACAGAAACATTTTTACAATAAATATTCTGATTTGACCTTGAGATTAGAGAGCTTCTATAATTCACCACTCTTTATGATAATATATTATGATATTATATTTATGGCTAATACTTGGTTACAATGACACTAGTTCTTATTTCTGCCAGTAAATCAGTCGAGACTTAATTATATTTTAAATAGAAAAAGGAGACACAAACCTATACATATTCAATCGCGTTTGCTTCCATTTATTTTCGATCAGTGCTTCTCTACACAACATACAAACTTTTACTCCAAATATGCGTGCATTATGTATTCACAAGTTTACCTCATATTTCCTTAAATAGAACTATAATTTCTTAATGGATCACAGAAAGACAATCCTCTGATGAATATTCATCAGTCAATATTGCGTGATCCCCAAATTATGGTGACGGTAAACTTCAGCGTTCTGCCTCATAACACTTTTGTGTCAGTTTATTACATACATTATCTGCATTAGGTCACAGCAGAGTGAGTTTTGAGCAAAAACACTGTGTATTAATCTCATACTGTCACTCTGAAATAAACTAATGGCAAGCGCTGACTTTCCGAAAAGCTCTGCATGGATTGAGGCGCATGAACCAGGAATACAACCCGGACAGTCTCAATATATTAAGTGAGAGCGCTGACAGTTAAAGTCTCTTTCTGATTTTATTGTTGTTTGCATTGCTATGTTTCGGTGTTTTACTTGCTGATGTTTTAAAAAATAATGTTATTTTTGGTATTTTATATGCTCTGTTGGTGGAGTAGCATCACCCGAGGGGATATTTTAATTTTTTTTTTATCTCCACCAGGGATAAAAAATCATTCAGCAGAGGGAGGGATACATAAACCGGAAGGGGGGAATCCCCACCTCCCCCCCATTCCCCCCTACAAATCGCTCCCTGTTTACACAGAATACCATTTCTATTAATTCTCCACTGAATTATATGATCTGAAGAGCACTGTCCGTTTTCTTCCACGTGCGCGAGTGTTACGAGTCAGAGTGCGTTCACAATAGATCTGTCAATCAGGTAGTATCTCCTGCCCTTCCATATGAAAAAAAACAAATAAATAAATAAAACATTATGTGATGTGCACACATAGGGCTGGACGATATGGTCAAAATTGATCTCTTAATCTCTTAATTTCAGTCGATACGCTATAATTCCAATATCGATATTAACAATATTTAAAAAAAAAAAAAAAAAAAAAAAAAAAAAAAAAAAAAAACCTCAGAAAAACTGCCAAGATCACCCACAATGGATGTCGGTACCTAGGACAAATCGGCCCTGAACAAATCCAGCCCATCCGGCCCACAAGTTCCCCCGTGAATGTTTTGTTGGGTTATAGGGCTTTCAATTGGAGTAAATAAATGAATAAATAAAATAGGACAGAAACAAATAATGATACTAAATTCATAGCAAATGCAACAAACTTAATGCATTTTTTGTCACATAGAAATGCACTTGACGGTAAAGCATTGATTTTGAGCTAGAATGCAGGAAATTTATTGCTAATAAATTCTGTCATCATTTCCTCACCCTCATGTCATTCCAAACCTGCATGACTTACTTTCTTCTGTGGAACACAAAAGATATCTTGTAGAATGTTACCGAACCATTTTGGTTACACTTGATTTCTACTGTATGGACAAAAATTTCTTGAATTTCTCAAATTATCTTCTTTTATATTCCACAGATGAAAGAAATTCATACAGGTTTGGAATGACATGATGTAACTAAACATCTAAACTAAACTAAACATCTAAAGAGAATGGCGTTCTTGCTTAGAATTCAGAGTTTAACTGACTAGTAGGCCTATTAGTAAGATTGTGGTCAAAAGAAGTAAAACCATGGTCCTCATTGCATAGCGCTGCTTCACACTTTTGGAGTATCTGCTTTTTGCAGTTTCGCATGCGCTGGAATTTAAAAACAGCGTCTACGGGGGAGGTCTCCCTCGCTTCGGCGATCAGCCCATAATTGGACCAGCCCACGGGGAACGTCACGGTGCTCCCAATGGCCAGTACATTTCTGTACCTACAAACTTCTAAAAAATGAATTTGCCAAGTCTGTGAAACTTCCTCCAATATTTATATTTAGCCTTCATACAAACAAGAAATGTGAAATCACCATCAAATAAACATAATTGACTCAGACTCACTTTATTATTATTAATATCTTTAACTTTAAACTATAAACAGGCTGATTATTCTTTTAAATTTTAACAAGTGTTTCAGCCAGGATAAAGAATATGAAAAGTTCTCAGAGTTGCTGCAGAAAACAGAAAAAAAAGAGTGAGCAATAACAAAAACACATGTTGCTGGAGACTGGCTTAGTGAGAATGCAAATTCATTCTCTGCCAGCAGGAGGCGCTTCTGGAGCGGCAGAGACAGTGGTTTCCCTGGTAAAGGCTGTACACAAAGCAGCGCTCCTCTCATGAACGCTGCTTTATCAGATACAATGAAAATGCCATCGCAACTTTTCCGAAGACAGTCGGTTCCCTTCAAAGATACATTCATATAAAACACCCGCCCCGCGTTTTGATTTTGAAACATGCAGTGCTCATGTTTATTCACGAAGTCAACCGCCACAAATAAATGTATGGGAAACACCCATACATATAGGCCATATAGGCCTATATGCGAAATATATTTCACTTAAATATTACAGATTAAAAAACAAAAGAAAATGTAGTTTCAGCTCATTGTGATGCGCTCCTGATATCTAAGAAAGGAAACACAGACATTCAGTTTGTTTTCATTATTTTACAAAATCTGAATATCTTCGGTAAATTTATGAATTATGTCTTGCTTTTATCTACAAGACCAACAGTTTACACTCTTGGAAGGAAAAAATTCAGTGGTCGAGATGCCGCCTCACACGCACACACAAAATATTATTAGTAGTAAGTAGGTGTGCGATATGACGATTTTTGATCATGGACGATAAAAATGTCTCCATGATCTGCTTTTGGA
The DNA here is from genome assembly GCA_039654775.1 of Spinibarbus caldwelli. Taxonomy (NCBI): domain Eukaryota; kingdom Metazoa; phylum Chordata; class Actinopteri; order Cypriniformes; family Cyprinidae; genus Spinibarbus; species Spinibarbus caldwelli. Next base: position 22,630,470 of record CM077251.1, read on the forward strand.
GAAATATCGCAGTATCGTGATACAGCACACATTCTTTCAGTTGCAGTGCTGGCGCCTCCGTATCAATATACTGTACAACACCACATACATTCACATCAGTGTTAACTCAGCGGTAGAGTCACTCTCACGGGACACTGCACTTATTTGCAATCACAAAAGTACATTATTTGCGTGTGTTTTAAAGCCTTGCCGGTTAAACGTTTCATTCACGTGCTGGTCTGACGTGCGCTTTTTCTGAGCCCGTACACTTGAAGCGCGCACTAAAAAGCCTGTCTAACAGCGCCTGATTACTGAACTAAGTTATCTTTTGCGCTAATACTGTCAAAACACACAATGTATAGACTGGTTATGTCTAAAATGAAAATAAAAAGTTCAGACAAACGGATGTGCACCTGTATATTAGATGCAGGTCTTAAAGGGACAGAACTAAACATGCAGCCGACTGTCATTAAAGGGATAGTTCACCCTAAAATTTAATTTCTGTCATTATTTACTCTCTCACGTGTTGTCCGAAACCTGTATTAATTTCTTTCTTGTGCTGAACACAAAAGAAGATATTTTGAAGAATATGGGTAACCAAACATTTGCTGGTCCACAGTGAATTTGATAGAAGGAAAAAAATACTATGGAAGTCACTGTGGACCAGCAACTGTTTGGTTACCCATATTCTTCAAAATAGCATTTATGTTCAGCAGAAGAAAGAAACTCATTCAGGTTTAAAACTAATTTTGAGTGAGTAAATGATGGTATAAATTTAAAACACTATGACAGAATCGACAGACAGATGACAGAATTTTTATTCTTTAATGTTAAAACAAAAAAACAAAGAGAAAAAAATAACTCGCTACTCTTGACAGAAAAAAAAATAATACGGCTGCTTTAATAGGAACCAACCTATATAGTGTTTTATTTTTGTATTTGTTCATTCAATTTCTTGAATGCTCTTGCTAAATATGCCTATTGTACCTGAAAATAAAGTACTGTTTGTTTTATTTGTATATTATGTGTATTTGTAAAAACAAAGATAAAATACTGACAAAGATTTTTTTTTTTTTTATCTTCGTCCACTTTGGCTTAAATATCCACCATTCTTTTTTATATTTTGTTACCTTGAAAGGCTTTGTCTTTATAATAGGGAAATTATTTTGGCTGCACTGCTCAGACAAAATAGTAAAACTAACATGACAAAGAATCGTGATAAAATCGTGAAATTTTGATATTTCTAAAAAAATCGTGATATGATATTTTTGCCATACCGCCCACCCCCCGTAGTAGGGATGCACCGAAATGAAAATTCTTTGCCGAAGCCGTAGCCGAACAAAATGAAACACGAAGACCGAACACGGTTTTTTTCCCCTATGTATTTTGCCAATTTTTTCACCATTGCATAAATTAAATACCCAAATTTAGCTTTTTACTGTTTTGTCTTGCTTTTCAAAGAAAACAAAATTAAAAAACAATTACAAAACAACAATTTAAAAATATTTACTTAACACTCAACTAGGGCTGTGCAAATAATTGAATGCGATGATCATGCGCATCTCGTCAGTAAAGCCAGTTCTGTGATTAGTAGTAAATCTCCATCACGTGCTTTCAGTTGGAGCGGCATTTAATAAACAGAGCCGTAGTTCACTGACATCATGTTCATTATAGCAGGCGATACATCGGCGATGCAGCGCTGAACAGCAGCGGTGTTTAAACACATGCAGTTTGTGTGTGTAGCAAGAACAACCACCCCTTCCTCTTCTCATCGGAGACATATGATGCATTGCTAAACAGTCTCTGCCTGTCGGTGCTTATAATGATTTTGTGTCTTTCTCTGACAGTTTTAAATGCTTACACACTGCCGACATGTTTGCTGCGTTAGTGCGCGCAGCGCGCTACTCTATTTGAGTCACGTCATTGTTCGGTACAATTTATTCGGTCTTTTTGCTTATTAACAATTTCGGTTGCCGAACATTCGGTGCATCCCTAAATAGTAGTGTTCACCAGACTAAAATTTAAATAATCCTATGAAATTAATAACACAATATAAGCGCAACAGTAATGTTCAAACTCCCATGACAAGCATGCAAAAAACATTAATAACTGAATCATTAATATTTTATTTCTTTCAGCTTTGCATAAACAATATATTTAAAAATGTAGTTCTCACATATGCGCTCTGTCGCTGGCTGTCAATACGTGCCTGAGAGAGGCGTGTAACTAGGGCTGGGCGATATGGCTAAAATAATTATCACAATATTTTTTTTCATATCAGTCAATATTGATAATTATCACAATAAATGTCAAATCTTTATTTATTTCAAATTTAAAACCAGAATTTTGCTCCAAAGTGAAAGTTGTGGAAACCAGACCATTCATTTTTCTTAACAAAATAAATATCTAACTAGAAAAATTAATTTCTTATTCTTCATGTTCTAATGAGTGATATTGTTTCAAATCAATAAGTTGAGTCAAATCAAGTTTGAGCTGCCTGATAATAATAATAATAATAATAATAATAATAATAATAATAATATCACTTTTTTTGTCTCTTAGAAATTCACATTTGATAGTAGCTTGAGTTAGGATTCAGGTAAATTTTAGTTCATCTTTAAAATCCATAACATATGTAAAAATTGTAGCATGGTTAAATTTATTCTGATCAAGTTTTTTTTTTTTTTTTTTTAAATTAAGCATTGGTCTCCCATAGTAGCATACATTTAAATCATAATAAACACAGTTAAAACCACACATATAACACCTCAATACCATGGTAAAAATATAACTATATGGTTTTCAGGTAGCCTATTTGTATCAAAAACAGTAGTCTAAAAACATTCAGTATAAATGCACACATGCTATAGCTTAATCACAAATACATGCGCTATAATTATATACCATTACTCCTGTAATAAAATTCAATGTGAATATCCCACATTTCTGCCACAATACCATGGTGCAGTGAGTGTTACTACAGTAAGTCCATGGTAAATGATGGCGATGTGTAGATTGAAAAGCCTTCTGACTGTCTTGTTGCACACAGTGTTTCTCCTGTTTGGCTTTAAACTAGTTTAAATCAAGTCATTTGTGTTGCTCGCTGAATGCAAGTGCTTCACACTGGATGTCACAGCACTGTTTTTTTCTGTTTTTTCGCTTGACCGTCTCATCAGCGAGTAAACACATCTGCTCTAGTGAGCTCGCGTCGCGTGGGAATTTGACTTTGATCCGAGCGGATTAACTGTCCGTGTGGCGCGCTTCAAATGAGTCACGCCATTTCATTCCGCTTTTGGCGCATAAACATTATATCGAACATTTATCAAACTCTTCATATCGGAAAATTATATCACGATAATTATCGTTATCGAATTATCGCCCAGCCCTGCATGTAACACATCTGTTGCATATTACTGGCTTCAGTACACGCTATAACTGAGAATAAAACACGACTAATGTACTTCATGTGCCAAAGAACTTCACTATTGGCTACGTCTTGCCGCGGCAGGTCGTGGGATCCCTTTCCCTATGGTGCGCATTTTTAATGGCCACATCTGTATAGCCTATTATTTTTATAAATATTTTATATCATTTGTGTTCTCATTAATTTTTTTTTTTTTTTTTTTTTAAAGCATCGCCCAGCCTTAAGTATAAATAACTACCTGCCCTGATAACCTGCCCTGACTAATTTGCGCATTTATAATTTTGTAAAATATCAACAAACACACACACACAACACACACACACACACACAGTACCAGTTTGTCCGTGAGAACACACTGCAGGAAACCGGTTCCGTCGCGCAGCACAATGAACAGGAGGTTCTTTCCTGGAAAAACATGAGCAAACATATTTTAAAACAAACTATATTTTCATCATTTTCACTCACACTAAGCTTTCTAAATACATGTTCTTGTAGTAGATTCTGACTGGACCCGTTCAATAAGACTGCTGAGAAATTCTGGGTGGTCATTTTGGATTTGTTTGGTAGAACAAAAACTAAACCTGCTCACCTTGTCTACGTAACCGATGGACCCAACCAAACACCTTCACCCTTTGCTCTCTGAGCGCCTCCAGCTTATCAATCTTCACCTGAGTATGGCAGAAAATTAACCAGAAAAACTGACTTAACAATTAAGAGGAACTCTTTCACTTTCATATTGGCTTCAGTGGCCACGTTACATAAAATTCAACAATAATCGGACTGATGGATCAATGGGATTTAAAAAGACTTATTGTAAAAAGACTTCATGTCATCAATTGATCTGATTAGAAGGGTTGGTGAGATCCATAAATTATCAATTTAAAAGGAAAATATTAGCCATGTAAACCTTTGAATCCAACTACTTTCTCAACCTGATTGAAAAATACTGTATGTGTCATGGTGCGGATGTTTATTTACTTCGTATGAATGCAACGACTAATGAACTGGGCAATTCAGAACAGATGTAATGCTCATGTAAACGAATATATGAATCAGACTGCAAAGTTTGAGTACATTCAAACTGAATTTTAAGAACCTGAAATTGGATCGAATTCATTTGGAGTGACAAATCTTATGCCCCACAACTTTTATTTTTAAAACTTTGCCGAATTGCTTTGTTCCTCTTTTCTAAGTGGCTTTGGATAAGGCATCTGCTAAATGCATAAATGTAAATGAAAAATAGCTACATTTAACATTTCCACTTTGATACTAATCACAAATCAGTATTAGAATGTTGTTAACACAAAATGTTATAACTGTTTCATTTTGTTGATTAATTATATCAATTACAACCTCAACAACCTACCCATTCTCACGCTGTATAATAATAAGAAGAAACTTTATTTATATAGCAACTTTCATGTATAAAATGCATCTCAAAGTGATTTGCAGTCAATATTCTGTACGTAATTCTGGAAACACTCACGGTTTTTGGTTCAGGAAGGCTGGGGTCGTTCTCGATGATGATCTTTTTAGCTTCTTCCAGATTCTTCTCTCTGCGTTCAGCATCTTCAGTCTGTCAATCATGAGATCAGACAGACAGAGGTTAAAACAGACATACAGGACCATGACGTGGAACTTGGTCTACTGGACAGGAATTATGGGTCCATAATGGGCCGGTGAATTACCTCCTTCTTATCTTTGCCCTCACTCTTCATTTGCTCTCGATTAAAGAGCTTCGCTGTGTTCTTCATTTGAGTCTTAGAGATAACAGCCCAACGCTAACAAAACAAACATGCCATCATGTTAAAACAAAAGGTTAAAATATTACTGGGATACACTAGAGGTAAATTGCTTTTCCTATGAAACGTTGGCAAGTTATTATTACTAATCACCTTAAAACATGTTCTTATGCAAAATATGCATATTAAATAACGCATGATATTAAAAATAATGAAATGGGCACAAATTTTATATGCACCATGAAAACAAAAATGTACATTTGTGACAATGTGAGACTTAAGTTTAATTTTTGTTTCATTTCATGTTAACTTCCACCCCCCCATATTAACAGATGATATAGCCTAGGTAATATAACCTTTCCTAATTTCATATATTTCAATACTATCTGTAGACTGGGAATATAAACTTAAACTATGATTAAAATGGAAAATATAAAAATAGAAACAATATTATAAATAATACTATAAAATTATTATTTATTTATTTATTTATTTATTTTTTGCTATATGTGTTTTAAACAGAATATGTTATATATCATTTAATTATATAAAATTGTCAGTTTTGTATTGGATTCAATGAAGGTTTCATTTTAAAAATACTTTTAGAGTCAGGGTTCAGGTTCCAACAGTTTTTGTCAAATAACTTTGTGATGATTATCCTTGTTACTGTTTGTTAGTTGTTGGTTTCTGTTATTTGCAGGTTTCACACCTCTCCTTCCTTCTGTGAGTCCACATAGATCACTGGAAAAGGTTCTTTTCCAACAAACAACAGTGCCTGAAAAGATTACAGAGAACATTTAGGAAAATGAAATACAGAAAATAATCTGAATCATAATTTAAACTGTATTTCATGAGGAAATTCAACCGGATCAAGCACCTTGAGTGGAGTTTTAAAGGGCTTTTGCTCTGATCCATCTCCATCCAAATCACTGCCCTGTTTATCAGACACATACAGCTCTTCTGCAGGAGCAAACAACATCAGCTTTAATATTTCACCATTTTACACGCAAATCCAGAGTTGACATCACTTCTGGAAATGGCTCAGGTCCTTTTTAGTGTGCTTTAACTTGCTACCTAGGGCACTGAAGCTTTTCTTTAATTAGTCTGATTAAGTTAAAGTGTTCATTTAAGAAAATGCGCAGCAGTTATATTTAAAAGCATAAGGTGCCACTGAACCTGTCAGGTTTTGTTAATGTATTACAACATATAACAATAGTGTACAGATGAAATATTGACCAGCATACTCTGAAGCAACCCTCTGCAGAGACTATGTAAATTTAACCACTTGAGGATTATAATTACAGTATGGAATTCTAAAGTATATCAATATTAGTGTAGTACATAAATGAACACCGCATTAGTGTATTAGTGTATTTGTATAGTATTGCTCTATATTGATCTATACTGAGTCTCCTCTGAACGAGATCAAATTCGAAAGCGAAAGTGAAAAAGCAGCGCGCGTGCGTAAGCGACTGTACGGTTTTTGAGCGTCATAAATATAAATCTGACTTTTAACATTTTTCTCGTTATTTGCCTATAGCGGAAAATGAATCGTAAGTCTCGGAAACGGAACAGCTTACTTCTGCCTTGAAAAACAAGGTGGATAGAGTAATAATAGGACGGCATGATCTGACGCAACCCTGCAGGTAATATGCAGCATCGTCTTCATCATCATCATCATCATCAAACTCACTGATCGACATCTGACCGACGCCCTCGTCCGCCATATTACGCTTTATAGACCGCAGATGAGTTGAGTCCGGCTCGGTTTGGAGTTTTTTCAGGTAAAGATCCGCTAAACGGTTCGGCCGCCTCGCTTCCTGCCACTACACTCACGTCACGCGCACGAGCAGCGGTGCCACATGCGCACGAGAAAGCTGATTGGTTGGTTTAAGGTTGAGGGGCGGGATTTTTATCGTCGCCATCTTTGTCGGGTCACAGAGCTGCGTCACCTGGCTGTTGAGATTTATCCAGCTGCAGCCACAGGACCGGAAGTGAGGGGCGGAGTTATTGACAACGAGAGCACGGTGAGTAGTCTGTGATGTTTTTGCTATCATACTGCATTTACTATATGCATATTATTCATATTTACTCAGATATATATTTCATATTCATATGTTCAATATTCTTTATACCACAAGTAACCATATAACATCATATAACTGTTTGAGCACAGGGCCTATAATGCCTGCCTCTGCCTTGCACGAGAATGTGTCAAGGTGACCTGCTTGTTCTTGCTCGCTTGGGGAAGACCGGATATCATGAGGATTCTGGGAAGACGCGGCGTGATTAATGAAACATATCAGATGTGTTTATCATGCTTGCTTAGTCATATATGATCATATTGGGAGATAACTAGTGAAAACATGGAGCAAAAGGGTATAAAAGCAGAGAACCATGCTCACTTATTTTTGTCACACGTATCGCAGAGCTCACTGCTGTATTGTCTGACTTTCTAGCAAGAATAAAATCACAAAAGACTCTGTCTCTGACCGTGTTCTTTATTAAAAGAGAAAATATCTACAACACCTGCACATAGGGGGAAATCTGGAATCGCTTGTTCTGAGAGACTTTATGATTTATTAGGATTATATAAAAAAAAAAAAGCGGGTGGATTTTTAACATTATAGGCTTGTTGTTTTCGCACACTGCGGCCACAAAACTGTTCAAACACCTTATAAAAGTGATTTTTGCATAATAGGTCCCCTTTAACTAAAGTCAAGCAGTTAGTCAGAAATCTAGAATCTCACCTGATGTGACCCATGCTCCATCAAACCTGAGATCTACTGTAGCACAGTGGTGAGCAGTGACTTTTTTAACCAGGTATGCCTAGTGCTAAGATTAAGACCCCCCCTCCCCTCCTCATTGGCCTTTAGGAGCTGTTCAAAGAGGGAAACACAGTGGCAGGTGTCCATTTAAAAGTATGCACATTTCCTACCTTATTTCTAAATGAAATTCATCTCCAATCCTTCTATCGTTTCAGGTTTATCCGTAGTTATTTGAATACTAGAAAAACATAGCTGCTTTTCCAAGTAAAAAACGTCAAATAACATTTACACGTAGTTATGTTATTATACGTAATATTCAGAGGGTGTGGAGATGGGGGGATTCCCTCGGTCTATATGGCTTTTTCTTAAATTTGATGGTTTGACCATCACTTCTACCACAAAAGACTGCTTTATAAATAATCTTCCTGACTAATCTCAGTTCCTCAGCATATCCAATAGTTCAGAACAACTTGATTATGTAACAGAAACTATGAACCCTCTCTTCTCTATCACTTTAGATACGGTTGCTCCTTTATGCTTATGGAAGATTAAAGATAAGAGTCCAACACCATGGTATAATGAGCACACTCGCGCCCTAAAGAGAGCAGCCCGGAAACTGGAGCGCAGCTGGAGGAAAACAAAACTAGAAGTATTTCGTATAGCTTGGCGGGAAAGTACCCTATCCTACAGAAAACCATTAAAAACTGCTAGATCTGATTACTTTTCGTCTCTTCTAGAAGAAAACAAACTTAACCCCCAGTATTTATTCAATACAGTGAGTACATTAAAGAAATAATAAAGCATCAACAGGTGGTGGCATTTCCTAAGAGCACAGCAGTAGTGACTTTATGAACTACTTTACTTTCAAGATCGATACTATCAGAGATAAAATTGTAACCATGCAGCCGTCAGCTACAGTATCGCATCAGATAGTGCACTATATATCCCCTGAGTAACAATCCCACTCATTCTCTACTATAGGAGAGGAAGAATTGTATAAACTTGTTAAATCATCTAACCCAACAACATGTATGTTAGACCCTATTCCATCTAAACTACTAAAAGAGCTGTTTCCAGAAGTCATAGATCCTCTTTTGGCTATTATTAATTCTTCATTGTCATTAGGATATGTCCTCAAAACCTTCAAATTGGCTGTTATTAAGCCTCTCATTAAAAAAAAACACAACTTGACCCCAAATAACTAGTTAAGTACAGACCGATCTCAAATCTCCCTTTTCTGTCAAAGAAACTAGAAAAGGTAGTATCCTCACAAATATATTCCTTCCTAGAGAAAAATGGTATCTGTGAGGAATTCCAGTCAGGATTTAGACCGTATCATAGTACTGAGACTGCTCTCATTAGAGTTACAAATGACCTGCTTCTATCATCTGATCGTGGTTGTATCTCTTTATTAGTTCTACTGGATCTTAGCGCTGCGTTCGACACTATTGACCACAACATTCTTTTGAATAGACTAGAAAACTTTGTTGGCACTAGTGGAAGTGCCTTAGCATGGTTCAAATCGTACTTAACTGACCGTCATCAGTTAGCAGTGAATGAAGCGGTATATCGATCACAAGTGCAGTATGGAGTACCTCAAGGCTCAGTACTAGGGCCGTTACTTTTCCACGCTTTACATGTTACCCTTGGGAGATATTATCAGGAGACATGGTGTTAGCTTCCACTGTTATGCTGATTATACTCAGCTCTATATTTCTTCGTGGCCCGGTGAAACACACCAAATTGAAAAACTAACGGAATGCATAGTCGAAATAAAAAAACTGGATGACGAGTAATTTCTTACTGCTAAATTCTGGAGGTGTTAATTATCGGACCTAAAAACCCCACATGTAATAACCTAGAACACATCTAACACTTGACGGCTGCTCTGTCAATTCTTCTTCATCAGTTAGGAACCTAGGTGTGCTGTTTGATAGCATTTTTTCATTTGAAAGCCATGTTTCTAGTATTCTGTAAAACTGCGTTTTTCCATCTCAAAAACATATCTAAATTGCGACCTTTGCTCTCAACGTCAAATGCAGAAATGCTAATTCATGCGTTTATGACCTCAAGGTTAGACTATTGTAATGCTGTATTGGGTGGTTGTTCTGCACGCTTGATCAACAACTACAGTTGGTCCAAAATGCAGCAGCTAGAATCCTTACTAGAACCAGGAAGTATGACCATATTAGCCCGGTTCTGTCAACACTGCACTGGCTCCCTATCAAACTTCAGATAGATTTTAAAATCTTGTTAATTACTTATAAAGCCCTGAATGGCTTAGCTCCTCAGCACTTGAGCGAGCTCTTATCACATTATAGTCCTCCACGTCCGCTGCGTTCTCAAAACTCTGGCCGTTTAATAATACCTAGAATATCAAATCGACTGCGGGCGGCAGATCCTTTTCCTATTTAGCGCCCAAACTCTGGAACAATCTACCTAACACTGTTTGGGAGGCAGACACACTCTGTCAGTTTAAATCTAGATTAAAGACACATTTCTTTAACCTGGCTTAAACATAACACACTAATACACTTCTATTATTAAAATCTGTTAAAGGATTATTAGGCTGCATTAATTAGATCAACCGGAACCGGGAACACTCCCCATAACACACGATGTACTCGTTACATCGTAAGAAGAATGGCATCTACTCTAATATTTGTCTGTTTCTTTCTTATTCTGTTTCTCAGTCCGTATCCGATCAGATGGTGGATCAGCACCAAGAGATGATGTCTACAGCCCTGATTGTCAGCGGAGACCAGGACACCTAGATGAGCCCCAGAGACATATCCCCAGTGAAGACCTCGACTAAAAATACAATAAAACTAAAAATAACAAAATAACTAAAAATATAATAAAATACCTAACTTTATAATACTATCATTGTTAGAAATTGCAACAATATAAAAATAGAAATATAATACATTTATACATTTAAAATTAATTAAAACATAATATACAAATATGAAAAATGAATAAATACATTCTAAAATAATATATATATATATATATATATATATACACACACACACACACACACATATATACAACACAAATATATTAAATGAATTAAACTATAAATTTAAATTATAAACAAACAAATATATACTACAAAAATAGACCGAGAAACAATAAATGCATTAAACTATACATTACAATTATAGCAAATGAATAAATCATATAAATGAAAAACTTCAAATAATGAATAAAACACAAATACATTAAATTATAAATTAAAATGCCCCATCGGGACAAGACCACAGGAATCAGATAAGCCCTTTACACAATCTGACATGGATACGGTTGGAATTGAACTGCGGGTTTCGTCTGGCCAGAGGAGAACTGGGCCCTGACACTTTATTAAAGCAATAAGCCCCAAGAAGCCGTGGTTTACAGTGAATTTCTAACAGCTAAGGGGCGTTGTTAAGCACGACGCGAAGCATAAAAAAAGGTGTATGTTTGCAGAGTAATTTACAACAGCTTCGAACGCGGCTCAACCAATCAGAATCAAGGACCGGAACTATCCGTTTTATAATAAGCTTTAAAGTTACATCTCAAATGACAAGAGATCAACTTATAATCGTGTTTATATCAATTAGCCCGTGAAACTCATTCTCTCAGACGGCCTGGGTATGCAGAGCATTCGCAGCTTATATGGATGGAATGCTACTGCTGTAGTATGTACTTAACCCTGGATGCAGATTTGTGGAAACATACGCCTTCACTTAATCTACTTGAGAAAATAATTACAGAGTAAGTCAGAATAACATCAAATGTAACTATTTATTATCAGGTAAATATGTATTATGCCAATTACATAATCAATTATATATCAAATCAAATTAATACAAAGACATACAAATTCTAAAAGCTAAATCTAAGAATAAAAGATGCAAACCTGACCAGGAAAATACATAGTATGGAGTGGCTTCAGAAGAACCCTGATCTTTTTGCAACATTTCCTTAAGTACTCTGACCAAGACAAACATCTTCCAAATGGAGACAGGAACCAACAATTGGAATTTGCATTGATCAAGTAGAGTTTACACCTTTTGGGGACATATGGTAATTTGCATGAAAGACACTGGGAAATGGCACACCCCCTACAGTAAGCAACACGATTCTAAACTCTTAGGGCCAGTTTTACTAAACAGGGCAAATTAGCGCGAGAGCGCAATTCCAATACAGCGCTGATGGGCGTGGAAATTTCTGCAGGTGATTTACTAATAATGCGCAAATTACAGAAAACAGACGCAACATCTCATTTATATATCGACCAACGCAATATACCAAGCACAGCGCAAATTAGAGTAGTCGCAAATAAAGAATAGAGAAATAAAGAATCCACAGTACGTTGAAAAGAACCAGAGGCCAAATGAAGGGTTGCAGGATGTTTTGATAGAACTGGTATTGCGTGACTCCTAGTTGAGTGTTCCAAGTCATCTTTTATTTCCTTAAGTAAATTAAAAATAACATGGCTTGGCAAACTATATTTTCGTGTTCTTCTTGCATTCCAAATAAATTAATATGTGACCTCTGCTGGCAAAATGAGTCGGAATGAGCACATTTTCAAAAATGATTATTTTTGAAACAGCCGTATTCTGTTCTCACCAATGTGTTACTTAAGCAAAGGGTTAACAGATAGCGAACAAAGAAAACTCCAGAAAGCAGTCTTGTGACCTTGGTGACTTTACTGGCTCTTTTAACTGTAAAACTACAAACAAAGAAGAAAATTATTTGTAAGCATTATATTTCTATCTACGATACAGTTAAACAATACAATGTACATAGTTTCTTCACAACATTATTTTAGCTTTGGATATACTATAAACACATGCATTTTGTGTTAAACAAAGAGAAACCTAATGTTCCCTTAAACTGTTAGCATGTAGCATTAATTATTAAAGCAATTCGTTTTCCCACAATAAATGCAGTATCAATCAATTATTTCAACAATTAAACAACTCCTTATGGACATCAGTATGTTTTAACACAAATATCGCACTTACGGACATATATATTCAAGGCTCAAAGGAAGAAATCAACCACTCAAAGTACATTGTGTGCAAATTGTTTTAGACCATCTTCACTGAGAGAAATCGAAAGTGAAACTAAACATGTCATAAGTAGTACCTTAAATGTCCAGTAGGTGGCGGGTCAAAACACAACGGATATATGCAACAGCACAAGCCGTTTGAAGGCGATAGAGTCAGCAGAGTTGATTCTGAGAAAAAACGAGTTAGTTTTCTTAAGATTCCACAGCAAAATCACCAAGCAACATTGCATATTTTCCTCCTAATCTTTTCTTAATAATAATTACTATATTATTTATCACAATATAGCTATATTTATTTTATTTTTGTTATTAAAAATAAGATGAAAGGTGCAAATAAACAGTTTAATCAAGAGCAGCGAGTGATTCCGTCTTTTAAAGGGGTCACATGACGTTACTAAAAAGAACATTATTTTGTGTATTTGGTGTAATGCAATGTGTTTATGAGGTTTAAGTTTCAAAAAACACATTATTTTCCACATACTGTACATTATTGTTGCTCCTCTATGCCCCGACTTTCTGAAAGGTGTCGATTTTTACAAAGCTCATCGTTCTGAAAAGCAAGGTGTACGCTGATTGGCCAGCTATCCAGTGCGTTGTGATTGGCCGAATACCTCAAGCGTGTGACGGAAATGTTAAAAACAATAAAAGCCATTTCAAACGAGGCATTTGTTGCATCTAGTGGGGACATAATTACTGATTATAATGACTTATACTCTCTTTTTACGCGTCGCGTTGCATTGCGCAGCGTAAACATTACCATGTCTGCATTGTGATTGGAGAAACGACAAACAACAAGCAATACTCTACACTGCTCAAAACTCGCGTTTGAATAGTCAGTGGCAAATTCTTTAAATATGAAAACATACTTACAGGCTGTGAGTCAGAAGCGCCAGACTGTCCTTGCTAAGTTGGAATTGCCCCACTTTATAGAAACAGTCTTTGAGCATATTTGGCAGGCTACTCCCAGGTTCAGGAAACAGTCCTAAGTAAAATGCACTGCACACACTTGAATATTTGGGTTGAACTGTTCTGGAACAGTGTTGTTAATACAACTTAACCACTGATTTCTAGTCGTGTCCTCTTTTGGAAGCCCAAACAAAGTAGTTTCACTTTCACAACGAAACAGCGTCTCCACAACACGTGCCAGCGGCAGCAGCAACACCACAGCGAGAACAAAAGTCCCGCCCTCTTTCTTTGCGTAAACATTTGGGCGGTGTTTTGCAAATCTCCCCACACCGTGACATAGCCATGTGGGGGCGCGGTGGAGTCTTAACTTTTATAAAAAATATCTCTTTGGTTTTGAGACTTTAGTCTTTGCAACTTCAGGGATCTTATCTATGCACACACAGCTTGTAACACTCCAAAGAGAAAGGAAAACTTGAAATCGCATCATATGACCCCTTTAATGTTTGATTGACATTGAGACAGATCTATATTGCGACCTACTGTAATGCATGGGTCTAATATAATGTTGCACATCAGATTTTCCCCAACCATTAACTAAGTGTCATGTCAGACATAACAGGTTATGTTTGTGTGAGTCTCGCCAAGACATATTTCACAATAATATAGCTATATAGGGAGATCGCGCACTCTTGGAAAGGCGCGTCTTATGCACGTGCTTTGCAAATGTCAGTCAGCGCAATCATTTAGTTTTCATCAGCATGGGTTTGAAAATCATATTTCACTGGTTTGAACTCATGTCATCGAGAATTCGATATGAATATTCACAAAGCTGGAATGCTGCGCTTTGCAACAATTACAACTTGTGGTGAGAAGCAGCAGCAGCCGCCCAGAAGTGAGCAGAGAAAAAGGCACTCCACTCAGAAAACGCACAAATAAAGATCCTTTTAGATGTTTAATTCCTACTTGGAGCATTGGGATCGCTAGAAGAGGGTTTAATGAACAATTTTTTTTTTTTTTTTTTTTTTTTGTGAAAACCTTAAATTCAACAAAAACTGACATTTTTTCACTTCTTTTGCCTGTAGCTCAAAATTAGACCGTGCACATTCCCACTCATTTTGCCAGCACAGGTCACATATGCGTGGGAAAAAATCCTCTCCCTTCTACTACGCGCTCTCTGTTCTCTGCGGTATGGCAAGCCCTTAGGGTCAGAATTACGCTATAGATTGATCGCGTTTACAGCCAAACGCCGTCAAATACGACGTTTTAAACAGTATTTGCGCCGCAAAATGCGCCGTTGTGATTATAAACGCCGTAAAAAACGCGCAAAAATACGTCAATGACGCCGTATCTGACGGCGTTTTAGTGTGCATGAAAAGCGCCGCTTTGGTTGCACAGAGCGCGTTATTGACGGCGTTTTCCTTATAGTATAATGAGCCACGCCCGCTGATTTCCACAGCCAGTGATACTGAACTGTTCTCACCCAATCAATGATGAACAGAACCAGACCAGACTAATTCGCCATGGATCGTTTTAGCAGAAGAAGTGCCTGTGAACTGATAGGAAATATTTATGTACAAAGTCACTTTATCTCTACTAACATTGAACATGGGCCAATTCCACGTCTTTATCATACTTTAATTGTTAATTACATGGACAGCATTTTAGCATACCAACCCCATCTGCATGCTGCTAAGTGATTGTCTGCATAGCTGTCGCCACAGTCCTGACATAAACAAGCATTTGCATGCTGCTGCGGTTATAAAAATACACGGCTTTAAACGCATTTTAATATTTTTATTGTAGCGTCATGTTTAGGATTAATCTCCAATCTGTCTATAATATGCTATCCAATAACTGCACTCAGACCCAGAGGATATGAGTCTTTGATGATCAGATCAAACCAGTTATTTTTCAATAATACTGACTCTAGGCTTGAAATACTATTTCTTTATTTGAATGACTCAAGTTTGATTTAACAACAAATCGAAATACGAACAAAACAAAATAAAGAGAATTGACAAACGGTTTGATTTTATTATTATTATTATTATTATTATTATTATTATTAAATTATGTCGTTCTGTATGAATAACGGAAAAACGAAAATTAAGCTAGATCTTTCGTAATTTTTGTTCGTGGATAAAAAATTAGCTTATGCATTTTATTATGATGATTATTAATAACAATAATAGTAATAATAATAAAATAGGCCTATATTAATAATAATAATAATAATAAAATTAAACCATTTGTCATTTCTCTTTATTTCTTTTTAAGTAAAATCTAACTATCAAAAATGTTCGTATTTCGATTTGGTGTTAAATCTCAAACTAAAATCATTCAAATAAAGAAATATTCAAAGGCCCATTTATTCAAAATAACTGCTCTGATCTGATCTTAAACTAGACAGATTGGAGATTAATACTAATAAACATACCGCTACAATAAAAACCATTACATTAAAATACATTTAAAACAGTGCATTTCTATGATGCAGTAACTTCAGCAGCATGCAGATGCTTATGTCAGGACTGTGGTGACAGCAGCGCGGACAATCGCTTAGCTCACATAATGTAACCATTGTCTAAATCACTGGTGAAGCAATGCGTCACCGTAATGATTGATTTTCAATCTTTTTATTTATTTATTTTTTTTTTTTGTCAGCAGACACCCTTTGGCCTAAATTATTTACTTGAAAGACTCCCTGAGATTTTAAGTAAATATTGCAGTAATTTAAAATGTGCTGGAATTAAAAAATTACTCATACACACACTGAAATCATTTCACCAAGTTTCGTCGAAAACCAATGGATTTTAAACAAATAGAAAATATTGGTTCATCTGATCTTGCTCAAAGTCGCAGGTATAGACAAACACAATGTGCTTAAGTAAACAATCAATTTTAATCTTTTATGTCTTAATCACTGTGCTGCAAAAAATGTATGTAAACTCAGTGTTGCCATTACCTGGAAAACTTACAAATGTTTCGTTTCAGGATTCTGTTGTTTGTTCCTTCATATTCTGCGTATTTGAACACTTTACAACATCTTAAAAACATAGTCACTCACTGTTTTAATGTGCTCAAATATGGAGGATTTTTCTGAAGAAAAAAAACTGCCCAGAACAAACACTCATGAAACTAGTCACAAAACAGAGTAGTTATGGGTTTTCCAGGTAACAGCAACAAGGTAGTCACTTAATGAGTTGACATACATTTTCAGCAGCACAGTGAATGTTTAAGACATGAAAGAATAGAATTGTTTGTGTTTTATGCTTAAGCACATTGTGTCTGGCTATACCTGTGACTTTGAAGACCAGATGATGTTTTGTGAACAGTAGAATGCAGAAAACCAACCAAATTCCAAAGGGTTTACATTTTTACTTTTCTTTTTTCTTTTTTTTTTTTTTGCAAACAACCTGAATCTTTACTTTTTAAAAAAAAAAAAAAAAAAAAAAAAAAAAAAAAACAGCTCTGTTAAACAATTTGCTGCAAGATTTAAGTGGATTTCATGGCCAAAGAATAAATAAGTCTTAACACACTTGTATGGGATCTAGGAGTTTTTATTTTAACAACATTAAAAGTTCACATTCCCAATGACACTCGTGAACATAAATCAAAATGACAGCATCTTACAATATTTTACATCATAATACAATGGCAATCAAAAGAGTTCAATAGTATAAGTGACAATTATTGAGGTCCAAACATATGGGGGTGGAGTAGGGGTGTGGAAACATTTGACTAAAAAGTTTTGTGGGTGATTTGGACAGTTGTTTTGGTATCACAAGCATTAAGGTGGAAAACACAAAAAGAGTAAAAAAAAAAAGATAAACAAAACAGCATGTGATTGTACAATGCTCTCTTCCACACTCAATAACCATGGCCGAGGTGTCCTTGAACAAGGTACTGAACCCCAACTGTTCCCTGGGTGCTGCCGCAAAAATGGCTGCCCACTGCTCCGTGTGTGTGTGTGTGTGTGTGTGTGTGTGTGTGTGTGTGTGTGTGTGTGTGTGTGTGTGTGTGTGTGTGTGTGTGTGTGTGCGTGCGTGCGTGCGTGCGTGCGTGCGTGCGTGCGTGCGTGTACTAGTATGTGTTAAATGCAGAGCACAAAGTCAGAGTATGGGACATCATACTAGGCCACACATCACTTCACTTTTTCATCTTCTGACATAGTTGTGTAAGAAATAAAAAGATACATACTGCATCACTTATACCTGGTTTCACAAACAGGGCTTAGACTAAGCCAGGATTAGGCCATAGTTCAATTAGGACATTTATGTAGCTTTTATTAACATAAAATAAATAAATAAATAAAATAAAACACTACTGGTGTGCATCTTGAGACAAAACAATGGTACTGACATAATTTAAGAACAGTCAGTGCAAATTTCTTTCAGTTAAAATAGCTCAAATATGCATTTTAGTCAGGTACTAAGCTGAAGCCTTTTCTGTGAAACCAGGGGTTAATGTTAAAATAACTTTTGCCAAATATATGGCATACCAGTATTTACTTAAATACAAACAGCAAATTTTTTATATAAATGGAACAAATGAAGAGCCCAGAGGTACATTTCATTGTCTACGTCCAATATACCTTCACTCTCCAGGAAATGGAAGAGTTTGTAGTAAACATTAGTCAGTCCCTGCCACGTCACCCCAGAGCCTCTCAATTCTTCGGTCATGAGTGCTCCTGCCTCTTCCAGATCCCCTGAAAATGTTCATAACACAGAAAGCATTGTCTTCTCCTCCATGATCCGTCCTATCCCTAGAAGGCACTCCACATCTGGCCACGGCGTTTAAGAAGCAATGCATTACAATACTGCTGCGGTTGTTGGTGAAGGCATGGAGGAAGACTATAAGATGGCTGCAGCTATTGATACCCTCATGAATGACAATTCTCCATCTAAACCAAAACATAAATGAGAGAGAGACATTAGACAAACAAAACAATTGTACAGTACTTATTGTAGTGTCTCATGCTTATATATAGCAAAATATATTAATATTGTAGAATTTTACTAATTAAAAAAAAAAAAAAAAAAACACTATTGCTACGTAACCCATGTATATTTACCTCATCAATTTATGGTTGCCAATTTGCCATCAAGGTGCCACAGGGTGTTCGGTCAAGCAACACTGTAGAGTCTTCTTTGTGGTCTTTGGGATATTGCCCTAGGGTCAATTCAAACTAAACTCCTCTGCACTGTTTCTCTGGACCCAAACACCATCTGTCAGTAACTGTGCCCTCACAGCCTCAGATCCAAGCTGGTCTTTCCCCAGCCATGAAGTCAGCAACCATTTCATCGAGTGCAGCATCTCTTATGTCGGAATATGACATGGAACCACTCAAATTGAACTCCCTGGAACAAACATATGCAAACATAATGACTGTCAATTTTCAACATATAATTCATATTAATGCAGAAACAATTGTATACTACTACTCAAATGGATTAATGATGCTGAAAATTCAACTTTGAATCACAGGAATAAATTATATTTAATATATTCCAGGGATAGGGAACATCGGTCCTGGAGTGTCGATGTCCTGCAAAATTCCATTCTAACCCTAATCAAACACACCTGAACAAGCTAATCAAGGTCTTCATGATCACTAACCCTGCGTCCCAATGTGCATATTATCCACCCTATCTGGCCTAAATAGTATTGAAAATTACTACTATCACACAGAATTTAGGATGGATAGTATGCACATTGGGACGCAGGCTTAGGCTACAGGCGGGTGAGGTTTTTTCAGGGTTGGAGCTACTCCAGGACTGATGTTGCCCATCCCTGATATATTTAAATAGAAGTGTTATTTCAAGTTGTAGTACTTCAGAATATTACGTTTTTTACAGCATTTTTACAGTATCAAATAGATGTAGCCATGGTGAGAAGAAAAAAATAATTTTTAAAAAAGTACAGTTTACCCAAAAATAAAAATTCCATCATTATTTACTAACCCCCCAGGTCATCTATAATGTATAACAGTGGTTCCCAACCACATTCCCAGAGCCCACACCCTTTTCAGGTTTTGGAGTCGCTTAACGGGCTGAATCAGCTGTGTTTTATTAAAAGAAACATGCAAGATGTGCCGTGTTGGTTTGGTGGGGTGAGATCCAGAAACGTGGTTCAGTGCCACTGATGTCCTTTTTAGCGGAACAGAAAATATGATTTCAGAAGAAAACATTTTTCTCCATTTAATGCAAGTGAACAGAACTCAGCTTAGACAATGATGTTCCAAAAGTCCTTGTTTAGGTTATTAAGCATCTTCTCTAGCAAAATGAGCAGTTATTTTCAGGAAAAATAATAATAATAATAATAATAATAATAAATAAAAATTATTTATCATTATTATTAATTATATATATATATATATATATATATATATATATATATATATATATATATATATATATATATATATATATATATATATAAATAAAAATAAATATATATAAATTTATATATAATTGCCACCACATCACGTGTGACCCTCTCAGCTTGCATACATCACAGTTGTGAACTGAAGTAAACCATCTTGTGAATGGACATCACAGAGCTTTGTTTTTTTTTAAATAAAAATCTTACTTGCGCTTAAAATATAGATTTTGGGCTGTCAAATGGTCTACAGTATATTGAGCCCTGTTCATTTGCATTAATAAAATCCTGGAATGTTTACCTCAAAAACAGGGGTTCTCAACTCTGGCCCTTGAGTGCCACAAATTTTTACCTCAAACCTTGATCAAACTCACCTGCTTGTAACTTTCTAGTGATCCCAAAGACATTGATTAGCTTGTTCAGGTGTGTCTGATTAGGATTTTTAATGTTTCACTCACCTTGTTGTTCATGCACTCTGTCATTGTTAGTGACTTCTGCTTTATACTCCACCATGTCACGGAGTAACTGATCAGTTGCTGGTACAGTAATCAGCTGCACTCTTGCTCATTCAAGGCTTCTTTGCAATGTTTCCAGTCTAAAACCAAAAGACGACGTTAAAAATAAGCAATGGAGATGCCAAAATATTGATGCCATTTTATACTAGATCCTTTTAAAAACATGAAACAAATACACAGTTTTAAGATTCAAAATATTATATTTGATGTTACAAAATGCTTATCTAGCACTGCTAATCCAACCGATCATATGGAGAATATTCGACTATTAAGAATGATATCAAAAAAATCGAATATTTCAAATATGAAGTTAACAAGCATAACATTATAATCCTTTGGAATAATAGTAATTTTACAAGAGTTTAAAGACAAGGTTTTAAGTAATCACTAATGTCATGTGTTGGATAATAGCAAAGGGTTGGTGAGAGTTAGTGTATATGTGGGAAGTTCATAAAACTTAAAAACGATTTGTGGAGTAAAAACTACCCAAAATTCATTAGACCTAGCAGAAAGCTAGCTTTATGTACAGTGGGGCAAAAAAGTATTTAGTCAGCCACCAATTGTGCAAGTTCTCCCACTTAAAAAGATGAGAGAGGCCTGTAATTTTCATCATAGGTATACCTCAACTATGAGAGACAAAATGAGAAAAAAAAAAAAAATCCAGAAAATCACATTGTAGGATTTTTAAAGAATTAATTGGTAAATTTCTCGGTAAAATAAGTATTTGGTCACCTACAAACAAGCAAGATTTCTGGCTCTCACAGACCTGTAACAACTTCTTTAAGAGGCTCCTCTGTCCTCCACTCGTTACCTGTATTAATGGCATCTGTTTGAACTCGTTATCAGTATAAAAGACACCTGTCCACAACCTCAAACAGTCCAACTCCAAACTCCACCATGGCCAAGACCAAAGAGCTGTCAAAGGACACCAGAAACAAAATTGTAGACCTGCACCAGGCTGGGAAGACTGAATCTGCAACAGGTAAGCAGCTTGATGTGAATAAATCAACTGTGGGAGCAATTATTAGAAAATGGAAGACACGAGACCACTGATAATCTCCCTCGATCTGGGGCTCCACGCAAGATCTCACCCCGTGGGGTCAAAATGATCACAAGAACTGTGAGCAAAAATCCCAGAACCACACGGGGGGGACCTAGTGAATGACCTGCAGAGAGCTGGGACCAAAGTAACAAAGGCTACCATCAGTAACACACTGCGCCGCCAAGGACTCAAATCCTGCAGTGCCAGACGTGTCCCCCTGCTTAAGCCAGTACATGTCCGGGCCCGACTGAAGTTTGCTAGAGAGCATTTGGATGATCCAGAAGAGGATTGGGAGAATGATGAAACCAAAATAGAACTTTTTGGTAAACTCAACTTGTCGTGTTTGGAGGAGAAAGAATGCTGAGTTGCATCCAAAGAACACCATACCTACTGTGAAGCATGGGGGTGGAAACATCATGCTTTGGGGCTGTTTTTCTGCAAAGGGACCAGGATGACTGATCTGTGTAAACGAAAGAATGAATGGGGCCATGTATCGTGAGATTTTGAGTGAAAACCTCCTTCCATCAGCAAGGGCATTGAAGATGAAATGTGGCTGGGTCTTTCAGCATGACAAGGATCCCAAACACACCGCCCGGGCAACGAAGGAGTGGCTTCGTAAGAAGCATTTCAAGGTCCTGGAGTGGCCTAGCCAGTCTCCAGATCTCAACCCCATCGAAAATCTTTGGAGGGAGTTGAACGTCCGTGTTGCCCAGCGACAGCCCCGAAACATTACTGCTCTAGAGGCCAAAATACCAGCAACAGTGTGTGAAAACCTTGTGAAGAGTTACAGAAAACGTTTGACCTCTGTCATTGCCAACAAAGGGTATATAACAAAGTATTGAGATGAAATTTTGTTATTGACCAAATACTTATTTTCCACCATAATTTGCAAATAAATTCTGTAAAAATCCTACAATGTGATTTTCTGGATTTTTTTTTTTTTTTCTCATTTTGTCTCTCATAGTTGAGGTATACCTATGATGAAAATTACAGGCCTCTCTCATCTTTTTAAGTGGGAGAACTTGCACAATTGGTGGCTGACTAAATACTTTTTTGCCCCACTGTATGTTAGCTTTAATGTAACTGTTAACCATCGGTGGCCGCTCCTAAATGAGCTGACTAGCTGAATAAGCGTCGACGGTAATTAAGGAACAGACTGACAGGCAGCAATGTTTTAACAAGTCTGAAGAAACAATCCTTACCTCAATAAAGTTGAATGGAGCACATTGGGTCCAGAATCTCCTGTCAGTTGTCGATTGCAATCCTCCAATGTCCGCTTACTAAACAAAATAAAGTTTCGACTTACTATGATCTTCATTTGATGTGAATTACTAAAATTATCAATTGGTCTGGTCTGGTTCTGTTCATCATTGATTGGGTAAGAACAATTCAATATTACTGGCTGTGGAAACAAGCAGGCGTGGCTCATTATACTAGAAGGAAAACGCCGTAAATAACGCGTGCTTTTGTGCAATCAGAACGTTTTTTACGGCATCCTGTGGCAAGCCAAACGGCGTTAAAAGCGGCGCTTTTTACAAACACCAAAATGGCGTTAAATATGGCTTTTTTTTTTTTTACGGTTTACGCGCGTTTTTTTTTTTTTTTTATGGCGTTTGCTATCAGGACGGCTTATATGACGGCTCTAATACTGTTTTAAACGCCGTCAAAAACGGCTGCTGCATCCGAAAACTGAAAAATGCTGCCGAGGCAGGAAGGCATCAAGGCATGTCCGAATACAAAGTTAGCTTCACTTCCTGTCTCCTGAGATGCCTTCATCTGGCCGATTTTTGAAGGCAGCATAGATGTATCCTTCGCTGCCTTTGATATCCCACAATCCTGTGCGTTCCATTCCGAGACGGTTGAGCTAAAAAAAATAAAGATGGCGGCTGGAAGTTGCGTTTGGTGGTTAGTGTGTGTAAATGTATATTTCTGATTACCTTTTTGCACTTTTGATGTTATTTCTAGTGAGAAATGAGTATTATAGTAATTAAATATGTTTCGTTGTCACCAAAACTCCTATTTTGTTGTAGATCGTTAAACCGTTACGCTGCCTCAGAAGCCTGTCCAAAATCAGTTTCGTGAGGTGCCTTAGTGCAAAAATGCTGCCTGCAAAGTCATTGCCTCATGAGGCAGCGAGGCAGCTGCCTAAGTTTTCGGATGCAGCCGGCGTTTTGAATTTAAACGCGATTTATCTCTAGCGTAATTATGACCCTTTGGGCTTGCCATACTGCGGTGCCTCCTCCTAGCAACAATAATTGCAGCCATTTCAAGCGCAAAATAGTTTAAAACATGCTTTTTTTAAATTTTGTTTTTGAGTGTGAAATAATGGCGCGAATACTACTAATTTCACGAGCGCAAAGTTAGTAAATCTCGTTGCATGATTTATTTGAATACTCTCCTCCCATAAATTTTGCGTCTGAATGGGAAACTCCTACAAATGCATATTCATATATAAATAACTGTGTCCACGCGATTTCAGCGCTAATTCGTCTCTGCACGTCTTTAGTAAATCCAGACAGTACTATTTTAACGCTAAAAGATGGTTTGCGCTGGTGCAAGTTGTAAAACTGGTCCTTAGGATCTGTATTACCTTTTAGTCTACTTCTTGTAAGTTTGAGACCATTGAATCAGTCGCACGGAGACAATTCAAATGATACCAAACATGACTGTGAATATCACTTGCATTCATGTAGAACATTATATTATCTGAGTGAGCTGAATGAAGGAAAGGATGGGTGAGGGAAAGGACGTGGATGAAAAGGATAGATGAGAAGGGACTTTTCTCGCATCTTCTCTCAGTGAGATGTTGAAACACGAGTTCACACTTACAGATAATAAAGTGAGTAAAGGTTATGAGTATATGGCGTGCTGTCCAGGGAGAGGGCTCCGAGCTCGATAATGACTCCTGAACTCGGAGTACTCCCCCTGTCTGGGGAGAGGGGTCCGAGCTCTACATTTAGCCCAGACTCCCCCCGAGTGCTCCTCCTGTGCTGGGGTAGGAACGAGCTGAAGGTGAGGAGTCAGGGTGGCGGAGGGATGCTAAAAATCTAGAGATAATGAAGGTAAGACATGCTTTGATTATTTACAGGGGCTCTCTCTTGCGCTGATTGGATAGATGGTGTAATTACTGATGATGAATTGGCCGTGTTAAATACCTGTGCATGCTCCTCCCGAAATTTGTTTATAAAACATCACGTTAATACACTGTGTGTGTATGTGTGTGTCTGAGGGGTCTTCAAGTCTTGCAACTAAAATTGTTATAACTTTTGAATGGAATGAGATATTTTCACCAAACCCAGGACACATACGAATGAGCTCAGTCTTTGATCAAAAACAAAAACAACAAAAAAAAAAAAACCCGGAGTTTGACCACTTGGTGGCAATATAACAGAAAAAAAACATGAAAATAGCTGTAACTATGTGACCGTTAGTGCGATTGACATGAAATTTGGCATGCAGCGTCTTTATCCAAGTTGCCACTGATATCTATGAGGGCATTTAGTGCTGCCAGGAATTTAGTGCTGCCGACTCTCTCCACAGTTGAACCGTCGATGGTCAGCGGGGGGTGGTCAACAGAGTTTCTCCTGAAGTCCATCACAACCTCTTTCGTCTTACCCACATTGAGGGACAGGTTGTTAGCACCACACCATTCAGCCAGCTGTGCCACTTCCTCTCTGTAGTGCGTTTCATCGTTGTTGCTGATGAGACCTACCACTGTTGTGTCATCAGCAAACTTGATGATGTGGTTGGAGCTGGACTTGGCAGTGCAGTCGTGGGTCAGCAGCGTGAAGAGCAGCGGGCTGAGCACACAGCCTTGTGGGGCACCTGTGCTCAGTGTGGTAGTGCTGGAGGTGTTGCGGCCGACACGGACTGACTGAGGTCTTGCAGTTAAAAAGTCCAGGATCCAATTACAGAGGGAGGTGTTAAGGCCCAGCAGGTTTAGTTTGTGGATGAGCTGTTGTGGGATTATTGTGTTGAATGCTGAGCTGAAGTCAATGAACAGCATTCTTACATAAGAGTCTTTCTGTTCCAGATGGGTAAGAGCTAGGTGGAGAGTGGTGGATATTGCATCGTCCGTGGAACGGTTTGGACGGTATGCAAACTGGAGTGGGTCCAGCGTGTTTGGGAGACTGGACTTGATGTGCTGCATGACTAACCTCTCAAAGCACTTCATCATGATTGGGGTCAGTGCTATGGGACGATAGTCATTCAGACAGGACACAGGTGACTTCTTTGGTACTGGAATTATGGAGGTGGATTTGAGACACGTGGGGACGACTACCTGGCTCAGCGAGATGTTGAAGATGTCTGTTAGGACATCCGTCAGCTGTGCAGCACAGTCTTTCAGTACACGTCCAGGTATGTTGTCAGGGCCCGCAGCCTTTCGTGGGTTAATCCTGGATAGGGTCTTCCTTACGTCGACTGGAGAGAGACAGAGTACCTGGTCGTTTGGAGATGTGAGTAGTTTCTGTGCAGGTGTGTCGTTCTGTATCTCAAATCGTGAGTAGAAGTGGTTGAGTGCCTCTGGTAGGGATGTGTCATCATCACTGGCCTGTGGCAGGGGCTTGTAGTCAGTGATGGTCTGAATGGCTTGCCATAGGGTCCGAGTGTCTCTGCTGTCTGTGAAGTGATTGTTGATTTTTTTTTTTTTAGCATACTGATGTTTTGCCTTCTTGATGCCATGAGACAGATTGGTTCTTGCTGTTTTGAGGGCTGCTTTATCTCCTGATCTGAATGCTTCATCTCTGGTCTTTAGCAGCCCACGAACCTCTGCTGTCATCCATGGCTTCTGGTTGGCACGTGTGGTGATGGTTTTGGTGACTGTCACATCATCTATGCACTTTTTGATGTAAGCAGTCACAGTTTCGGTGTACTCCTGCAGGTCTGTGTGGTTGTTGTAGGTGGCCGCCTCTTTAAACATGTTCCAGTCTGTGTCCTGGAAGCAGTCCTGCAGTGCTGAGGTGGCATTGTCTGGCCATACTGTGATCTGCTTTTGAACCGGTTTGGTGAGTTTGAGAAGTGGTCTGTATGCTGGGATTAGCATAACAGAGATGTGGTCCGAGTACCCGAGGTGGGGGCGGGGTTCGGCTTTGTATGCGTCCTTTACTGTTGTGTAAACAAAGTCCAGTGTGTTGTTTCCCCTTGTTGCAAAGTTCACATGTTGGTAGAACTTTGGCAAAACTGTCTTTAAGTTTGCGTGGTTGAAGTCACCGGCTATGATGAAAAAGTCGTCAGGGTTATTTGTTTGTTGTTCGCTGATGGCGCTGTACAGCTCGCGAAGCGCGTCTTTTGCGTTTGCACACGGGGGAATGTAAACTGCGACAATAACAATGGCCGTGAACTCCCGCGGCAGATAGAACGGTCGACACTTCACAAACATAAACTCCACCAGTGATGAACAGTGTTTTGTCACTACCGCAGCACTAAATTCCTGGGAGTGCACATCACAGAGGATCTCACCTGGACCACCAACGTCACGTCACTCAACAAGAAGGGACAACAGCGCCTCCACTTTCTCCGCCGGCTGAAAAGGGCAAGTCTCCCTCCACCCATCCTCACCACTTTTTACAGGGGCACCATTGAGAGTGTGCTGACTACCTGCATCACTGTCTGGTATGGGAACTGCAGTGTTGCTGACCGCAAGACCCTACAACGGACAGTGAACACTGCCGCAAAGATCATTGGTGCCCCTCTCCCCTCCATCTTGGACATTTTCCTTTCACGATGCTCCAACAAGGCCACCAGCATCGTGAAGGACCCCACCCACCCCTCTCACAACCTCTTCCAGCTCCTGCCATCAGGTAGAAGGTACCGGAGCATCAGAGATTGCTCAACAGCTTTTTTCCCCAGGCTGTGAGAGCTCTTAACTCCAATCCCCCTGTCCCCCTCTGAAACCATGAACACCTCAGCCCTCCCACCCCCCAACTCATTAAAAACTGTTGACAATTTTACTAAGTGCAATTCTGAATGTGCTACACACAGGTGAGTGGGCTATACAAACCACCTGTAGTAACGCACTCATCCCACTATATGCACACTAGACACTTTCTACAAACACTCCCTGCCACAAAGACTCTTAAGAAAATATGTCTACTTGAACATTGCACTACAAAATAATACGTTTACTTGAGCATTGCACTACAAAATCTTTTTGCACTATGCACTGTCTCCCACAAAATCTCTCTTCTGCACAATAATGTACAAAATATATATTTTTTTTCTGCACAATTTCATGTACATATATCTCTTTCGCACAATTTCATGTACAGTATTTATGTAAAGTTTTTTGTACAGTCTCAGTTTGTGTATGTGTGGACAACTAGGTATAGCAGTTATAGTATTTTTAGTATATGTATAGTCAGATAGTTAACTTGTATAGCTCTATTGTTTTTCCTATACTTGCATTGTTGTATGTTTATCTTATGTTTAACTAGTATGTAGCACCGTGGTCCTGCGAGACACGACATTTCGTTCCACTATATGTCCACACATGTAGCAGAATGACAATAAAGCTCGACTTGACTTGACTTGATTGGCATATCCTGAAAAACACGGCCGCCATTGGCCAATCAATTTTTGAGCACCTAATAGACAAGGTTAACTGAGAGCGATCGGAACAAAGGCAAGGCAAATTTTATTTATAGAGCACAAGTTTAACACAACCGTAGTTGATTCAATGTGCTTTACAATAAAAAATAATTGAATTTAAAAGAGAAAGGAGAGGGAGACAACAGAAAATAAAACAAGTATCAAAGAACAATTAAAATGCAATTTCATAAAACACCAATTAAACTATTCAAAGTACATACACAGCATCACTCAAATGCTAAAGAGTAAAAATAGGTCTTTAAGCTAAATTTAAAAGCATCCAGTGATGGAGAAGCTCTGATGTTCAAAGGTAGACTGTTCCACAGCTTTGGGGCCACTACTGAGAAAGTTCGATCACCTTTTGTTTTACAACGTGAATGGGGGACAGATAAAAGTAACTGATCACTAGATCTTAATGATCTAGAGGCTGTATATGGCCTAATGAGATCACAAATATAATCCAGGGCAGAATTATGCAATGCCTTGTATGCAAAAAGAAGGATCTTAAAGTCGACTCTAAGTTTTATATGGAGCCAGTGCAACGAGGCAAGGACAGGGGAGATATGATCCCTTTTCTTAGTTCCTGTTAAGAATCTGGCTGCTGCATTTTGAACCATCTGTAATCGAGGCAGTGTAGATTGAGGTAGGCCAATGTACAAAGAGTTACAGTAATCCAAACGAGAAGAAATTAGTGCATGAATTATTATTTCAAGGTCTTTACTAGAAAGAAAGTGTTTCACCTTAGCCACTGATCTGAGATGAAAAAAGCTACACTTTACAACTGCATTTACATACTTGTCAAATTGGAGAAGAGGATCAAAATGGACTCCAAGATTTTTTGCATGATTGTGTAGGTTATTACCTAGAAAACCTAACTGTGTTTTAATGGAGTTGTTAGTAGCAGCAGGGCCCAGTAGAAACACTTCGGTTTTATTTTCATTCAATTGTAGAGTTTATTGTCATCCAGGTCTTGGCTTCATTAAGGCATAAAAAAAGATGATCTAATGAAAAGTAATTTCCTGGTTTGATTGGAAGATATAGTTGGAGGTCATCAGCGTAACAATGATAATTAATATTATGTTTCTGGAGCATTGAGCCCAAGGGGAGCATGTAAAGGGAAAACAAAAGAGGGCCAAGAATGGATCACTGTGGAACACCACAATGGATAGGCGCAGGCGGTGAAGTAAATGACCCGATATTTACAGAAAAAGTCCTCCCCTTTAAGTACGAGGCGAACCACTCTAAAGCGAGGCCCCGAACCCCAACAACACACTCAAGTCGTTTCAGAAGAATATTGTGGTCAACAGCATCAAATGCGGTACTTAAATCTAAAAGTATCAGGATAGCAGAATACCCAGAATCAATGGACAGCAGAATGTCATTTGTAACCTTCAGCAATGCCGACTCAGTGCTATAAAGTGCTCTAAAACCAGATTGAAACGGGTCTAAAATATTAAAAGTATCCAGGTAAACTGTGAGAGTGCAACTTTTTCCAAAACCTTTGAAATGAATGAGAGTTTAGAGGTAGGGCAATAATTGTTAGGCACAGTGGGGTCAAGATGAGGGCCTTTCAATAGGGGCTGTATGATAGCATGTTTAAAACTTTCCGGAAATAACCCATTTATTAAAGAGCTGTTTATGATAGCTAAGAGGGTGGGGCTGATTGTGACTAAAACCTCTCTAAACAGACCATCAGGCAATACATCGGACTGACAAAATATAAATTTCTTCTGAGAAATTATTTTGAGTAATTGAGATGAAGACACTGGCTGAAAGTTTGTAAAGCTATTGGATGAATGAACCAGATGGGAGTGATCTAAGTCAAAAGGAGAGAGGTGTGATCTAATATCTTGTATTTTCTGAACAAAAAATTCAGAAAATTGTGCGCACGTCTCAATATTGACATCAGGAACTGAGCAAACAATTGGACTAAGAACATAATTTATGTTTTTTTTGGATTGGCATTTTTTGCTATCGAAGTCGTGGCCTAATGTTTAGGGAGTTGGGCTTGTAACCTGAAGGTTGCCGGTTCGATTCTCGCACCGGCAGGAATTGAAGGTGGGGATTGTGAATGAACAGCACTCTCTCTGCCTTCGATACCATGACTGAGGTGCCCTTGAGCAAGGCACCGAACCTCCCCGGGCGCTGGAGCAATGGCTGCCCACTGCTCCGTGTGTGCGTGCGCGTGCGTTTGTTCACTATTCACTGCTGTGTGTGTGCACTTGGATGGGTTAAATGCAGAGCACCAATTTCGAGTATGGGTCACCATACTTGACAATACTTTCATATTTGGATTTTGCCTCCCTAACAGAATTTTGATAAGCAGTTAAGCAGTTTTTCAAGATTTGGTAGGAGACCTGGAGCCCATCCTTTTTTCCACCTGCGCTCAGCCCTCCTGCACTCTTGTCTGAGAGTGCGAGTGGATGCATTTAACCAGAGTTGAGGAATAGAACTAACCTTACACTTTTTACGTTTAAGTGGAGCAACTGTTTTCAAAGCAGTACAACAGGCAGAATTGAAAATTTCAACCAATTGTTCAGTATTCATACTAGATGACAGAGGGGCATTAGAATTTGAAAGAAACTTGGAATAAGACTCACAAAATTCAAGAGCAGTATTAGCATGAAAAGCACAAGAGTAATGTACAGGCCGAGAAAAGATGGGTTGATAGTTTGACAGTTTCAAACACCACAGGGTAATGATCAGAAATGCCAGCATCAAATATTTCACAAATACGTACAGAGAAACCATGAGTCAAAACAAGATCCAATGTATGGCCTCCGTTATGTGTAGGACTGAAGACCGACTGTACAAAATTGAGTGAGTCCATAAGGCTCATAAAGTTTTTAACCATAGGTTTGGATGGACAGCAAACATGAATGTTGAAGTCCCCTAAGACCAACAACCTGTCACAACGAGACACTTGACTAGACAAATTCAGAAAGCTCATGAATAAATGTCATACTGACTTTAGGAGGTCTATACACCAGCACACAAAGTAGAGGGCCATTTAGATCCATTTTCAGGAGTTGTGCCTCAAAACTGAAAGAGGCATCAACAGGCAGAAGTCTACATTTGAATGAGTTTCTAAAAACAGTGGCTAAGCCACCACCATGTCCACTTGGTCTAGGAGGGCTGTAAAAAGAACAGTCAGAGGGGAGCTCGGCAAGAGATGAAATGTCACCATTCTTTAAACATGTTTCAGTCACAAATAAAAAATCCAAGGCATGAGAAGTAAAAAAATAATTGAAAATAAAAGTTTTATTTGACAGTGACCTATCATTCACTAGAGCCATTATGACTGGAGGTTGAGTTATCGTTGAGCATGTGGTAGTGCCTGATAGATCACCCGATGAAACATATTCCAGACGATGGAGGTTCGTAAAGTTTACGTTCCCATCCTCATAACGTGTTTTTGTATGTAGCCGGCGAAAGGAAGACCAAACGACAGGTATTGTACATCCAACAGCTGAAATTATAGATGCAGTCTTTGTACACTGTTTGCGATGGGAACCCCGATGTATATAACGATGCCGGCGAGTAATTCCAAGCGCAGCACAGTGATTGTAGAGTCCGACGGGAAGTTTTGACCGGGTTATAGAGTTTAGATGATGCAAGTCCAGGGACGTATTATACATATTATAATTCCACAAGCCGAAGGCAGTATAGAATCATGGAACACGGCGCAAAAAAAAAAAAAAATAAAAAAATAAAAAAAATCAGTAAAAGCAGATAAAAAGCCCATGACGAACATCAGAAGGAAAAACATCCTACAGCCGCGTATACTCAGCCAGATTTAAAAAAAAAAAAAAAAAAAAACAGCGTTAACCAGCACACCGACCAACTAAGCCATTTCACAGCGCAAGTACATGGAAAGGCAGCCCTTTCTAAGACTGCCTCCGCCAAAACTAGCGTACGACCGACAACCGATACTCCGAAAGAAAGTGTTAATTTACGGAAGACAGAAGAACAGCTCGTTGCGTGGTGGCGAAAGCTCGCGTTTGGCAGGTAATACAGCTTGATTGAAGGGATTATCCAGGTCAGTTTGTAAATCGTCGCGTTGGAACAAAATAAAACCAAAACCAAAATGAGACAAAATAAAACTCGAAAAAACAAACAAACTCCAGAGATCAAGAGACCAGAACTCAAAACATGTACCGGAGAACAGCGGCAGTCAAACACGCCAGCGTTCGCTCACCCGGAAGAGAGAAAGAAGAAATGTTCGCAATGGGCATGTTTTACTCATGGCCCTAGAGCACTGGTTTTCAATCCTGGTCCTGGGGACCCTCCACTCTGCTCATTTTGTCTTTCTCCCTTATTTAACACATCTGATTCAGATCAGCAGCTCATTAGGAGAGAGCTCCATGAACTCAGCTGAGTGTGTCAGATAAGGGAGACATACAAAATTGTGGAGTGGTGGGTCCCCAGGACCAGGATTGAAAACCACTGCCCTAGAGGTCTGTGAGAAATTTGAAAGAAATTGGCCACTAGGTGGCACTATCGTGTTTTACTGCTTGTATACATTTACATTTAGTCATTTTGCAGACGCTTTTATCCAAAGCGACTTACAATTGGGGAATACATAAAGCCATTCATCTTAAAGAGGCAACAGAGAGAGGAAGTGCTCGTAACACCAAGTCTCAGGCATTGTTCAAATAAGTACAAGCTAGAAAGGGAAGGAATAAATAAAGAGAAAGACAGGTTTTTTTTTTTTTTTTTTTTTTTAATTTAGGATGAAGTCAAGCAGCATCGAAAGAGATGGGTTTTCAGCTGTCGCTTGAAAATTGTCAGGGAATCAACATTCCGGATAGGGGTGGCAAGATCATTCGACCAGCCAGGAGCGGTGAACGAGAATGTTCTGGAGAGTGATTTTGAGCCTCTCTGTGATGGTACCACGAGGCGTCGCTCACTAGCAGATCTCATACTTCTGGAGGGGGTGTAGATTCGTAATAGTGAGTGGAAGTAGGCGGGTGCTGAGCCTGTGGTTGTTCTATATGCAAGCATCAATGTCTTGAACTTGATGCGAGCCGCAAACGGTAGCCAGTGCAAGGAGATAAAGAGAGGTGTAACATGGGCTCTTTTGGGCTCGTTGAAGACCAGTGCATTCTGAATCATTTGTATAGGTTTGATTGTGCTTGATGGAAGTCCAGCCAGAAGAGCATTGCAGTAGTCCAGCCTAGAAATGACAAGGGCCTGGACAAGAAATTGAGCAGCATGCTCTGTTAGAAAAGGCCTGATCTTTCTGATGTTGTGTAATGCAAACCTGCAAGATCGAGCAGTCTTTGCAATGTGGTCTTTGAAGGTCAGCTGGTCATCAAAGATTACACCAAGATTTCCGACCGAAGTTCATGGGGCAATTGTAGAAGAACCTAGCTGGATGGTAAAATCATGCTGTAGAGCTGGAGTAGCAGTGCCAACTATTTGTCAAAAGTGATAAATCATTAAATAATATTACTAGTAATTTTATGATTTTTCAGCCCTTTTTGGGTAAAATCATCTTAAAATATTTATAATTACTCAAAGGTCTTAAAACGCTTTAACCCCGGTAATTGCTGCTTGCAGCTATATTTTTCTTCTTTCTGTACAATGCTTACTCACCATAAAGTCCAAAACAATTTTTATTTGCACAGATGCCAGTATATTAATCAAATAGATGACTATCACTCCATCAGGCTTCAGTCTCTTTATCTATCTTTTTAGGAAATCTAAAGAATCTCTATACATTTCCCCATTTTCTGTTGTATATTTATGTATACTACATGTTGCCATCATAGAAAGTTTTCTATTTTAACTATATAGTTCTGTATTCTAAAACAAGTATTGGGATTACACACACACACACACACACACACAAACACACAAAGCCACGTATAGAATTATCTTGTTTCTTCAACAATATATAATTACCATCTTAGGATAAATTATCTTATCGTAGAAGTGTAGTTTTTAATAAAATCAAAAACTAAACAAAAACATGCAGGAGCACTGGAGAATAAAGTCTTAGCAAACAACAAACACAAAATGCAGCAAACTAGCACAGCATAGATGAGAACTGACAATTGAACAAATTAAAGGGAGAAACAAGGAACTATCTGTGGCAGTCACTTGCTTTGGCAACAAAAAAGGGTTTAATTGGTTACAGGGGGCAACTATGGAGACAGAAACTAAACTATTAGGAAACACATGGACCAAAGGGAACAGAAATAAATTTAAACAAAAACAGAACATGAAAGTTACAGTTCCTCACTTGTAAGTTGCTTTATCTGTATTCTGTAAAACAGGTCACATCACCTAAGTGTCACAGATCGACCAGGCTCCCACGCCAGCCAATCACATCGCACATCCTCACCTGAATACTAATGGAGCACACCTGCACACACTCAGCACCTCATTACCACACACCATTTAAGCTCACACCTCACCACAGTCTAACGTCCGGTCTCGTTTACGCATAGTGACTTATGCTATCACAGCGACCTACCTGCTACTTACCTCCTTGTGTACTTACCTCCAGTGTTCTTTCCAGCGTTGTGTCTCCTGTGTCCCCCAGTCTGTCAGCTCCAGCGATCTCTTCCAGAAGTCTGCTACTCTGCCTGTGTGAGGTGTGTGCTCTGACCCATATTGCTAATACTCCTGTCAAGACAAAGATCTCAAATCATCGTCTCATCAAACGTCATCTGGTCTACTGGATATTTTACTCACCATTTACAATCACCATTTGCTCTGCTGATCAATAAATAAACATCTGTTGTTTTCCCGATTCTCCGTCTGAGTCTGCTGTATGTAACACTAAGTGCTGAAGAAGTAGTTTATTTGAATGTTGGAGTAGTTAATTATAAATTATAATTTGAATGTTGAAGTAGTTAATTATAATGTTTTAGTTTTACGTTTAGGCCTGCTGAATCTGTAAATTCTTGACGCGGTAGAGCACACCCACTGGGAGGCTAGATTTTGTAATTAAGAATTAAAGGGCCAGATTTACTAAACAAGGCAAATTAGCACAATTTAGTGGAATTTAGTGCAGTTCCAAAGAAAAAAAAAAAAGAAGCGCAGATGAGAGGTGTAAAGTTCTGCGGGTGCTCAATGCACAAATTAAAGAACGCAGACACAACATCTCATTTCCATAATGACCAATGTAATCTAAGAGCAATGCAAATTAGCAAACAATATGTTCAAATAATGTCTTCTCCTGGTATTCCAAATAATTTAATAGGGGTGGAAAAATTCTCTCTCTTCTACCATGTGCTCTCTGTTCTCTGCTGTGCCTTCTCCTGGCAGCAACAATCAAAGCCGTCTTATTCTTCTTTTTTCTTCGTCTTCTTCTTCACCTTCTTGTTCTTCTAGTTCTAGGGTTTATTGGTGGTTTGCAGCCATGTCAGTCACAAAATGGGTTAAGACATCTATTTTTTGATGGCAAAATATCGTTGGGTCCCACTTTATATTAGGTGACCTTAACTACTATGTACTTACATCAAAAAAATAAATACATGTACTTGAAATATATGTGCAAAACACTTTTGCTGCTATTGAGGTGAGATACAGGTGAGGTTAGGGACAGGATTGTTGGTATGAGTAGGTTTAAGGGTGGGTTAAGGTGTAAGGGATAGGTCAACAATGTAATTATAAATGTAAATACAGAAATTAATTACAGATGTAATTACATGCAGGTATTTTTAAAATATAAGTACAATGTAAAAAACATGTACGTACACAGTAAGTGCATTGTATCAAATGATTAATTTAAATGTCAGTACATAGTAGTTAAGGCCACCTAATATAAAGTGGGACCAATTGTTGGTGCTGACGCAAGCTGTTAGTAAATCTGGCCCAAAAAGTCTAAAAGTATGTTCTAAATAAGGGAACATGTTCCTTGAGGTCAGCTCCAAGCCTAACACACCTCGTAGTATTATTAAAGTTAAATAAATTGAGCCAGAGTTGTGGTTACTTGGTCTCGGTCTGCAATTGTGAATGAACTTGGACAGACTCAGGTGTACTTGCAGCCGGACTTGACTCTGAGTACAGATAAATCCATGTTATGTCTAACATGAAAGATGGAAAATAAGTAACCACATAAAATTAAGACATTAATAAATGTTTCTTACTCAAACTTAAATGGTTAAGGTCTAGGACTCGACAGGGCAGACTCGGACTCAACCTGCAGCCGTGACTAACATTTACATTTAGTCATTTAACAGATGCTTTTATCCAAAGCAACTTAAAAATGAGGACAATAGAAGAAATCAAAACCAACAAAAGAGCAATATTATGTAAGTGCTGTGACAAGTCTCGGTTAGCCTAAAGCAAGTTATTTTTTATAATAAATAAAAAGAAAACAAGTAGATAGAACAGTAAAAGAATAGGGAACGCTAGTGTTAGAGGGTATTTTTTTTTATTTTTTTTAATAAAAAGAAAACAAGTCAAACCAATAGAAAAAGAATAGAGAATGCTAGTTTTAGAAGGTATTTTTTATAGTCAAGTCACCTTTATTTATATAGCACTTCATACAATACTGATAGTGTCAAAGCAGCTTTACAGTGTCAACAGGAAAATTGTTTGTCAATAATGCAAGAGGACAATAAAAAAGAGTAATTTTTCCAGCTAAAGTCAGTTAATTGATGATATAGTGATGTCATCATCCAGTTCAGCTCTCTTCCAATAGTGTCTGTGCAATCAGTCAAGCATCCCCAACTAAGCAAGCCAAAGGCGACAGTGGAAAAGAACCAAAACTCCATCGTTGACAGAATGGAGAAAAAAACCTTGGGAGAAACCAGGCTCAGCCAGGGGGCCAGTTCTCCTCTGGCCTGACAAAACCAGCATAGCGTGGTTTAATTCCAGCCTGCAACACAGGTCAGATTGAGCAGAGGACTCATCTAGTTCCCTTGGTCTTGTGTTGACGATCATCGAGGTGACAAGGTCTTCGGAGGGGATCTGTATCTGGGGCTCATCTAGTTGACATGGTCTCCGCTGACATTCATGGCTGTAGAGGTCGTCTCTAGGTGCTGATCCACCATCTGGACTGGATATGGACTGGATATGGACTGGATCCGGGTGACTGCAGTGACCATCTGATCTGGATACAGACTGGATCTGGGTGGCTACGGTGACCTCGGAATAAGAATGAAACAGACTAATATTAATGTAGATGCCATTCCTCTTACAATGTAGCGAGTACATCTGGTGTCCTAATTAATGCAGCCTAAAAATCCTTCAAAAACACATTTGAATTATAGAAATGCGATAGTGTATTATGTGTACGCCAGGTTAAAGAGATGGGTCTTTAATCTAGATTTAAACTGACAGAGTGTCTGCCTCCCGAACAATGTTAGGTAGATTGTTCCAGAGTTTGGGCACTGAATAGGAAAAGGATCTGCCGCCCACAGTTGATTTTGATATTTACATGGCCAGGCGCGCTGTTGACGCGGGGGACAGAGGGGACAGGGGGGACATGACCCCCGCAGTTTTGAAAAGACAGCAATCGCCCCCCGCACTTTTGATAAGGGAAAATAGCCTGCGCTATTCGCAGGGAGAAATTACGATTATGTTTGGTGTTAGCCTACATGTATGTAGCCCATTCCTATTTCACAGTGAACGGTACGTCGTCTTCTTCTAATGGTGCTTCTGATCGCGTTCTTAAACAGGCAGGGAATTTAGTAGTCTTGTGCCTGTCTCAGCTGCAACACGAATTTCTTGTAGTCTACCTAGCACAACCATAAAGATGAATACAGCACATTTTAATTTAATCATTAATTACATTTTTTTATTTACCTGTTTGTAAGCACAGTGCTGTGTTAATGTTAATGTTCAAACTGTGTATTTACAATATTAAAGTGGCTGACAACAATAAATATTCTTATTAGGAATAAAACTGCCTCATTTTTTAACTGTGCAGAGCTTTAGCTGAATAGTTAGGCCTACTACTCTACTGTATTTTAATGTTGGTCTTTATGGTGGTACTTGGAGAGTGAAATATTTTATGAGGTGGTATTTGGTATAAAAAGTTTGAGAACCACTGGTTTAATTGATCAGGTCTGTTCGGATCACAACCATATGGTAACCTGTGTTAACTATTCTTGATTCAAAGTTTCATAACATAATTATTCCATGTAATTATTAACAACTATTAACCTAAATAGTAGGGGTGCACGATAAATATCGGCCGATAATTACTGCGCATCTTGTCAGTAAAGCCGGTTCTCTAATCAGCGGTAAATTCCAACACGTGGGTGATTTCACATTGAGCAGCATTTACTACACAGAGCCGTTGTTCACTGACAAGCTGCGCAAATCCATGTTCATTATCAGCGTGGTTTTGCGCAGCTTGTCAGTGAACAACGGCTCTGTGTAGTAAATGCTGCTCAATGTGAAATTAGAGAACCGGCTTTACTGACAAGATGCGCATTAATTATCGACCGATATTTATTGTGCACCCCTACTAAATAGTGTGAAACAACAGAATCAAAATTTATCATAGTGGAATTCTGCAAGTTTGAAATTTGAAACATCCCACATAAAAGGCTGGCCTACAGGGGACAGATTTGGCATTCTGCAGGCATTTTGCTTGTCCCTGATCATTTGATCATTCATATGTACTTCTTATTTCACTTACATCGTATTGTAATAATAATCAATATTACTCCATTAATGATCAGGCAAATTTAATATATGATGGTGGTCCGACGGTGACCCTGAAGTGGTGGTCCGATATCTGGAAATCTGATCTTACTATCTTGGCTTTTGGTTAGTTTGGTCCACCCCACTTTGAAAATGTCTCCTGCACCCATGTACAAGGCACCTCAGTGACAAAACTCATGGATTCGGATGGCAATTTATTCACAGTGGAGGAGCGACTTCTGTGATTCTATGAACCCGGGAACGCGCTGCCCACGTGGCCAGTCAGATTGTCTGCTGTAGATAAAATGTATTTTATTTACAAATTTATTCTTATTATTTGTGTAAAATTTATTTTAAAAAATACTTATGTAAAATTTCTTCTTATTATTTCAAGCATATTTTATAAAATATAATAATATTTATTAATCGATTATTTAAATCTCCTGTTTAAAAATAGGAAAATAGATGCGCTATAGTTGTATATAATTATATGCAAAATAGTTATTTATGCAATTGCAGCTATATAATACATATTTTTAAATTGTATTGCATACCTGTTGCTGCCATAATAATGATTCCTTTTAAATGTTTACATGCTTTTATTCTCTTTCTGCTCCCACTCGCTGTGGTGGAGCAGTTATGAAATATCGTTCTTGTAAATACTTGATGGCATTTCACTTATAAATATGCTTGCAAATTACAGCAAACTGCAACATTTACCATACAGTGTTCGACAGTGGTCTAAAAGGATTTAAACAGTGAATTTTGAATCAATTTCTTCTTGCAAACTCAGAGATGTGGATTTGGATGGCAATTAAATTACCATACAACCTTGGTGTTTGTCAAAAAAAAAAAACAGTATGTAAAAATCCCCATCTGATTTAGGCCCACCTACTGTTGTTGTTGTTGTTGTTGTTTTTTTTTTTGACAAACACCAAGGTCGTGTGGCAGTTTAATTGCCGTCCTAATCCACATCTCTGAGTTTACAAGACAAAATCGATTCATAATTTACCATTTGAATCCCTTTTGACCACTGCAGAACACCGTGGTAACTGTTGCACTTCGCTGTAATTTGCATGCATATTTATTACTGAAATGCTGGAAAGTATTTATAAGAACAATATTTCATAACTGCTCCACCACAGCGAGTGGGAGCACATAAACATTGAAATGGGTAATTCTTATGACAGCAACAGGTATGCAATACAATTTAAATATATATATATATATATATATATATATATATATATAAATAATTGTATAGGTCTACATTACTATACCGTGTATAATTACAACTATAATGCATTTATTTTCAGGAGATTTAAATAATCAAATAATAAATAGGATTATATGAATAATAAGAATACATTATACATAAATCTTTTTAAAATAAATTTTACACAATAATAAGAATAAATTTGTAAATAAACTATATTTTATTTACAGCAGACAATCATGCGACTGGCCACGTGAGCAGTGCATTCCTGGGTTCATAGGATCACAGAACTTGCTCCTCAACTGTGAATAAATCGCCATCCAAATCCATGAGTTCTATTACTGAGGTGCCATGTAAATTTATTTTTACAGATCTCCACATGAGAAACAATTACAGTCCAAATAGGGTTAGAGTTAGAAAACATTTAAGAACAATACAGGGTCATAGCAGGTTCTTTGTATGGCAGTGGTGCTATTACCACCTATTAACAGCCACCCCAAAGAACCGCTGAAGAACAATACTGTTTTTTTTACAGGTTTTTTTTTATATCGTAGCAGTGCTATATAGCACCTCAACCAACCCAGAGAACAGCTGAAGAACCTTTTTTTTTTTTTTTTTCTGTGAGAGCAGCTACATAAAGTGACTGATAAAAGCCCTAAATTGACATGAAAGGTAGTTGTTTTTAACATC
The DNA here is from genome assembly GCA_039654775.1 of Spinibarbus caldwelli. Lineage (NCBI taxonomy): Eukaryota > Metazoa > Chordata > Actinopteri > Cypriniformes > Cyprinidae > Spinibarbus > Spinibarbus caldwelli. The sequence continues at coordinate 22,671,391 of CM077251.1, forward strand.
ATTTAACATGTTCCACTGTTTAATGAATAGTTAACAGTAATACAATGTATTTAATTTATTGCAATTTAATTAATTGTGACTGTAAAATATACTCTGTATGTTTACAGTTTATTGCATATAATTTTGTGAAACTGTTATTTACTGTAATTTGCTGCCAGAAAATTTACCTTTTTTTTTTTTTTTTTTTTTTAAATAGTGTTAGGCCATTGGTGCTTGGACTCTGATGACTGTTGCTTGTGGCTATGTTTATTATTAGGTCACTATTTTGGATCATATCAACCTAATGGTGATGGGAAAATGCACCATATATATTGAAAAAAGGTAGTCTATAAATTAAGCATTATTTTGTTGCCATAGCATCATATTTTGTGGTTGTTTACAAATTATGATGACCATGTAAGTTTAATGGTCATGTTATAACCTTGCAACATTAAGTGACAAAATTATTTTAGGAACTTGAAATTTCACAGAAATGTTGCCTAATAATTTGTTGAAAACATGCCTGAAAATATCTTAATCAGCTTGTTTGTCTGATAAACTATATTTTGCAATCTTGGTGCTTGAGTACCCCCAACACTGCACATTTTGGATGTCTTCCTAAATTGTTGCACCCATTTCAGGTGGTGGAGCATCTACTAATAGGCAGATGAGTTCAATGTCTCTCAGCCTTTCAATCTCTTGTGCTTCATGCCATACAGTCTTTGTCTGTTTAAATACTATTTTACATTCACATAGCTTCAGTATTAGTTATTAAAACCACAATCACAAATAATTCAACAAAATTCAGATACAGGTCAACTGAAAAAAGTCACTATTATTCACTGTTGTTCACTCTTTGATGCCACATTACAAACAGAACAAACAAATAGAAACATTTAAATGAATGAATGAATGAATCAGTCAATTAATAAATGACTTTGTAGGGGTAGATACAAGCATCTCACACATTACTTAGTAATAGACACAATTCACACATCACCGACATATATATACATACATGGTTATTAGGTATGTTCCCCTTTAATAAGGAGAGTTGTTGTTGATGCACTGTTCTGGTGCGCTGTTATTTGTGATGTTGACAAATGCTGTATCTCTGAAGCTGCCGGAGTTTTGAAGCAACAAGCGGTCATGTGGTTCGCTCAAGCTGAGGCTCAGTTTGCATTACAGGACATCACTGCAGACGACACAAAATATTATTATGGCGTTGCAGCCCTCGGCAGCTCCACAGATGTGTGAGCGATCAGCATGCTGGAAAATCCCCCCACTCAGGATAAATATTCTACACTGAAGGCGTATTTGCTAAAGACATTCACACTGTAAAAAATAAGTGTAATTTTAACTGTAAAATTTTGTAAAAACGCTACTGAAAAAAACTGTTAATATGTTAACTGCGAGTTCCTGTACTATATACAGGGAAAAACTGTAAAAGATCTAACCAGACATTTCATGTAATTTTACAGTAAAATGCTGTTAACTATACAGTTTTTAGAAGTAAAAATAACAAATCAATGTATAATTTACAGTCAAAAACTGTAAACTGATATTCCCAGAATTCCCTGCGTGACACTCCACATTTGAAAGTATTTTGTTTAAATAATCATGTTTTATAATAGTTTTTGTTATCAGTTATGTACATTTGGGCTTTATGTTACATCTTCTGTTGTTTAATGAAAGTTTATTGCATTATTTAAGTATCATGTGTGGTACCATGATGGTGTTTTGTGTTTGCATGAATGACTCTGTGCACCTTCTATATATTAGTATATACTTCTGCTTGTGGCGAAGCTACCTGTGATGAGCTTTGATTCTTCATGTGGCTTTCTCTTTTACCACCTGCATTATTATGGTGGTTGTCAGTATGTTAAAGGTACAAAACATATTTTAATAGCAGTGTGTGTTGTTGAATTTAGTGGTTTACATTCAAATTTCCCCGTTTGTAAATTACAGTTTTATACTGTAAATTTTACAATTTTGTTCTGTAAATGTGTTTACAGTTTTTCTGTATTTTTTACAAAATTATTCTGGCAACCACAGCTGCCAGAATTATTTTGTAAAAACTACGGAATTTTTTTTACAGTGCAGTTTATCAGAGACTGAAAGAGCACGCCGTTTATTTTCCCTGCCCGGCCTCGGAGATTCACTCGGCTGCTGGGTGAATTTCCCAATCTCACTAAACCCACCTTCTCCTCAGCAGTGGCCAGCCATGGGGTCATACATCACATCTCTACATCCAGGCCGCCGTTGTATGCCCGGGCTCGGTGACTGGATCTAGTGAAACTGGCAGTTGCCAAGGCTGAGTTCACTAACATGGAAAAACTGGGTATAGTGTGATGCTCTAATAGTCCTTGGGCATCACCCCTCCACATGGTCCCCAAAGTGGATGGAGGCTGACACCCCTGTGGCGATTATAGACAACTTAATTATGCCACTACACCAGACTGACACCCAGTCCCACACATTCAGGATTTTTCCGCTCACCAGACCGACACCCAGTCCCACACATTCACGATTTTCTCGAAAGTGGAACTGGTTCGAGGATACCCTCAGGTGCCAGTCTACCATGAGGACATACCAAAGACTGCTGTGATAATGCCTTTTGGCCTTTTTGAATTCTTGCGGATGCCCTTTGGCCTCAAAAATGTGGCACAAACTTTTCAGCAAATGATGGACTCGATCCTACGAGGCCTAGATTTTTTTATTCGTTTACTTGGATGACATCTTGGTTGCTAGTGTCTCCATGGAAGAACACCTAGCCCATCTGCAATCTCTGTTCATTCGCCTCAGCCAGCATGGCTTAATAATTAACCCTGCCAAGTGCCAATTTTGTTTGAACGCAATAGACTTTCTTGGCCATCGGATTATAAGCGAGGGGGCGGTTCCCCTACCATCCAAAGTTGGTGCCATTACAGAGTTTCCCACTCCCTGCACAACCAAAGCACTGCAGGTGTTTTTGGAAATGGTAAATTTTTACCACAGTTTTATTCCACAGGCAGCTGCACTCATGCATCCTTTGTACAAGGCCCTCAAAGGGAACAACAGGAACAAACAAATCACCTGGTCAGAGGAGATGACTAAATCATTTGAAGACGTTAAACTTGCCTTAGCACAAGCAACGATGCTGTCTCATCTGATTCCTGATGCCCCCATTGCTATCACTATTGATGCCTCAGACTGTGCTGTGGGTGCTGTACATAAACAGTTTGTAAATGGCGTTTGGCAACCCTTGCATTTTTTAGTCGACAGCTCCGCCCTAATGAGCAGAAGTACAGTGCATTTGACAGGGAGTTGCTCACACTGTACCTAGCGGTGAGGCATTTCTGCTTCTTTTTGGAGGGACGTGTTTTCACAGCATTCATGGATCACAAACCCTTGGTTCTGGCCATGTCTAAAGTTTCTGAGCCCTGGTCAGCACGGCAACAACGTCACTTGGCCTTAATCTCTGAGTTCACAACGGACATTAGGCACATTGATAAAAAAAGTAATGCTGTAGCAGATTGCCTTTCCAGGGCCACTGTGCAAGCAGTGCACTTGGGTATGGAGTTTGCCTGTTTAGCATCTGACCAACAATCTGACCCAGAGGTACAAGCATACAGAACAGCCACCTCAGGTTTTAAAATAGCTGATGTTCGCTTTACAGAGGCAGGAGCTACACTTATGTGTGATGTCTCCAGGGGTCACCTGCATCCAGTGGTACCCACACAGTGGAGATGAGCAGTGTCCACGGTTTGTCGCACCCCGGGCAGAAACTGGTTTCATCAAAGTTTGTGTGGCATGGGTTGAAAAAGGATGTTTGTAACCAGGGCTTGAAAACGAAAAAAAAAGTCAATCGGTTCACTCTGAGCAGAATCAATATTTTAATGTTTCTGTTCCTGCGTTCCTCTGTATTATTACCGTTCCGAAACCGGTTTGAGTAGAAAAAATAACGGTTAATAACGTTATTTTTTTAAATTGTATTTGCCTGTAATAATAATAATAATAATAATAATAATAATAATAATAATAATAATAATAATAACGTAGTGTTTTCTTTACACAAAAAGAAAAATAAAGAAAGAAAAAAAAAACCAGGAAGAGATGGTATCTTAACCCGCTGTGCTTAGTCACAGCCAATACGGGGGAATTCCAAGATGGCGGAGTGAGCGGTCGCGTTTTATGCAGGCTCTGAGAAAAATAGTGTGAAAACGTCCTAAAACTGAGATCTCTGGCATAAAAACCAACCAATAGTTAAGTCACTTTCAAGTTTGATTGAACTTGTGGACTTGTTGCGCTACCTACACAAGTTTTCTCCTTTTTCTTAAATGTAAATAATGGCAAACATCAACCAAGCAGATACCGGGCTAGTTGACCATGATTACAACTTGAATGCTCTCGCAGAGGCATGTGATGAAGAAGAAATTGAAGATATGATGGTAGAAACTGCCAAAACAAGATATGACCATACACCTCTGCCCAGCCCGAACCCCAAGAAAGTAAGAATAAAGGGGAAAGACAAATCTAAACAAATAGATGAAATAACAAATGAAGTGTTTTTATTCGATGGAATTCAGACTCTAATTAAGAGATTTGACGAGCAAGATCAACGACTGAAAAAAATTGAAAAGACAATGGAGGAAAATGCACATGCAGTTAAAGAGAATAAAGAAGACATTGGCGAACTGAAAAAAGAAGTAGCAGATTTGAGGAAAGAGAACATCTCACTGAGGCAGCAGTGTTTGGAGCACGCCAGATACAAGAGAAGATGGGATCTCAGACTGATCAGTCTTCCAGAGAAGGAAACAGAAGACACAAGAGAAACGGTGATCGGAATTCTTACCCGGGTGATTCCGTGGTCAGTGGAGAAGCTCCAGCAGTCGGTGGATACAGTGCATCGGTTAGGAAGAAGAAACGACGCTGCTACCAACAAGTTACCCAGGCCAGTGATCATCCAGTTTGCAATGCGGACTGTGTGTGATGAAGTGTGGAAAAAATCAAGAGAGGCAAGAGTGTGTAAAGAGATGAAAATCCAATTCAAAGAAGACTTTTCAAAGGAAGATCACGAAGCTCGTGCTAAGTTGTGGCCAAAAGTGCAAGAAGCCAGAAAAAATGGGAAGAGAGCCTTCCTAAAAGAAGGCTATGCACTTATTGATGGACTCAGAGTTGACTCATAACTGATGATCACAAGGTAACACCTGGACTCCTGATTAAGTATTCAAGGTTTCCGCATATCAGATGGAATTAATCTGATAAAACTGTTTAAGAAAAGGTGTTTAACGAAAGGTGGTACTGTATGTTTTAGTTGGTATGGTTGGTTAAAGAGTTAAGGATAACATGTTCACTCCTGCGTAAAAAGTTGAGTGTGTGCTGAGAGGTGAGAGTTAGTTTAATTTAATCTATGTCTATTTCTTTTCTATCTTTGAATGCCAGGGGGTTAAAAAACAGTGTTAAGCGTAAAGCTATTTTTTTATTTTGCAAGGAACAAAAAGCGAACTGTGTTTTCTTACAAGAGACTCATTCTGCTTTAAATGATGAAAGATTTTGGAAACTTCAGTGGGGTGATTTAGCCTTTTTTGCGCATGGATCTTCACATTCAGCTGGAGTGATGGTATTATTTAATAGATTTGAAGGCTCTGTAATTTTTCATGAAGGGGACACAGAAGGCCACTGGATAATGTTAGCAGTAGAAATTCATGACAAATGTTATATATTACTCTGTATTTATGGGTATAATAACAAAGTGGCTAATAGAGAAATGCTTGAGAAACTTGGTAATCTGGTTAATGAATGGGAAAAAAAAGTTTAATGCAGAAAATGTGATAATAGGGGGTGACTTCAATATAGTCCCTGATTCATGGCTAGACAGGAGACCTCAAAGAGGTTCACATTCTGTGCATAATGATACTATATTGAATTTTTGTAAAACTGTAAAGGTGGTTGATTACTGTAGGGTATCTAACCCAAACGGCATTCAGTATACATGGTTTAACCCCTCAGGAAATGGAAAATGTTCGAGATTAGATTATTGGTTTATTTCTTGTGAATTATGTAAAATTGTCTCAGAATGTAAAATTACAGCTGCCCCACTTACAGATCACTGTATGGTTACTCTGTCCCTATCACTCTTTAAGAAACCTCTAATTTCTCCTAATACATGGAAGTTTAATAATGACTTGTTAAAGAATGATAGATTTTATCAGCAGGTGTTGGCTCTCATTGAGGAGATTGAAAAGCTAGATATGTCTAATTTAAATAAATGGGAATGGTTTAAATTTAAGGTCAAACAAATAGCAGTTGATTTAGGAAAAAAATTATCAGTGAGGAGAAAACAGAAACAAAGAGAACTGATTGGGGAAATAAATTTATTGGCAGCTAATCAACAAGATTCACCTGAAGATATAGCAAAATTACAGTCATTGCAATCTCAACTAGATGAGTTGTATTCAGAAAAAGCAAATGGAGCTTATATTCGTTCAAGAGCGCGGTGGATTGAAAAAGGAGAAAAAAGTTCATCATATTTTTTCGGCCTTGAAAAACAAAGACAAACAAAGAAGAAAATTTGTAAGCTTAAGATTAATGATATTATAACGGAGGATCCAAAAGTAATTCAGGATGAAATTTTGCTTTTCTATAGTAACCTTTATAAATCCAATTATAAGAAAACTGACTGTGATTCTTTATTTGTGAATATAAGAGATAAAATACATAAACTGAATGAGGAAGAAAAACATTTAATTGAGGATGAGTTGACTTTAGAGGAAATTGAGGTAGCTCTAAAACAAATGAATAATGGTAAATCACCAGGTATAGATGGTTTAACCACAGAATTTTTAAAACATTTTTGGAAAGATATTCGGAAATGATTATATAATGCATTTTTAGAATGCATTCAAAAAGGAAGCTTATCACCTACTATGAAAACAGGATTAATAACCTTGCTACCCAAAGCCAAAAAAACAGTTGATATCATTAGATAATTGGAGACCAATAACTTTGTTATGTACAGATTATAAATTACTTGCACTAGTGTATGCCAATCGTCTTAAACTTGTACTTGGGAAACTTGTAGAGGAGTATCAATCAGCATTCATTAAGGGAAGATATATTCAAAATCATATTAGACTAATCCTAGATATGATCGACTATGAATGACTGATACAATCAGAAAGCCTTATTTTATTTATAGATTTTTTTTAAAGCATTCGATACGGTTGAGCATGAATTCATATTTACAGCACTTAGAATGTTTGGGTTCGGGGAAGGGTTTTGCAAGGTTATTAAAATGTTCTATAACAACATTTATAGTTATGTATCTTTTAATCCAGGTATGACTCCTAGAATTGAGATTTTGCGTGGAATTAGAGAAGGTTGTCCAATTTCTCCAAAACTGTTTATATTATGCACTCAAATGTTAGCTTATTTAGTTGTCAATCATCCTCAATTAAAAGGAATAACCATTTGCGATTATGAGTATCGAATTAGTCAATTTGCTGATGACACAGTATTATTTTTAAAAGATAAATCTATAGTTAAGAAAGCCCTGAACATTATTTCAATTTTTTTCTAGAGCATCAGGCCTATGCTTAAATTTAAAAAAATGTGAACTATTTCCTCTATATTCATGTAATGAAGAAATTATAGAATCCATTCCTGTTAAATCTGAAGTGAAATACTTAGGTTTAATAATGTCTAAAGAATTACATACGAGAGAACTAGTAAACATAGAAGAGAGAATTGACAGTATGAAAAAATCTCTTAATCATTGGCTTATGAGAGATCTGTCTATTATGGGCAGAATCCTCTTGACTAAAGCAGAAGGCCTATCTAAACTAATTTACCCATGTTACTCTCTTTATGTTTCTCCTCAACTGATAAAAAAGGTTAATTCTATTATGTTTAGTTTTATATGGAAAAACAAAACTCATTATGTTAAAAAATCTCAGATGATTAAAGAATATAAAAATGGAGGTCTGAAAGCCTCTGAATTTGAATCAATGGTTGGAATACTTAAACTGAATTGGATTAAAATGTATTTAACACAGCCTAACTCAATGTGGTTTCAAATACCAAAGTGTGTATTCGAGAAAGTTGGAGGATTCGATCTTTTGCTGAAATGTGATTTTGAGGTTTCCAAATTGCCACTTAAGCTTTCGAAATTCCACAAACAGATTTTTTATTATTGGAAAATGATATTCACCCAAAATGTTTCACCGCATTGTTCTACGTTGTGGAATAATAGAACTATCACGATAAATAAAAAGACAGTATTCAAAAAAGAGTGGTATGAAAAACATGTTTTATATGTTGTAGATCTTTTAGATGAAACTGGTCAAATTATTCAGCATAATGCATTCATGGAGAAATTTGAGATTGTTACGAATCCTGTGCCTGCCCTTCTGTTCACTCTCCACCAGAGGTCACCCGCCCATCATATTGACTTTCACACTACACAGACGATTACACTCACACTGGACTTCAGTTCCCACAATACATTTCACCCTAATCACATGCTCACCTGTAACCAATCACACTGCCTATATAACAGCCATTCACATGCCCTTCCGGGCCGAGTATTGTCTAGCACTTATCGCTCACCTAGTGATAGCTACTCTACGGAGCCAGTTCCCAGTTCCCAGTTCTAGTTTCTAGTTTCTAGTTCATAGTCTAGTCTAGTCTAGTCTAGTCTAGTCTTGCCTTGCCTGTTTTCTCGTGTTTCCTGATCCTTTCCTGGTTTATCTCGTCTCGTCTGTCAGCAGCCTGCCCTGGATTTATCGTCTGTTTGGATTAACCCTTGCCTTGCCGTTTCAGACTCTGCACCTCGTTTGGATTATTGCTCGTGTACCTGGATTATTGCTCTGCCTTGCCCTGTTGGACATTGTTCGCTGATCGTCGACCCACGCTTGTCCTAGGATTACTCTCTGTTTTATCTGTGTTATACCTGTTTGCCATTGTCCGACCCTGCCTGTGTTTTGACCATGTTTCACAATAAAGCCTTGCACATGGATCCGCACGTCTCACGTCTCATCAGCCCCGTTACAGTATACTCGGCCACTCAAGGATCCAGCAGCTTTTCATGTGGACATTGGCCAGGTATGGACACAGAACTTCTACTGTTACGCTTCAAGCAAGGTACCCGATCACTTTAGGAGTGTATAGAGGAATATTTAATTTTAGCAAATGACTCTGAGTTGCCGGACTGTTTTTTAATTGATTTGTTTTGTGATGGCGTTAATCAACCGCTCAGATCAAAGCTTCTTCGTGAGGGTCCGCGTTCATCATTAGCACAGTTTATGGACTTTGCTTTGCTGTCTGTGGGCTCTGTGTTCACTGTGGGTGTCGCGGAGGAACGCGACACCGCACTCACTCATGTCAGGGAGGCTGCACTAGAGCATGCTCACAAAATGGTGGCGACAGCGGAGCTGGATTACAAAATGGCGGACACAACAGCGTCCCGTTCTGTCCTTGCTGCCAGTCATGAGTCAAGCCAATTCACAGACAATCTTCATGAGCCAAGTCAAGTCACAGCTGATCATCATGAGTCAAGCCAAGTCGCAGTTGATCGTCATGAGCTAAATCAAGCTACAGTTGATCTTCATGAACCCAGTCAAGTCACCGTTGATCTTCACGAGTCTCATCACATCTCCGCTAATCTACAAGAGTCTCATCATGTCTCAGCTGATCTGCCAAAGCCTCGTCACGTCTCAGCTGATCTGCCAAAGCCTCGTCACGTCTCAGCTGACCTTCCAGAGTCTCTTCACGTCACCACTGATCATCCAGAGTCACGTTACGTCTCGGCTGATCTGCCAGGCTCTCATCTCGTCACAGCTGCTCGTCCAGAGTCTTGTCACGTCACGACTGATCGTCCAGAATCTCGTCACTGCTCAGCTGATCATCCAGAGTCATGTCACGTTCTGTCTGCCACACCCAGATATTCAAGGTCAGTTCTTCGGTATTCTATTCTGGTATCCAGTGTGAGGGATGCACCGCTGGTGTCTGCACGCGCAGCTGGTATCCCCAAACCCACTCACTCTAGCCCTCCCGTCCCTGAACTGAGTCCCCTGTCTGCAGGGCTTCCCATGATGGGAATCGCTTTATGTTGCATTTGGGCTGCGTACACCACCACAGAACTGCTCGAGGTGGCGGCGTCCACTGTGATGTCTCCAGAGGTGGCGGCTGATGCTGCAGAACCTCTTGGGGTAGTGTTGCTCGCTGCTGTGTCTCCAGAGGCGTTGTTGCCTATTTCACATTCTTGTGCGGTGGTGGCGCCCAGCAAAGAACTCTCTCTCGTTCCCTATGGTACCACTGTAGAACCTCCGGAGGTGGCGGCATCTGCTGCAGAACCTCTGGAGGTGTCAGTGGTATCCACCTGTGAATTCTCGCCCTGTCCTGTCACGGCTAAGGAGGCCGTCTGTAAGCTCTTGCCCTGCCCTGTCACGGCTATGAAGGCCATCTGTGAACTCTCGTCCTGCCCTGAAACAGCTCTGAAGGCCGTCTGTGAACTCTCTTCCTGCCCTGTAACGGCTATGGAGGCCAATTATGAACTGTTGTCCTGTCCCGACCCTACCGAAGAGGCTGCCTTGGAACGCTCCGCCTCATCTTTTCTAGATTTGCCTAAATGTAGGCTACTAAACAAAACAAAAAAAAAACCTATTAATGCTTTAAAGACATTAAAGTATTTTTTAAAGATATTTAAAAATGTTTGCTGCATTGTTAAAAAAAATTAAAAAACGCATTTTATTAGGCTATACATTCAGAAATGATGTAGGCTAAAATGCCGGTAAATCAAAAATGTTTACAAACATTATAAACACAGTTATTAGTTTCTCTCCACAACAAATCCTCTAAATTTAATGCTATAGCCTATAGGCTATAAAAACCAAAAACAAATTAAAGGTGAAACTGATGCCTCTCTCATTCGGCACAAATCCAAATGTTTCCATATTCGCGCCGTATCTGGATGCTAAAATATTATTTATTATAGGCTTTGTACTTTCATCGATGTAAAACATCATCCTTATATCAGCACAGTGAGGCGATGGTCACGCTGAACGCAACAGATTGGATAATGGAGCACTGTAACTTTTTATACGTTCCTTTAACTGTATTTTATTTTGATAATGAACAGGCTGCAAAGTCGCAAAAATATTGTGTCTTTGTGCACGTGAGGCGCCAGCGAAATACGGCCATAGCAACGCTGGTTGGTTACAGATGCGACATCATTCAAAACTGTCAAGCTTTTGCAAAACAAATAAAACTACTTTCTGCCGTCTCGTTTTCCTTTCCGAGAATTTTGGAATGCGTCACAATGAACCGTAGGCCTAAATCAGCATATATGTTTTTTTCTTTGGTTTCGTTAATCTGTCAATGATTTAAGTGAAATATATTATGTAAGCCTATAGTTTTATTCTGTTTTCTCTGTTCACAGAAGCGCTGCAGGTGCTTAAGATCTGTTGAATCCATCAGTCCTCAGATGAACTCTAACGCTGGTGCATTGTGACGTACCTATGACGAGCTCACTGCTGAGCGCGCTTCACTCGCTGGATGTGTCAGCGTCACATTTGCATAGTCTAGCTACTTGAATTCCTGATTGTTTAACAGCAAATTTCAAATATTAAATGGAACGATAAAATAAGGTTATTAACCGGTTAATGGCCATTTCAAATTTTCGATTCTGTTCGGAACTATAAAATTTGATTTCATTTCAGTTTCTGGTTCTGTTCCAGTCAAAATTTTGTTCGTTTCTGGTTTTCGTTTTCGTTCCTTGAACCGGTTCAGAGCCCTGTTTGTAACTGGGTTTCAGCTTGTGTTGCATGTCAGCGGGCTAAAGTGCAATGACACATCAAGGCACCACTGGAGTTTTTCGAGGTGCCTGAACGACGTTATGAGCAAGGGCGTAACCGTGGTATAGATATTGGGGGGGTCCAAATGTGAGCCCTTCCCCAGATATTTTTTTAAGTGCATTTCCCACAATTCACAATTTTCATATATTGATAAAGATTTGCTCATCTAGAACATAGTTTTGAGGAATACATTGACCATTTGAATTAACATTGAAAGAACAGTCTGCAATTTCTCTGACATAGCAGCAAATAGGATGGCTTCCAATGAGGAAAACTTACATACCTAAAGCATTTTGGTTTAAATATTGTGTGTGTCCCCCCCCCCCCCCCCCCCCCCCCCCCCCCCCCCCCAACACACACACACACATCACAATTACTCTGTATCCCCTTCACTCACACCACCATCTCTCTGTCCTACAAACACACACACACCCTTACTACTTCACTTATACTTAAAATACCTTAATTCCACACACATACTTACACCATGCCATGGCCCCATCCACACACACACACACACAGACACATACACATCACAAATTCTCTGCATCCCCTTCAAACACATACACACCATCATCCCTCTCTCCTATAAACACACACACACACACAAACTCTCCCACATATGTGCATATACATTTTTATATAGTACATCTATATTTGATACTTCTCACTTATACTTAGTTTTGCCTACTTTTTCCATACCTTCCTCTATCCCATGTATATACCCCTCCCCTCGTAATATGCACACACATCTCCAGACAATCACACACACACATCCATGCACAATAAAGCGGAGCATCCAACCTACATGTTTACACATTTACACATTTAAGCACCAGTAGCTATGTTTCCATCCACCTATTTTAATGCGCATTTTGGACTATCGCATAAAAAATTCGCTGGATGGAAACGCCAAGATGCGCATAAATTCAGAAAATGCGCATAAAATTATGCGCACAACTGAGTAGGAAAAATTTTTATCCAATAAGAAAAAAATGCGCATAAACTTCGATGGAAACACATTTACCGAATAAATTCCTCCATGCGCATCAAAAAAGTCATGTGACTTTGCGCTATGAGACGGGATAACTTGACTAACCAGCTCACCAATCTCGTTCACAGCATCTAGAAGTTGTTGTAGTCACTCTGAAAAGCCTGAACAAAGTATTTCTGTATAATTGTCTTACACGACTGTGTTCCCAAACAGCTGGCATCCTCCGAACGCAGTGACAGCATTTATTGTGTTACGTCTGCTCTCTCTGAGGCGCAAGTAATTTATATCATATATGAAAATTATTATATTCAGTGGCTTCTCCTATATTCTTAGTAATATTTAGTGCCACAGTTTATCAGGAAGTGACGATTTTCGGTGCTTTATTCGCATATGTTTTATGCGATATTCCAGTTTTGTGCATAATTTAAATTCGAATCTTTGGATGGAAACATAGCTAGTGACAGTCGGACTGAGCGGTTTTTCAAACGATGCCGCAAACAGGTGTTCCGGTAGGGAGGCGGTTTGGCAACAGCTGATCTGTGACTGGAGAGTGCATGGTAGGAAGTGGAGTAGATTCCGGAAGCGATCCGGAAATGGAGGATGAAATGTTAGGCGCGGAGGAAGGCGGGAATGGAAATAATGAGTGGAAGATTGTAGAAAAACGAAAAAGAAAGAAAAGTAGTGCATCTGAAACTGACAGTGAAAAAGAAACCCATCTGACAAGAAGAAGGAAAGAAGAATATAAGGTAGTGATGAAATTTGAAACTGGATCTTTCAGTATTATTAATCCACTGAAGTTGTCTAAAGCAATGAAGGAAGTGATAGGACTGGTTGAAAGTGTTAAGAAGTTGAGAGATGGTAGACTACTAATATATTGTAAGGATATTAGGCAACAAAAAAAGGCTCTAGAAGTCAAGTCGATCATGGGGCAAAGTGTGATTTGTTCAGTACAAGAAGAAAAGAAATGGGTTAAAGGAGTAATAACAGGGATCCCCACAGAGGTACCAGTTGAAAAGATTAAGAGAGGGATTACGGGAGCTGCAGTGATCGATGTGAAAAGATTAAAATGTTATAGGAATAATGAAAGGGGAGATAGCCTCTCTGTGATGATTCATTTTGATGAAGATAAACTGCCAAGTAAAGTCTTTTTGGGATTAATGAGTTTTTCGGTAAGACTCTATGTACCCCCTCCTCTAAGATGCTATAAATGTCAAAAGTTTGGACATGTAGCGGCTGTATGCAGAGGCAAACAGAGGTGCGCACGATGCGGCGGAGAACATGAGTATGGAAAATGCGGGAAAGAAGTTAATCCCAAGTGTTGTAACTGTGGAGGGGATCACAGTGCGGGATATGGAGGGTGCAAGGTGAGGAAACATGCGGCTCAAGTTCAAAATGTTAGAATACAGGAAGGACTGACATACTCTGAGGCTCTTAAACAAGTAGGAAAGAATTTGGAATCAGGAGAAAAAAGCAAAGAAATCGGTCAACAAAAGATGGAAATGACAAAGGAAAAAACAAAAGAGAATTTTGGGATTAAGAACAATGTTGCATTTGTTACTTTTATGGCTGAAGTAGTGAATTGTTCGGCGCAAACTGAAAGCCGGACAGAAAGAATCAGAATTATAATCAAAGCAGCAGAAAAGTATCTAGAGATTGAAGGTATTTCGGTGGATATGATTAATGAGAAGTTAAAGATGCAAACTACATATACTCAATCAGGATGTGGTGGTTCATAATGGTGCTTTTAATATTTCAGTGGAATGTGAGAAGCTTAATAGCTAATGGGCAAGAGTTTAAAAAATTCATTTCTGATTTGGAAAATAAACCTGATATAATATGTGTTCAAGAAACATGGCTCAAACCTCAGTTGAATTTTGTGTTACAAGGATATGTGGTAATTAGGAAAGATAGAAAACAAGGTAATGGTGGTGGGGTAGCTACATTTATAAAACAAGGTGTGGGATATAGGAATGTTGTAGAGAGTGTAGACAAGGAGGTGGTAGTGATAGAAGTCTGGGAAGGGAATCATAGTATTAAAGTAATTAATTTTTATAATCCATGTGAAAAGTTAAATAAGGAAGTATTGGAAAATATAAGAGGTAACACAAATCAGAAAGTAATATGGTGTGGTGATTTCAATGCGCATAATACACTATGGGGAAGTGTTAAAACAGATTTTAATGGGATGATTGTGGAAGAAATGTTAGATTGGGGACGGCTAGTGTGTGTGAACAATGGATGTTGTACAACTGGGCACTTTTTGAAGAATTGTGTCATAAGGATATGTGTGAAATGGTAGGTGATACTGAAGACATTGAAGAGTTAAGTAAGAAAATAAGTGAAGTGTTAAGAAATACGGCTGAGGAAATAATAGGAAAAAAGAAAACTAAAAATAGTAAAAAAGCAGTACCGTGGTGGAATATAGAATGTAGTAAGGCAGTTAGGGAAAGAAATAAAGCGATGAAGAAAGCTAGAAAATCCGTGTTGTTTAGTGAGTACATTAAATATAAGAGGGCGCAGGCAATAGTGAGGAGAGAAGTAAGAAAAGCAAAAAGAAATTACTGGAGAGAATATTGTAATAGAATTGGGGAGGAAATTGAAATTAATGAAGTTTGGAATATGATTAGGAAGATGGGAGGGATTCAGAAAAATAATAATATTCCAGTTTTAGTAAATAATGGAAAAATAGCAATAAAAGACAGTGATAAAGCAGAGATGTTAGTGGAAACATTTGTTAAGGTGCACAGTAATGAAAATATTTCAGATAATATGATGAAATATAGGGAACAGAAAGTTAGGGAGAATGCTCACATATTTGTGAAGAAGAATCCATCAGGAAGTATGTTGGATTCAGAATTTACTTTGTATGAGTTAAAAAGAGTGCTTACGGGAGTCAAACATACTTCCCCAGGCAAGGATGACATATGTTATGAGATGATTAAGCACTTATCAGATTTATCATTAAGTATGGTTTTAAAACTTTTTAACAAAATATGGGAGACAGGGAATTTACCAGCAGATTGGAAGCATGGGGTCATTGTGCCAATAGCCAAACCAGGAAAAGACCATTCTCAGCCAATTAATTATAGACCTATTGCGCTGACATCAAATTTATGCAAAGTTATGGAACGGATGGTTATGAATAGGTTGACTTACGTGATTGAAAGTAGGAACATTTTTTCAGCATGCCAAAGTGGATTTAGAAAAGGGAGAAATACGATGGATTCAATATTATGTTTGGAAAATGACATTCGAAAAGCTCAAGTTAATAAAGAAGTGCTTGTGGGAGTATTTTTTGATGTAGAAAAAGCCTATGATATGTTGTGGAAAGAGGGGCTTTTAATGAAATTGGAAAGCTTGAGAATTGATGGAAAAATATATAACTGGATTTTGAGTTTCTTGTTTGGAAGAACGATTCAAGTAAGAGTAGGGACTGCTTTTTCTCAGATTCTCCCAATTGAGAATGGAACTCCCCAAGGAAGTGTGAGCAGTCCTATTCTTTTTAATTTAATGATTAATGACATCTTTCATAACGTTGAAAATGGAATAGGAAGATCGTTGTATGCGGATGATGGAGCTCTTTGGAAAAGGGGACGAAATGTTTTATTTGTAGAAAAAAAATGCAAAAAGCAGTAAATGAGGTGGAAAATTGGGCGAATAAATGGGGTTTTCGATTTTCTGTGGCAAAAACACAAGTAATATGTTTTTCGAAAAAGAAAGATAATCAAAGCGTGAATGTAAAAATGTATGGTTGTCAGCTGGAACAAGTTAATGTGGTACGATTTTTGGGTGTGTGGATGGACTCTAAATTAAATTTTAGAATACATATTCAGAAATTATTAGAAAAATGCAAAAAAGGAATAAATGTATTAAGGTGCTTATCAGGAGCTGAGTGGGGGGCAAGATGTCAGTCATTGAAAAGAATTTATTGTGCTGTGATTAGGTCAAACATAGATTATGGTAGTGTAGTATATAGTTCTGCGAACAAAACTTTACTTAAAAAGATAGAAGTAATACAAAATCAAGCTTTGCGCATCTGCTGTGGTGCATTTAAATCTTCTCCGGTGGCTTCATTACAAGTTGAAATGGGAGAATTGCCTCTAGAACAGCGTAGGTTTCAATTACGATTAAGGTATTGGTCTGGTGTAAAGGGACATCTGGAAAACCACCCAGTCAGACTTCTTTTGAAAGATTGTTGGGAATATGAATATAAAGATATGGCAAGCTTTGGTTGGGTAGTAAGGAAGGAGGCAAACAGCTTGGAGTTGAAAGATCATGAAATTGCTCCTTCGGTTGCTATACCAGCAATTCCCCCTTGGTTGTTCCCTATGCCGATAATAGACTTGAAAATTCACGAAATAATAAAAAAACCGGAGATGAACATGTCAACTGAATTAGTAGTTCAACAATATTTAATGCAGGAGTATTATTCTGTGTTACAGGTATTTACAGATGGGTCTAAGGAACCAGAGTCTGGAAGAACAGCAGCAGCAGTATATATTCCTACTTTTAAAATAAAAATGGCAAAAAGATTATCAGATCATGTGTCAGTTTTTACTACTGAAATATTAGCTATCATAATAGCACTACAATGGATTGAAGAAGTTCAACCTGAAAGAACTGTGATATGTAGTGATTCAATGGCTGTGCTCACTAGTTTACTAAGTGGTAAATCTGAAACAAGGCAAGATTTAATATTTGAAGTTTTACAAAGTTTGTTTAGAATAAGACAGATAAGGATAGAGGTAAATTTCCTCTGGGTACCTGCACATGTGGGTGTGGATGGAAATGAGGTAGTAGACTTGCTAGCCAAGGAAGCATTAAATCATCCACAAATAGAAATTAAGTTAGCTTTAAGTAAAGCTGAATTCAAGAGAGTGATATCATTTGAAGTAAGTAAGAAATGGCAAAAGTTATGGAATAGTGGGTCTAAAGGAAGACATCTTTTTCAGATTCAGGAGTATGTTGGAAATGAGAGGAAAAGATATGGAAATAGGAAGAAAGAGGTCATTATTACGAGACTAAGAATTGGACATACAGCATTAAACCATAGTCTTTATAAAATAGGTAAACATGAATCGGGAAAGTGTGACAAATGTGGAGAATTAGAAACAGTGATGCATATTCTTTTTGAGTGTCCTGCATATGAAAGGGAGAGATTTCAATTAAAACAAGAATTAGGATGGTTGGAAGTTGATAATATTTCTTTAAAAGTATTATTAGGAAACGGGCCAAGGCAATTAAGAGTACATGAAGTACTATTTAAATACTTGAAAAACACAGGAACCATAGATGGAATCTAGGTAATTTTTTTTTTTTTTTTTTTTTTTTTTTGTATTTCTTTCTTGCAAATGTATGTACACTCCACACTCCAGATCAGTAGGTGGCGGTAATGCACCTTTTTGTGGGTTTGCCAAACCGCCATAAAACACCAGAAGAAGAAGAAGGTGTTCCGGTGCTGGTGACTGGAGATTACGTGGGAGGGGCAGTATGAGAGGTTGGTTTTTGGCAACAGCTGATCTGTGACTGGAGTGTGCATGGTAGGTAGTGACGTAGAGTCCGGAAGGGATCCGGAAATGGAGGATGAAATGTTTGGCGCGGATGAAGGAGGGAACGGGAATAATGAATGGAGTTTTGTAGAAAATCGGAAAAGAAAGAAATTCTGGAGTAATACATCTGAAACTGACAGTGAAAATGAAAATCATCAGGTAAGAGGAAAGAAAGAGGAGTTCAAGGTAATGATGAAATTTGTGGATGAGTCTTTTAAGATAATTAATCCGTTGAAGCTGTCTAAAGTAATTAAAGAAACGATAGGATCGATAGAAAGTGTCAAGAAGTTGAGAGATGGAAGACTAATCTTATATTGTAAGGACAGTAGGCAACAAAAAGTGGCATTGAAAATAAAGTCGATTAGTGGACAAAAAGTGATCTGCTCGATACCGGAAGAAAAGAAATGGGTCAAAGGCGTAATTACTGGTATCCCAACTGAAGTGACAGTAGAAAAGATCAAGAAAAGTCTATCTGGGGCGGCAGTGATTGAGGTCAAAAGATTTAAATACATCAGAAATAATGAAAAGGTTGATAGCCTTTCAGTAATGATTCACTTTGATGAGGATAAATTACCGGACAAAGTATTCTTAGGATTCATTAGCTACCCGGTTAGACTTTATGTTCCTCCTCTGTTAAGATGTTTTAAATGCCAAAAGTTTGGTCATGTGGCAGCTGTTTGCAGAGGTAAACAACGATGTGCAAGATGTGGAGGCGAGCATGAATATGGCAAATGCGGACAAGGAGTTAACCCAAAGTGTTGTAACTGTGGAGAAGAACATAGTGCGGGTTATGGAGGCTGTAAAGTGAGGAAGCATGCAGCACAAGTGCAAACTGTTAGAATAGAAGAGGGATTGTCATATTCTGAGGCACTAAAAAAAGTGGGAAAGAATCTAGAGCTAGAAGAGAACAAAAAGATAGTTTCTAATCAAAAGATGGATAAAGCGCAAGAACCAACAAAAGAGAGTATAAGGATTTATGACAAAGTGGCATTTGTCACATTTATGGCGGAAGTGGTGAATTGTTCTGCACAAACGGAAAGCCGGACAGAGAGAATCAAAATTATAATCAAAGCAGCTGAAAAGTACTTAGAGTTAGAGGGCATTTCAGTGGAAATGATTAATGACAGGCTAAAGATGCAAGCATCAAATACTCAAACAGGATGTGGTGGGTCATAATGGTGTTAACAATATTTCAATGGAATGCAAGAAGCTTAATTGCAAATGGGCAAGAATTTAAAAAGCACATATCTAATCATGAAAACAAACCGGATATAATTTGTGTTCAGGAAACATGGTTAAAACCTCAACTTAATTTTAGTTTACAAGGGTATGTGGTGATTAGAAGAGATAGGAAACAAGGGAATGGTGGAGGAGTAGCAACATTTATAAAACAAGGAATTGGATACAGAAATGTTGAGGAGATTGCAGATCACGAGGTGGTGTCGACTGAAATTTGGGAAGGGAAGTATAGTATTAAAATAATTAATTTTTATAATCCTTGTGGAAAATTAAGTAAGAAGGTATTGGAGAATATAAGAGGAAACAATAATAATAAAGTAGTTTGGTGTGGGGATTTCAACGCACATAACACCTTATGGGGGAGTAACAAAAATGATTATAATGGCTTAATAGCGGAAGAAATGCTAGATTGGGGTCAGTTGGTATGTATTAATGATGGAAGCATTACTCGATTAGATGTTTCCAATGGACGGCACTCAGCGTTAGATATTACTTTAGTATCGGATAACTTAGCTGGTAAAAGTGTATGGAAGGTTGTAAAGCAAAGTACAATTGGAAGTGATCATTATCCTATATGGTGTCAAATAGGTGTGGAAATAACTCAAACAAAGGTAGAGAGAAAACCAAGGTGGAAATTTAAGAATGCAAATTGGGAACTTTTTACAAAATTGTGTCATAATAAAATGGTAGATTATAATGAAATTAGCGAAGATATTGAAGAAATAAGTAAGAAAGTTTGTGGAATTTTAAGAGATACAGCAGAGGAAGTAATAGGTAAAAAAGAAAGCACAAGTAGAAGCAAAGAAGTACCATGGTGGAGTGAAGAATGTAGTAAAGCAGTTGCACATAGAAACAGAGAAATTAAGAAAGCAAGGAAAACGTTACAGTTTAAGGATTATATTAACTATAAGAGAGCTCAAGCAATGGTGAGGAGGGTAATAAGAACAGCAAAAAGAACATACTGGAGAGCATTCTGTAATAGAATAGGGGACGAAATAGATATAAATGATTTATGGGCTATGATCAGGAAGATGGGAGGCATACAGAGAAACTATAATATTCCGGTTTTAGTAAATAATGATAAAATTGCAGTTTCTGATAATGATAAAGCCGAGATGCTAGCAGAAGCATTTGTAATGGTACACAGTAGTACGAATATTTCGGATAGTATGAGGAAGCATAGGGAAGAAAAAGTGAGAGAAAATATTCACATATTTGAAAGAAAGAACGAGACTGGTAGTACATTAGAATTAGACTTCACATTGTACGAACTGAAGAGAGCTATTGCAGGGGTAAAGCAGACATCTCCAGGTAAAGATGAAATATGTTATGAGATGATTAAACATCTATCAGACGAATCTTTAAGTGTGGTTTTAAGTCTTTTTAATAAGATTTGGAAAACAGGGATCATGCCAGTGGATTGGAAGCACGGAGTAATTGTGCCGATTGCAAAACCAGGAAAAGATAATTCAAAGGCTAGTAATTATAGACCTATAGCTTTGACATCCAACCTATGGAACGGATGGTCATGAACAGATTAATATTTGTGATTGAGAGTAGGAATATTTTTTCAGCATATCAAAGTGGGTTTCGTAAGGGTCGTAGTACTATGGATTCTATAGTTTATCTGGAAAATGAAATAAGAAAGGCTCAAATTAAGAAGGAGGTAATAATAGGAGTCTTTTTTGACGTAGAAAAAGCATATGATATGCTGTGGAAAGAGGGGTTATTAATGAAATTAGAAAGTTTGGGAATAAATGGAAGAATGTATAATTGGATTTTAAATTTCTTGTTTGGAAGAACAATTCAAGTTAGAGTGGGGACGGAGTATTCTCGAATATATTCAATAGAAAATGGAACCCCGCAAGGAAGTGTAAGTAGCCCTATTTTGTTTAACTTGATGATAAATGATATTTTTTACAGTATAGAGAGTGGAGTAGGTAGATCACTATATGCAGACGACGGAGCACTATGGAAAAGGGGACGGAATATTTCATTTGTGGAAAGCAAAATGCAAAATGCGGTGATTGAGGTAGAGAGATGGGCTAAGATATGGGGATTTCGTTTCTCTGTGGCGAAAACTCAAGTAATTTGTTTTTCGAATAAGAATAATAATCCGAAATTAAACATTAAAATGTATGGTCATCAGTTGGAGCAAGTGAAGGTCATCAGATTTCTGGGTATGTGGATGGATTCAAAATTAAATTTTGGAATACATATAAAGAAATTAATTGAAAAATGTAAAAGAGGGATTAATGTATTAAGGTGTTTATCAGGCGCTGATTGGGGAGCAAGTTCTCAATCATTGAAAAGAATATATAGTGCAGTAATAAGATCAAGTATAGATTATGGGAGTATAGTATATGGTTCAGCGAACAAAACTCTGCTTAAAAAAGTTGAAGTAGTGCAGTCACAGGCTCTGCGTATATGTAGTGGAGCTTTTAGAACCTCTCCAGTGAATGCTTTACAGGTAGAGATGGGAGAAATGCCCCTAGAACTCCGTAGGTTACAGTTGAGGATGAGATATTGGGCAGGTGTAAAGGGTCATTCAGAATATCATCCAGTTAAAAATCTTTTGAAAGACTGTTGGGAATATGAATACAAAGATTTAGAGAGCTTCGGTTGGACAGTAAAGAAGGAGGCAGATAGATTAGGGCTGAATAAATATGAAAATAATCCTTCTGTAGCTATTCCAGTGGTTCCACCATGGATGTTTCCAATGCCTTTGATTGACTTTCAAATACAAAAAGAAATAAATGAAAAGGAGAAGATCATTCCTATAAATATAGTAGTTCAACAGTATATACATCAAGCATATTATTCACAGTTACAGATATATACGGATGGGTCGAAGGATCCTGAATCTGGAAGGACAGCAGCAGCAGTATATATTCCTGCATTTAAAACAAAAATAGCCAAAAGAATATCAGATCATATGTCTGTGTTTACGACAGAATTAATAGCAATTATATTAGCACTACAATGGATTGAAGAAATACAACCAAATAATACTGTAATATGTACAGATTCAATGTCTGTTCTAAGCAGTCTAGTGAGTGGAAAATCAGCATCACGGCAAGATTTAATATATGAAGTATTACAGTACTTGTTTAGAATTAGACAATTAGGGATAATGGTATACTTCCTATGGGTACCGGCTCATACTGGGGTAAAGGGAAATGAGGAAGTGGACTACTTGGCTAAGATGGCTCTGAAGCATTCATATAGTGAAATTAATATAGCAATTAGCAAATCTGAAATCAAGAGAATAATAGCAATTGAAGTAAGAAAGATATGGCAAAAGAAATGGGATAGTGGAACAAAAGGAAGGCATCTTTACCACATACAGGGGTGTGTAGGTGAAGAGAGAATAAGATGTGGGAGTAGGAAGAAAGATGTTATTTTAACAAGAATGAGGATTGGACATTCAGCTTTAAATTTCAATTTACACAAAATAGGGAAACATGAATCTGGCAGATGTGATAAATGTGGGAATCCAGAAACAGTAAAGCACATTCTTCTAGAATGTGATGCATATGAAAGAGAAAGAAATCAACTTAATCTTAAATTAGGTTTGATGGGATATGAAAAAGTATCACTTAGTATATTACTAGGGAATAGACAAATGCAATCAAGAATTAAAGAAGAAGTGTTCAGTTATCTAATAAAGACAGGAAATATGGAAAGAATATAATTTTGTAGTAATTAAGGATTATTAGTAAATATTTATTTATTTTTTTTTGGTGGGGTTATGTAATTTTTTAAAAAAAATGTTGTTTTTTTTTTTTTTTTTTTTTTTTTTTTTTTTTTATTATTATTATATAAATATATTTTCTCTCTACCAATTCTATGTGTGCACTCCACACTCCAGATCAGTAGGTGGCGGTAATGCACCTTTAAGTTGGTTTGCCAAAACCGCCAAAAAACATCAAAAGAAGAAGAAGAAGAAGGTGTTCCGGTATTTGTTCCGGTGAATTCAGTTCCCCTGTTTCCCCTTCGGCGCGCATGCGTTAAATCACGACGTCATGATTTCGAGGCGAAAAAATGTGTGCTTTATCTCACGCGTAAGTTTATGATGTTATTTCCTACTTCCATCAACATAAGGCATATTTCACGTTGTTTGTCAAATACATAAGTATAATGCTAAATACTAAAGCATAGAATGTATTGTTTTTGGAGGTTTTATTCGCTAACCTCTAAATCTAGAATATAATTTTTTTTTTTTTTTTTCTGATTTCTCAGCAGATAGGCTACTGCCAACTTTACCTTTGACAAACTCTGTATAACAGCTAATACGTCAAGGTTAATAAACGAATTTCGACGGTCGTGTACATTATTATATTATAGTTATGTTGTTGATGTGTGTCGGTTTTGTCACACAACCGAATGTTTTTCATAAATAAACCATATTGTACTGTACAAGACTGTGTTGCTGTTGTTATTATTATAAAGCTACTCACCTCTAGAAGAACTTTCATCTACAGAGGTGATGCTGGTGATGTATTTAAGTGTCATCATTATGTGTAACAACTTTCATCTACAGAACAGTCCCATACACAGGGGAACAGATTTTCCCGAAGGCCTCAGAAAAATGCCTCAGAAAAAAAGCCAACAATAAGTTGGCTTCTCTATCAGTATTAACCACTTTTAAGGCTTTATATCTATTTATAGCAAGTGATCTAGCTTTAAATTTAAAATAATCCCATTTTTCACCATGTGACTAACTCATTTTTTTGTAAATATTTCATCAGCTAAGTTCTTTAGCTGATCATTAAAAATTTTCTCTATTAGCAGAGTAAGGTATTATTCAACTTCCAGTAACCACGCAAGGTATTCTCCCTGTGTTTTGTCTGCAAAATCAGCTTAATTACTAAGTGGTCCGAGAATGGAGCATAGTGACTGATATCAAACACAAATTGCAGTAGCCTATCTGCTGAGAAATCAGAAAAAAAAAAAAAAAAAATTATATTCTAGATTTAGAGGTTAGCGAATAAAACCTCCAAAAACAATACATTCTATGCTTTAGTATTTAGCATTATACTTATGTATTTGACAAACAACGTGAAATATGCCTTATGTTGATGGAAGTAGGAAATAACATCATAAACTTACGCGTGAGATAAAGCATACATTTTTTCGCCTCAAAATCATGACGTCGTGATTTAACGCATGCGCGCCGAAGGGGAAACAGGGGAACTGAATTCACCGGAACAGGGGTGGTCACACAGTTTTGTTTCCCTTGTTTTTCCTAAATTGAAAGTAAATCGGAAATAACAACAGATCCACTAGGCTACAACCAGGGTTCATAAAAGGAGGGCCAAAGTATATGGTGGTTTCGCCCATGTGACCATGTTATCATTGACCTGGTAGGTCCTTTGCCACCCTCCCATAGATTTACTCACTTTGACTATGGTGGATCGAACTACTAGGTGGCCGGAGGCAGTCCCGTTGAGCTCAACGACTATGGCAGAGGTAGAATGGGCCTTTATCGACACCAGGGTGCCACATTTTGGCACTGCATCGGATATAACTTCAGATCACGGCCCTCAGTATACATCTGAGTAATGAGCAGAGATTGCTCGAATCCTTGGAGTGCAGCTTCAACATACCACAGCATCTCCCTCAAAACTGCCTGACAGACGACACATGGGTAGAGCGGCTAACTTGGGTCCTGCTGGGCCTGCGAACAGCTCCTAAAGCGGATCTCCAAACTTCCTCAGCAGAGTTGGTGTACGGTCAGATTCTGCTTGTGCCAAGGGATTTCATTCCAGACAGCACAAGGCTATGGGCTCTACCCTCTGACCAGCCTGCCCTTTTAGATAGAATCAATACTTTCAAGCCAGTTCCTACCTCTCAGCATGGCATGAGGGCAGCTTGGATCCCCAAGGACCTTTCTACAGTTGAGTTCGTTTTCATTCGGCATGACGCTCACAGAAACACATTGTTCTGTGTTTGTTCCTGGTCGACATTGGGGGCCGTCCTGAACGAGTTACTGTTTACCAACTTAAACTGGCTCATGGGGAGCCGAATCAGCCAATAGTTCCGGCAGTGGCTCCTAGGAGAGGTCATCCAGCTACCAACAAGGAGGAGGACTCCAGGGAGGAGAGTAGGGGTGGGCGATATGGAAAAAATATCATATCACGATTTTTTTTAGAAATATCACGATTCACGATTTTATCACGATTCTTTGTCATGTTGGTTTTACTATTTTGCAAGTTGTCTGAGCATTACAGCCAAACTTATTTCCCTATTATAAAGACAAACCTTTCAATGTAAAAAAAAAAAAAAAAAAAAAAGTGGCCGAAGATAAAAATCTTTGTCGTCATTTTATCTTTGTTATTAAAAAACAAGAACAAAGATACACAATACAACTACACATAATATACAAATAAAACAAACAGTGCTTTATTTTCAGGTACAATAGGTGTATTCTTTAGGTGCATTCAAGAAATTGAATGAACAAGTATAAAAATAAAACACTATCCCCTGGTTTCACAGACAAGGGATAAGCCTATTCCCAGACTAAAATGTAAGTCTGAGCTGTTTCAACTGAAAGAAACTTTCACTGACTGATCTTAAAAAATATATCAGTGCCTTTGTATTTTTTTTTTTTTTCTAAGGGATGTTTACAAAACTTACTTAAATGTGCTAATCCTCACTTAGTCTAAACTCTGTCTGTGAAACTGGGCCTTTATAGACTGATTCCTAAAGCAACTGTATTAAAGTTCTTCAGTCAAGAATAGTGAGTGATTTTTCTCTTTGTGTTTTGTTGTTTTATTAACGTTAAAGGAATAGTTCACCCAAAAATCTCAAAAAAAAAAAAAATCTCTGTCAATTCTGTCATAGTGTTTTATTTTTATACCACTATTTACTCACTCAAAAGTTGTTTTAAACCTGAATGAGTTTCTTTCTTGTGCTGAACACAAAAGACGATATTGTGAAGAATGTGGGTAACCAAACAGTTTCTGGTTCCCAGTGACTTCCATAGTATTTTTTTCCTCCTATCAAATTCAATGTGGACCAGCAACTGTTTGGTTACCCACATTCTTCAAAATATCTTCTTTTGTGTTCAGCACAAGAAAGAAATTAATACAGGTTTGGGACAATGTGACAGTGCGTAAATAATAAAAGAAATTAAATTTTAGGGTGATCTATACCTTTAATGACAGTCGGCTGCATGTTTAATACTGTCCCTTTAAGACCTGCACGCATCTAATCTACAGGCACATATCTGTTTTTTCTCTCAACTGTTTACTTTCATTTTAGACATATCCAAGTCTATGTGTAAACCTTGTGTGTTTTGACAATATTAGCACAAAAGATAACTTAGTTCAGTAATCAGGCACTGTTTGATGGGATTTAGTGCGCGCGCTTCAGGTGTATGTGGCGCTCAGAAAAAGCGCACGTCAGACCAGTGTGCAGTGTGAAACATTTAAAAGCACATGCAGATAATGTACTTTTGTGATTGCAAATAAGTGCAGTGTCCTGTGAGAGTAACTCTACTGCTGAGTTAACACTGATGTGAATGCATGTGGCATTGTACAGTAACGTTAGCCTATAAAATGACGGAGGCTCCAGAACTGCAACTGATAGAATGTGCGCTGTAACACGATACTACGATATTTCTTAAAAAGAAGATCGTGGAGACATTTTTATCGTCCAAGATCAAAAATTGTCATATTGCACATCCCTAGTTTAGGGCAGAGATCACTTATTACTCTGAGCTAAATACTTGTATGTATAAATACATAGTACATTAAAGATTTGAATATTAAAACCATCTGAATAATTTACTTTTTTTTCAATTACAAGGTCACAACTACCTGTAAGTCACACTTTTTGATGCCATTGATATAAGACAATCAATATTGACAGCATACAGACAAGTTGTCCGCTGGCCTTATGGTGTTTTGGGCAGCCCTTACCTGCATGTGTGTCAGCCATTAGAAGACAGTTTCCAGAGGAAGGAGGACTTTATAAAGGTTTTGAATGGCCCCATTTTGGTGACAATCAATAAAAAATAATCACAATCACAAATTGTTTTACTGTATAAAAACTTGTTTATGAAGTTTACATCAGATATATTTCAAGCAGATCTGCATTTATGGTTACTTCAATTCAGTTTTATTTATACAGCACTAAATCATAAATCAGCCTCATCTTGTTGATCCTCTGGAGGGATCTGGAAAGAGGAGCAGGTGTAGAGGAAGACAAGACAGTGCTGCGTTCTCGTGGAGTCTGTGGTGACCTCCAGTATTCCTCTCTCAGAGACTCTATGAGGCCTGATGCATATGCTGGGAGAAGCAAAAACAAGTTTAGATCACATTCACTGCTGATCATGCTTTTCCACTTGGCCTCCATCACATCTGCATCTCCATCAGGAGTGGAAGCTGCAGTCCAGTAGAGGTGGTTCATAACAGCTGGCCTCCACTGCTTCAGATCTTCACACTCCTGTCCTCTAAAGCCTTATAAACACACCACATGACAAAAAATTACCAATTAGCTGTGCAAACAATGTCACTAAGCTGTCACTAGACTTCTTGGTTATAATATTAGAAAACTGAGGTTAACTTACTAGTAACTTACCAGTACCAATAACATTATTGCTAATGCTGCAGTGCTTTACAACAACTTATATACATCTCGTTGTATCTCATTATTTAAATAATTATGTTCACTGATTTCGTAGTTAGCAAATGTTAAAAAACAAGACTTACAGTGCACAGTTGACAATTTAGTGGAGCAGCATCTCTGACGGATCCGTAAGCATCATGTCTCCCGCCGGCGGCCGAACACAGGCGGACCGGGACCCGCTGAAGCTGCTGTGTGCACCGAAGGAATCGCACCAGCTCGAGTCTCACTCACTTCTTGCTTCGGTATCCCATGTTGAACTGCATCATATCGCCGGGATGATTATCCTCCGGTGTAAAGTGATCGAAGGGTTGAAGGATGTAGGGGACCAAACAACTGTTTCTTGAAGTGTCCTTCTGCGTCATCATACGGAGGCGCCGTCATCATGCAAAGAATCAGCACAAAGGATCATGGGGGCCCAAAGTGTCCATCAGTTGTACCCAAGTGCCCTTCGGAGGGCGATATATCCCGTTTGGAACGCACCGCCAGAGTGCACCCTGGACGATGGGGCGGGGCGACACATTAAGGTGGGGCGACACGTGTCGCTCCGTCCATCCCCAATTTCATTGGTTTATAATTCAGCAGAGTTTATTGGTGTAGACGCTTGAGCATGCGCACTCTTTTACGATTTTATGAATGATCTACAGAAATATTAAGCGCTAACCACAGCGATTTTAGGTAGAATCATTTGGCAAATGTTTTTTTTTGTTTGTTTGTTTGTTTGTTTTTTTTAAACTTAAGACGAATTAGTTAGATTAACCTCTGAAGACCCGAGAAAAAAGTTTTAGGGAATAATTAGTTTTTTTCACGTCTTTACATTGTTTAGAGCATTAAAAATAATGTAAAAAAAAAAAAAAATGATATTTCATTCATAAGTTATGCTATGTCCTCATTTGAGGACATTGGGACTTAATTTCTTAAAAAAAAAAAAAAGACTTGAATGAACATGCATAGGCAAAAACAATTGATTTTTTAAATCACCAATACATTTTTAGTTTTCAAGATTTTTTTTTTTTTACCAAACTTTGTATAAAGATGATTCTCAACTATCTTATAACAGAATGATTCGTTATACCATTTTTCTTTCTCCAAAATGTGTGTAAAATGGCCATAAATGGGTTTTCTCTTTATATACAATGTATCTATAAACTAAATCTAATTTGCATATTAATGTGTTTTTGGGGCAACATGTGATGAAAAAGAAGTGTAATAATAGGAGTAATAATTGACAAGATTTTCATAGTAATATATAATATTTTATAGAATATTGAAATATAATTTCTTTCCCTATTCATTTTTTATGTCTCCCAAAATACGTAATAAGCATGCTTTTTGTCCCAGTGTCCTCATATGAGGACATGTATGAAATCAATGTCCTGCTTCGTAACAGAAAGTCATATTTTGATTTGAAACCCCATTACATTTTCCTGAGATGTTGATTTATGGCATACAATTTAAAAATTAGATTTAAATGATAATTACAAAATATTTCCATAAGAGTGTCACTAAATTAATTTCAGACATTTTTGAAGACCAAGGAGAGGGAGTGGTCATAGTGAAACATCCAATCATTTGGTATCTCTGAAAAGCCCTGAATGTGCTCTGTACAGGACATCCAGACTTAAAACTGTGGCATGTAGAGTCTCAGAGAAATTCACAAAAATATAATGTCCTCATATGAGGCCGCAGGGTCTTAAGAGGTTAAGTTACAATCAAACGCTTGGCGATGGAATCTCTGAGTACTTTGGACAGAACAGAGCTGTGTAATATGTGCGGCTCACGAATTAAGTCTGGGGAACGATATAATATGATAAAAACGCAATAAAATCGAACTTCATTTAATGTGCTATATAGCATAGATATCTATGCTATAGCACATTAAATGAAGTCCGATTTTATTGCGCTTTTCACAATACACGAAGCAGACATACAGTATGCTTTAACATTGAGCAGTTTTAGAGCTGGGCGATATATTGATAAAAATGATCCACTGTTTGAAATTTAGCTGTTTTGTATAATATATATGTATATGTATATTATTTATAGCTATTTACATTAGGATCGGTAGATAAGCACAAACTTAGGATATGATGATAATTCACTGTAGTTCAGTAAGACATCGGACAAACCCGCAAGTATGGTTTTATTTTAAAGAACAACCGCGGTGACAAATAAGACAATAATACCAAATAGCCCTGACCATCAGCGTGAACTGGGGTTTTATGTATGGATAATGGGAATAAAATCCTTGCTGAAACAATAAATTTTTGCATTTTAAATGTTTTTGTTTACTAAAAACAGCTGTTATTAAATCTGAACTACAGCAAATATTATTATTATTATTAATGTGCTTAAGTGCATATTTAAGCAATAAATGTTAATATCTTTTCTCTGCTACATTTTTTATTTATACTTTTATATGTAGACTATATGCACAAATTAAATTACTGGTTTTATGGCTCAATCCTTTAAAGAGAACCAGGAATCACTGTAAAATAGAACTAGGCCTGTAGGTTTTACTGAATACCCATTTTTAGTAGTTATTATAGTCTTTAACCCTCATCCGTCCCTCCCGAACCTATAACCAAAGTGTCCCTCGTGGGTCAAAATGACCTGAAGACCCTCAACGTTACACTTTTTTTTCAGTCCTGAAATTTTTTTTTCTTCCTAATTATGTAGGTTTTGTTATTAGTTTTGGTGATTTTAATTTTATTTTCCTTAAATTCTGAATTTTTTTCATGCAAATTAGCATATTTGCATACATAATTTCACAAAAAAAAAAATACAAAAACAAAAAAAAATTCTACTTTAAACATCATTATCCATCAGGAACTGGGTCACTGAGTGTCTCTGAGGCCCTCTGGCTGTGAAAAATGACAAAAAAGAAATTGCATTTATATTTTCAGCCACTAGATGGGCCTATTGAATCCTATGGAGATTCTCAACTGAGCTCAAAATGTGAAATCTTTAAAACTACACCAAGTTGAGGCTTCATTTAGCTTTCAGATTTATATCAAGGCTTTCAGATAAATATAAAAACATTTAAAAATGTATATTTTATAAAAGAAAAAATACAAATTTATACTGGATTTTATTCCAAACATATGCATATCCACATATCCATAAATTTTCATAAATATGTAATAAATATAAAAGATAAATTTAAAAATACAAATATGATATCAAATGATTGGTCTTCACCTCATCACTGAAATTTAATTGTGTTTGGTCAAAAAAAAAAAGTCAAAATGATATTAATTTCCCAGCAGAAACATTATTTATGTTATAATGTATGTCTATGGGAGTGTGTGTACCATGTGTGTGTTTGTGTGTGTGCCTGTGTGTATGGATATGTGAGTTTTTTCTGCATTGGGGACATTCTGCAGTCTCAGCCCTTCGTTTGGGTATGCATCTTTCCTGGATTGTGTCAGATTTTGTATGGTAAAAAAAAATCCCAAAAAAAAAAAAAAAAAATGCTGTTTTTTTTTCAGAAATTCCATTGATTCCTATTGACCGGGTCAAATTGACCCACGATTGACACTTGTTACTTTTTTTTATTACACCCACATAAAATCATTGAAACGACTCAATTTTTTTGTGTGTGCTCTGTGATCAAGTGTGACAAAATTCAATTAAAAAATCCGCAGTTTTTTAATCATTTCTATGCTTTTTTGGCTCCGGATCAAATTGACCCACGAGGGACTCTTTTGTTACTTTTTTTGTAACACCCACTTAACATCTTCGAATCCACTCCAATTTTTTTGTGTGTTCCCGGTGCAAGTGTGACAAAAGTCAAGAAGTCTCGTATCATAAGGATCAAGGCTCGATTTTTAAAAAATCTTTGAAAATCAGTTTCGAGTCGTTTTGACCCGAGGGACGGAATAAAATATTAATCACAGTGAAGGTCTCTTTTACTTTAAGTGCTCACGTACCTATTGCACAGATTTACAGCTCCGAGTGGTTTAATATTCAGTAGTTATACACCTAAGTCTATATGGCTAAAATGATCGAGTGTTAATAACTGAATCTAAATTCATCCCGTACACAGAACACGCACACACAATGAGGGTGTGGATACATAAATAATTGGATTTTTAATATCTGATGTCACGTGGACACTTAGGCTACTATAAGATAGGAACCTTTAAAAACTGTAAGAGAATCAATAGGCTCAAATATTTTATTAAGATGTAAACAAGGAAACACTGAGTTTGCCATGAAAAATTTTATTAGCACTTTATATGAAGTAATGTTTGCGACGCATTGAGCAACGTAGGCTACAACTCATCTCTTTAAACAACAACAACAACAACAACAAAAAAACGGTTGTGCTTTAAAACGTAAAATCAGCCGCTTATGTTCGTGTTTTAAGACAGACCTATGATTCTAGAGTTAGCACATAATATTTCAGTAATATGGCCAAATCAATTACAAAATCGTACACAAAGGAATGCTCATGCTCGGGTCTACACCAATAAGATTTGCCGTGCTATAAACCAATAGAATTGGGGGTCGCCCCGCCCCAATATGTCGCCCCGCCCCATCGTCCAGGCTGCACTCTGGGGTACTTGGATGCATTAGTGAAGTCCCGTCTCTTCAGCTGCACAAACGCACCCAGGCCCAGAAGATACTGTCCTATTTCTTGTTAGGAAACCTGTGGACTCGATGTCCTGACAGGCTGGAATTAGTGCAACCTCCACAAACAGTAATTTACCATGACGATGATAAATTGAAATAAAAATAACTACCGAAAACTACACTGACTCGCGCCCGCTCCCACTGAGTACCAACAGAGCGCGGCACATGACTCCCTCTTGTGACGTAATATGATGCGATGTTGGGAAAAAAAAAAGCACTTTTTGAGAACTGTCAAGGAAAGCGTCACTTTTTCTTCTAAATTTGTGCCCTTATGTCTTGTAAAACATTTTCAAATCCAGCATTAACGGTTCATATGGTATTTTCACACAAGGTTATATATTCATTTGAATTTTTTTTGTTTTTAACCTGCAATATGCACTTTAATAACGGGGGTACGTCCTCTTTATGATAAATTCTTTCCAATCCATCTCCATTTCAAGTTTTTCAAATATCCCCTGCCAATTCTTTTGAACAATCATTTCATCTCCTAAAAACACTCCTAAATATTTTAAACCATCTTTTTTCTAGGTTAACCCATTTGGGAGTGTTGATACCCCTCTTTCCCACTTTCCTACTAACACTGCTTCGCTCTTACCCCAGTTAATTCTTGCTGAAGAGATTATTTCAAAATCTCTCAATATTTTTAATAACGTGTCCATATCATTTTGCTTATTAAGTATTACGACAACATCATCAGCATATGCTGATAAACATAAAGTGCTTTTACAGGCTTGTACAGATACTCCTTCTAAAACTCTTCTCAGTTTATTTAAAAGTGGTTCAATTGCCAACGTGTAAAGTATCCCAGACAGAGAACAGCCCTGTCTTACCCCACGACATACTTTAAAAGTAGCACATAAGCCACCGTTAACTCTCGATACACTCTCAATGACATTGTATAAAACTTTTATATATCCAATAAAATCAGAACTAAAACCAAATGCATGTAAAGTTTTCCACAGATAATCATGTTCTACATGATCAAAAGCTTTCTCCTGATCTAAGGAAATCAAACTCATATCTATATTTACATTTACATGTAGTCATTTAGCAGACGCTTTTATCCAAAGCGACTTACAAATGAGGACAATAGAAGCAATCAAAACCAACAAAAGAGCAACAACATGCAAGCGCTATGACATGTCTCGGTTAGCCTAACGCAGTACACGTTTTGTTTTTTGTTGCTGGTTTTTAAAGAAAACAAGTAGATAGAATATAGAAAAAAAGAAACCTAGTTTTTTTTTTTTTTTGAAAGAAACAAGTAGATAGAATAGAGAAAAGAAAGCTAGTGTTAGTTTTTCAAGAAAAGTTAGCAGTTAGAGAATAAATATGCAATTGATAGAGGGTCAAGTGTGTGTGTGTGTGTGTGTGTGTGTGTGTTTTAATAAAAAGAAGAGATAGATCAAATAGAATTAGAATAGAGTGTGCTAAAGTTAGAGGGTTGCAGAACACAAGTTTCTAGAGGGCACATAGGTCTGAAGTACTGAATTTAGGTAAAGGGGTGTAGAGCCAAAGGTAGTTTTGTAGGCAAACATTAATGTCTTGAATTTTATGCGAGCAGCTATTGGTAGCCAGTGCAAATTGATGAACAGCAACCCTCTACGAACACCTTGGCAACTGAATCGCCAATGGTTAGTAAATTTTTTAGTTTACTCGCCAGACTGATATACTAGATATGAATATGAATGTGTGTGTGTGTGTGTGTGTGTGTGTGTGTGTATATATATATATATATATACACACACACACACAGGTGCATCTCAATAAATTAGAATGTCGTGGAAAAGTTTATTTATTTCAGTAATGCAACTCAAATTGTGAAACTCGTGTATTAAATAAATTCAATGCACACAGACTGAAGTAGTTTAAGTCTTTGGTTCATTTAATTGTGATGATTTTGGCTCACATTTAACAAAAACCCACCAATTCACTATCTCAACTAATTAGAATACTTCATAAGACCAATAAAAAAATCACTTGCGAGTGATTTACTTGCAATGTAGAGGGTTGAACAGAGGTGTGACGTGTGTTCTTTTCGGCTCATTAAAGATTAATCTTGCAGCGCATTTTGGATTAATTGTAGAGTTTTGATGAAATTGGCTGGAAGATCTGCCAAGAAAGCAATGCAATAGTCAAGTCTGGACAGAACAACAGCTTGAACAAGAGCTTGTGTTGCATGTTCCGAAAGAAAGGGCCTGATCTTCCTAATATCGTATAAAGCAAATCTGCAGGACCGGGCAGTTTTAGCAATGTGGTCTGAGAAATTCAGCTTATCATCAATCACAACTCCAAGGTTTCTGGCTGTTTTTGAAGGAGGTATGGTTGATGAGTCTAACTGGAAAGTGAAATTGTGATGAAGTGGTGGGTTTGCTGAAATTACAAGCAGTTCTGTCTTAGCTAGGTAGAGTTGAAGGTGATGGTCCTTCATCCAGCAAGAAATGTCTGTTATACATGCTGAGATGCGAGCAGCAATCGTCGGATCATCAGGATGGAATGAGAGGTAGAGTTGAGTATATCTATACCCATAATTTTAGAAACATCAAACAAATATCTTATTAAATAGATATTATCAAAAATTGATCATCCAGGTACACAGTAGGACTGACCAGAGTTGATTACTTCCTCCAAAACCCTTCCTAATCTAGTAGCTAACACTTTTGAGAGCAATTTATAGAGCAATTTATCACAACACAACAAAGATACAGGTCACCAGTTTTTTATGCCTCTCACATCATTTTTTGGCAAAAGGGTAAGGACCACTCTTCTACAGCTCAGAGGCAGAAGTCCTCCAACTAGACTGTCACTGAGAACTGCCAGCAGATCCTCCCCTATCACAGGCCAAAAGGCTTTATAAAACTCAACTGGGATTCCATCTATCCCAGGAGCCTTGCCATTCTCCATACTTTGGAGAGCTTCATGCAGTTCTCCTAGGCTTATAGCCCTCTTGAGTGCTGCATTAGAATCTTCAGAGACCTTTGGTAGTTCCTCAAAGAAACACTGTTCAATAACCTGATCTTCCTTGTGTTCACACACTTCCTTGTGCTTTTCATAAAAAAAAAACATTTGCTCTTTTCATCGCTCTTTTCCGAATTTCAATAGGGTCTGATATCAGAGAACCGGTCTCAGAAATTAAAGAATTTATAGCTCGTATTTGACCAATCTTTTTTTCTAGACTAAAGAAGAATTTTGATGGCACATCCATCTGGTCTATATCTTTAAACTGTGATCGAACTAGCACCCCCTATGCTTTCACTCTTTGCATGTCAGACAACACAGATTTCTTTTAAAAAGTATGTTTAATTTCCACTTTATTGTGCCACTTCTTGAAATTTCAGAATTTCATCTCATAAAACTTTAATATATTTAATTATATCTTTTATGACATTGTGAGTGTACTGTTGACATAGTTGCTTGACTTGAGTTTTACCAAACCCCCACCATGTTTGTAAAGACTGAAAACTTGCTTTGTCATTCCTAAAATTTTCCTAAACGAATTTCAACGTGTCTTTAAAATGTGCATCACTTAATAGATTTGTATGATCAGAAAACCCAACTGGGGCTATGAAGCTATGAAGGTAAATCAGTAGCAAAACACGAGAGTGTGTTGATCTGAATGTGAGAACTTGTCATATTAATATTCGTATTTGTAAGTTGAAATTTACACTCGCAGCTCTGATGTGAAAAGCAGAATCTTTGATTTGCACACACGGGCAATGCTCAAAACACCTGTGTTTTGAAGTCGAAGTTGCAGATTAAATAGTTATAAATGTGTAGAATGACATTCACATAAAGAAAATGACACACAAATGTGTATGACATATTTACTTTCGCACTTTACTTCAGTTTCACTGTACAATGTCAAGTTGGCACTTACAATCTCTCAGATCTGGAAGTACAACTTCAAATCCTAGCGCTTTAACTTTTGCTACTTTTGCGGTATTCCTGTTGCAAAACTCACTTGTGCACTTGTAAATGCAGCCGTGAGAGAGCAGAGCTGGGGGCGGGGCTGGGGTGCGAATGAAGACATTTTATTGGTCGATGCCTGACCAATGAACAACGCCAGCTATCATGACTTGCAGTGCAGCAAGAAACATGTTTTTTATGCATATGTATCAGTTATTTGTAAAACACTGCAAACTATTTTCATTGAATATCCTTAGCTTTTACAGGATTTTAAGACACTGCATTCATCTTGTCATACAGGTATTATCTCTGTAGCAAATTTAGCTCAAAAGGGAATTGTATATAAATAATTACAATTAATTATGATTAATTACAATTATTTATATCGGCTGACAGTAATAACTGTAGCAGAGTTAAATTGCCATCAGCTGATCTGTTCGTCCAACGAACATTCAGTGTAAATTCATATCAACTCTAAGAAAGGATATTTCCGTGGCCACAGAAAATACCTTCCTATTAATGCATTAGAGCATGTAGCAAGGGTCAAAATCGTAAAGGGACAATTATTTGCAAGGCAGAATCAGAAACTCATGTAATTTGTGCACAAGAGTTTTATTAACTAAACGCTAACACACATAACTAATCTAAACAAACAAATGAATAACATACACTCACACATACATACAAAGTGGAGCTAAAGTTGATGAATGAAGCCATTAGAGAAAACAGTTATGGAAAGAGTCAGTTAACCACCTGAGTAAAACCATCAGCGCCGTTTATAACGGGGTCTATAACTTATACTAAATCTCTGTTTCGTTTAGTTAAATGTACTATACTTGCACTGCCTTGATTGTTGACGAGTGTCCAGAATGCAGTCTCGGATGAAAGTTTTGATGGTTTCAAAGTTTTGGACTTGCAATCACGTTCTTCCTGGTTTGAAGAGTGATGAATTCCAAAGATGTTTTGACTCAATGTTGATTGGGAGTTTCTTCCCAGGTGAAAAGTGAAGAAGAGTTAAGAGACATCAGCTAAGATCCAAGAATCTTTGGTCGAATGGAGAGACAAGGCCGCGAAGCCTGGCACAATAACTTAAGGGTCCAGAAGAGTTCTAGCTCACATCTTCCTGATCCTCTTAGGGTCTAACAGAACCGCCGACTGGATCTTTGTGGTCAAGAGTCATCTCCCAGGCTGGGGAGATCACCCACGGCTCTATGTTGGGGCCCACCAGGGGCGCCCGCACTGGTTCAGGCTCTCCGTGAGTCCCTCACAGAGCAATCAGAAGATAGCAGAAGAGCTTTTTGCAGAAGCGAGAGACGGACCTGTGTGTGAGCCCTTAAAAGTCGGGGAAGAGTCACACCTCTCAGGATTGGCTTGACCAATGAGAAAGGCTGAATTTCCAAGCAGGAGGCTGGAAATATTGGGGGGTTTTATGACCCTTTGTCTGAGAGCATGGTTCGAATGGCTTTGGAAGTTGATATACAAACTATTAAAGATTCTTAGAACACTTATATGTTATATATAATATACACTCTCAATTAGATCATCCGAAGACAAATTGATAGAGATCAAACATGATATAAGTGAGGTAATATTAACTAGTGACCTATCATAAGCATGCATAAAACAGGATACAGTACAAAAGACAATATACAAGAACAGTAACAATATACACAATGACCTGAGGATGTGTGTTCATTCAAAGAAAGGTTTTTCAGTGAATTAATTAGAGAAGAGTCCATTCTTATGTCCCTTATGTGTCTTTCCTATGGAAAGGGTAGGGAGAGGGAGAGCTCTCTACATGCCATTAGGTCGTAAAGTTCATCTGGCCAGGCAAAAGTCTCCTGGTTGTCATGGAAACCAGGGGCCTGGACTTTGTTCACAGACATATAAGCAACGAGTCTGGTGTTGGGTGAGGGGTCTGTGACTGTTTGTTAATCTAAGGAATAACTGACTTGTTAATTCTAATGAACAAATGTGTGTCTGATTGGTCCAAATGCTACATCTGGTAGACAAATAATGCAACATCTTTCATATGTATATCCTAACAAGTGCACAAGTTGTTTTGCAACAGGAATACCGCAAAAAGAGTAGCAAAAGTCAGAGCGGTAGGATTTGAATTGTACTGCCAGATCTGAGAGGTTGTAAGTGCCGTGCAAAAATAAATATGTTGTACACATTTGTGTGTGTTATTTTGTTTATGTGAATGCAATTTTACACATTTGTAGCTTATTAATCTCCAGCTTCGAATTCAAAACACGGGTGTTTCGATCATTGCCCGTGTGTGCAAATCGAAAGATTCAGCTTTTCACATCAGAGCTGTGAGTATAAATTTCAACTTAAAATACAAATATTAATATGACAGGTTCTCACATCCAAATCAGCAACCTCTCGAGTTTAGCTACTGGTTTACCTTCATATGAACCAGTTCTTAAAAATAATAAGATGGTACCTAAAACAATAGAATCTGTCTAATCTCGCTAATGACAACATGTTATCACGGGCATGCGCCCATGTACAGGTGCATCTCAATAAATTAGAATGTTGTGGAAAAGTTCATTTATTTCAGTAATTCAACTCAAATTGTGAAACTCATGTATTAAATAAATTCAATGCACACAGACTGAAGTAGTTTAAGTCTTTGGTTCTTTTAATTGTGATGATTTTGGCTCACATTTAACAAAAACCCACCAATTCACTATCTCAACTAATTAGAATACTTCATAAGACCAATAAAAAAAAAAAAAAAAACATTTTTAGTGAATTGTTGGCCTTCTGGAAAGTATGTTCATTTACTGTATATGTACTCAATACTTAATAGGGGCTCCTTTTGCTTTAATTACTGCCTCAATTCGGTGTGGCATGGAAGTGATCAGTTTGTGGCGCTGTTGAGGTGGTATGGAAGCCCAGGTTTCTTTGACAGTGGCCTTCAGCTCATCTGCATTTTTTGGTCTCTTGTTTCTCATTTTCCTCTTGACAATACCCCATAGATTCTCTATGGGGTTCAGGTCTGGTGAGTTTGCTGGCCGGTCAAGCACACCAACATTTAACCAACAAGCACAACGGTCATTTAACCAACTTTTGGCAGTGTGGGCAGGTGCCAAATCCTGCTGGAAAATGAAATCATCATCTTTAAAAAGCTGGTCAGCAGAAGGAAGTATGAAGTGCTCCAAAATTTCTTGATAAACGGGTGCAGTGACTTTGGTTTTCAAAAAACGGAATGGACCAACAGCAGCAGATGACATTGCACTCCAAATTAGTGTTGTCACGGTACCAAAATTTCAGTATTCGGTACCGATACCAGTGAAAATCCACGGTTCTTGGTACCAATTTCGGTACCACATGCTAATTAAAAAAAACACACTATTTTTAATAATAAAGTCAAACAATAATAAAAATGTACAAAAATCAATGCCATTCTTTATACTTATTTAAATTGTGTTTCAAGTTTTTCCGCAAGTAATAAAAGTATGAAAAACAGTAAACAAGTTTCACCCAAATTTAATTTGTCTTTTAATTAATTAAATTTAAACATTTTATTTTTTTTTTTTTTTGGTAAATAAAGGGGATTTACTATTAAAATTAAAATATTGAAGAAATATTGTGTGATTTCTTTAAAAATAAATATTTATTAATTTGTTTTCAACAGTAGTAATAGTATCACATACATTCTACTAAATAATAGTAATATATTTCTGGCACAATGTCTTTAAGATAAACTTTTATTTTGATGGGTTGCCATGAATACGTGTGTAGCTATATGATATGACGCTGGTTTTACTCAATGAAACGGTAAAACGCTCGTGAAGGGACTCTCAGAGCAGTTCTGGAGATGTTGTTTATGTATTTATGTCCTCATTGAGATGGCAGATGATGAAATCACCACGAGCGTCAGGCGTGCTTCAGTGTATGTAATAAACAAAACCGCGAGTCTCTGCCAGTCATTCATTCACACAGAGACTTGCAGAACATGCGGGATTCATATTTGAATCGATTTTGCGGTTTAATATTTACAGATACAGTCCATGTCGCGATTTGATTTAAGTGCAATGGCCTACTTTTGATTAATTCATTCAAACTTTGACAAATTCCGTGACATTCCGTGCTAGACGGTAAATTCCGTTTTTATAACTGGATTCCGAGATTCCGTCCGCGTTTTCTGCATCGCAGAAATCATAGGGCCGTACGCGTCAAGAACCGGGTTGACCGGGTACTCGGTACCACCGGTACTTAAAAAAACCTGGTACCGTGACGTTTTCATTTTTTTAGTACCGACTTGGTACCGAAGTACCGGGTCTTTTGACAACATTACTCCAAATCATCACAGACTGTGGAAACTTAACACTGGACTTCAAGCAACTTGGGCTATGAGTTTCTCCACCCTTCCTCCAGACTCTAGGACCTTGGTTTCCAAATGAAATACAAAACTTGCTCTCATCTGAAAAGAGGACTTTAGACCACTGGGCAACAGTCCAGTTCTTCTTCTCCTTAGCGTAGGTAAAACGCCTCTGACGTTGTCTGTGGTTCAGGAGTGGCTTAACAAATTCCTTGACACGTCGGTATGTGGTGGCTCTTGATGCCTTGACTCCAGCTTCAGTCCATTCCTTGTGAAGTTCACCCAAATTCTTTAATCGATTTTGCTTGACAATCCTCATAAGCCTGCGGTTCTCTCGGTTGGTTGTGCATCTTTTTCTTCCACACTTTTTCCTTCCTCTCAACTTTCTGTTAACATGCTTCGATACAGCACTCTGTGAACAGCCAGCTTCTTTGGCAATGAATGTTTGTGGCTTACCCTCCTTGTCAAGGGTGTCAATGATTGTCTTCTGGACAACTGTCAGATCAGCAGTCTTCCCCATGATTGTGTAGCCTAGTGATCCAAACTGAGAGACCATTTTGAAGGCTCAGGAAACCTTTGCAGGTGTTTTGAGTTGATTAGCTGATTGGGATGTCACCATATTCTAATTTGTTGAGATAGTGAATTGGTGGGTTTTTGTTAAACGTGAGCCAAAATCATCACAATTAAAAGAACCAAAGACTTAAACTACTTCAGTCTGTGCACACTGAATTTATTTAATACACGAGTTTCACAATTTGAGTTGAATTACTGAAATAAATGAACTTTTCCACGACATTCCAATTTATTGAGATGCACCTGTATAATGTTTTAAATTCCCATTTAAACTCCTCCATATATCACATAAATCATTAGCTTCAATCATCTGAGTAACTCGTTTACAAGAAAGCATATGTGGTTCTACATGATTCCTGTCTATGTTACTTTCCACACAGTTAAAGTCTCCGCCTAAAAATAAATACTCTTCACTATTACATTTATCTAAATTTTCTGCAAGAACATGTAAAAACACCATTCTTTCTGATGGTAGAGTTGGGGCATATGCACAAATAAAGGAAAGGTAAGACTCTCAACCTGAGCTCGAATCTTTAGCAGTCTACCTTTCACAACCTCTTCCATCTCAATGGAACAGGGAGTAAAACTATTAGCAAAAAAAAAAATAGCAACCCCTCCACTAAGTGAATATTTATGACTTAAAAAGGAGAGACCTTTAAATTCTTTTTCCCATTCAACAGCATTGTTTAGATTTTGTGTTTCTTGTATAA
This sequence comes from Spinibarbus caldwelli, assembly GCA_039654775.1. NCBI lineage: Eukaryota > Metazoa > Chordata > Actinopteri > Cypriniformes > Cyprinidae > Spinibarbus > Spinibarbus caldwelli. The sequence continues at coordinate 22,713,774 of CM077251.1, forward strand.
GTAAGTTTCTTGTATCAAGTTGTTTCTGATTCATAATTTCATATATCACTATGCGTTTTATACGATCTCTAGCTCTATTCACATTTAAAGACGCAATGCGAATGTCACCCATTTGAAAATAAAAAAATAAACTTAGACCATAAAGAAAAAAAGCAGCCAATAAGGGCCAAAAGTTTGAGCCAATTTACTGCCTTTAACTTTTCAGTCGGTTTTGTAGTTTTGTCACAAATTTTTTCAACCTATATACCTCTTTGTTTGTGAAACATCCCTTACTCATGAACATCCTAGTATTTTCCACAAAGTGCTTGATGTCTGGAAAATATTCGGCAACCTGCACCCCCCTCAGATTTTTTGTCAGTTTTAAAAACTTCCTGATTTCCTCAGTATCATAATCTTGACATGTCCATTAATTCTGGGAACAACTAGAAGCACCAGAATCAGAGAAATCACTCTCGCTGCCAATATCATCAACATCAGACTCCTTTTCATTTTCTGTTTTTCTATCTTGTTTCGATTCTGAAACCTTGTCTTTCTTTTTTCTCTTTAAAAGGTGTTTTAAAAACAGCCTGATCCATATCTATCATTACATTATCACTTAAATTGACACTCATAAGGGGACGTTTTGTCCAGCACTAAACTGACATGTGAAATAGCCTATCCATGTTCTCATCAGCCTTGGACTCATTCCTGATGATGAAGAAGAGTTTTATTAGTCAAAGCATGAATTAATCAAGTATAATCAAGGTGAATCTTGCCATCAATATATCTATTTGATCTTCCATTATACTCGTAGGCCACTGAATAAAAAGTGCCTATGTGGCTGAAATATGCGGAAACATCTGGAAGAATATAGGGGGGCTTTTGTCTGTACCATAACATGTCTTAGGGCCCCTTCTCTCTAGGGAGGAATCAGATTGTATGTATAAGGAAAACTATGAAATGTATAGAACAAGCCTTAAAGGAAAAACTGTATAAAAGAGGCAGCACAAAAGCATTCTGGAGATTTTTTCTGCAGAAAACTTCTCAGGTTTGTTCTTGTAATAAAGTCTATCTTCTAGCATCAAAACCCCAAGACTTTGAGAGTGATTCTTCAAGACAGCGGCAGTAGCCACCACAAATTGGCGTCACGAACAGGATCGGAAAGGAGCAGAGGGTGAAAGACCACTTCGGGCTGGCTTGGCAAACGGCACAGATTCTGTGGCCACTAAAGGTAGGCAATTTTTGCTTATATAAGTTTGTGCTGTTTGCCAGTTAGCCCTCGGTGGTAAGGACACTCAGGATTGCTCTTTCAAATTTAAATAACAAAAAGAAAAAAGGGTTCTGATTCCAGAAGAAATAACTGCATGCATTTATCTGGTTTACTGTTAGGAAGGCCTGATAGGTAGCCTAAATTGAAACTAGATAGAGTAGGCAGACATACATTGCTAGCAATGGTCTGCGTTTATTTTAGACTGGGCCTGTAGGGACAGAAATAAACATGAAGCAGATGTAGTATAGGAAGCGCGAAAGGCCTACGGATACCGCCCTGATTAAAAATACAGGGGTCTGCACGGGTAGGCAAAAAGACCTACGGATACTGCCCTGATTAAAAATAAATAAATAAAATAAAAAAAAGGTGTAAGGGAGATTACAGGGGTCTGCACGGGTAGGCAAAAATTCCTGTCTGAGCGCTGTTTTTTTACTGAGAGAGAGAGAGAAAGGGGGATTAAAGGAAAACGCCACCGTTTTTCCATATTCCAATATGTTTTTCCCTCAACTTAGACGATTTAATAAGTACCTCTCCCATCTCAGTGCGTGCACTTAATCACTCTAGCACGGCGCCACTATGCTAGCATTTAGCTTAGCACCATTCATTCCTTAGGATCCAAACAAAGATGAATTTAGAGGCTACCAAACACTTCCATGTTTTCCCTATTTAAAGACGTTTACATGAGTAGTTACACGAGTAAGTATGGTGACACAAAATAAACAGTGGCGATTTTCTAAGCGGATAAAAAATGGTAACTATAATTTATGGCGGAAGAGTACTTCTCTCTTCTCGCCACACTTCGACCTCGGCGCAGTAATATTGGTTCTATTGATGGAAGTTAGAGAAAGAGAGGGAGGGGGAGTTTTCAGGAGTTATGATATTACTGCGCCGAGGTCGAAGTGCTGCGAGAAGAGAGAAGTACTTGTTGATTAAATAATTAAACTAAATAAAATGAATTATTTGATGTTGGTTGGGAATATTCATTCACCATTACTGATTATTCTGAACCATGTATGCAAATATAGAAGACAAATTATAATTGAAGTCTTTAGTTTACCATACGCATGTCATGCTGTTGTAAAAGAAAGGATTCTTTTGTTTTATTGTAGTATATAATAAAGGTAGATTACTGCTACTTTCTGCATTTTGGAAAGAAAAAACTGGTTGCTGTTTTTCTGCAATGAAGAACTTGCTTTACTAAAATAGAATAAGGGAACTGCTGTTTGTAACCAGATGACTTTATTTATTTTTAGTTATTTATTTTTATTTAACCTTTTAATTAAGGAACCATTTAAAAAGATGGTTGAAAAGTGAAAATTAGATAAAGAGCTGATTGCTCAGGCACAATTTGGTCAGAGTTTACAAATGTTCAATTTGATTAATGCAGTCTCTGAGGGTTAAAATTTCAGATGCCTTCTGGAATAGAGCCTTGACAAAGGGAAGCAATGAACTGGAGTCTGTTAAGCAAAGAGGTGAAGAAGCAAAGACACGGCTGCAGAGAAGAAGAGGGAGGGGCTGATGGACTTGCAACTCCCCTCCTGAAAGAGGAGTACACACTTCTGCATGGAGAAAGGTTGACTTAAAGCAGGAAAAGGTGAATTTTTCACTTGAGACTTTTCCTAAGGGTGAAGAAAACATCCTGAAATGCAAAACTCTGGCAGGATCAATCAAAAGCCAGACTGAGAAGAGGCAGAGAAACAACGGAGACCAAACACCACAACATCAGGCCTTTGAGTGCCATCACAGATTGACGACCCAGTGCAACAACCAAACAGCTTCAACAGACTGAAGATCTAACCAGAAGCACTTCCATCCCTTCCCTTTGCACGCACAGGTGCTGCATATTTAATGATCACTATAGAGACTGCTTCAAATTTTGTTAATTATTTTATTAACTTTTTATTAATCTTGATTACTTACTGGTCTCACAGCAGTTCTTTGAATTCCGTGTTTTAACTAACGTTCTCAATCTGCTTTTCAATAGGTACCAGTCCAGCCTTGTGTCTAAAAGAATAAGGAATTTTGACAGACAGAAGTGTTGCTTGACTCACCAATCAGATAAAAATGGAGCTGGATTTGGCATAGCGAGGGCCATTTCATTAACCAACTAAGGGAAAATGCTGAATTATTGACAGCAATGCTGAACCCTTTGAAAAAAAATAAATAAATAAAGGGTAGACAAGATGTCTAATAGAAAAAATAGAGCTGATAAAATAAAAATAGTGGTCACTCCATTTTGTTTAATGGTAATTTACAAGGGCTAGATTGAATAAAGTAATAATAATAAATAAATTTAACTCCAATAGTCCAAAATCATGAAATCATAAATGCTGTCATCACTGGGGATAACAAGATAGAAATGTTGATGGCCATGGATCCTAGATTATGCAGAGATCTCCAATCCCCTTCTCAAAGTAGCTCATGAGCAATAACAAAAATCATATGACTAAATTTTAAATTAGACAAGTGACATTTGAGAAATTTCATAGTTCTCTCAACTGCACAATGCCTAAGACAATTATTCTAAACAAATTAATCTATTAGATTGTGTTAGAGGAAAAAGCGGTTGATACCTGCAGTGTTAAATTAAACTTTAGGATGACTGATGTTGTCCAGTTGAATATGACATTTAGACACTATGTGGAATGCTACCAGGTCTACGCTCAGTAAAGTAAAATAAAAAAAAAAAGGTTCAAGTTATCCTATTCAGAATCCATGGTATTCCACAGCTAAAACCATTCAATTCACAATCAGCTGAAATCTCAAGACAAAATATGTTTTTGGCCAAAAGGGGGGTGTGAAAGGGTGTGAAAGAGTGAGGAAAAGTATGAATGATGGTATTGTGGAGTGAAAGAAGGTGTCTGACGAGACACAGGCAAATCAATTATTTTGCCAAAACAGCTGTATGCAAAATTTAATATGTGGGCCCACAGGGCAAATAATGCCCAGTAGAATAATGACCGTGGATGAATTTGGTTAAGTTTCCTGGTCAGTACCTAGGTTATTGTTGTGGCAGAAAGAAAAACAGTGCCACACTTGCGCAGCGCATTACATGGGAAGGCAAAGCAAGCAAGTTTGCTCTGTCCACCCCACATCTAACTTTCTTTTAAAGCATATCATGATGGAGCTGATTCTGTGCCAAAAGGATAAAATATTGTCTTTCTGACTGTTAACATAAAGAACATGGGTTGAGGGTTTTCCAGGTCAAAATACCTATGCTACTGAGCAAGATAGGCCTAGAAGAAATTATCTAGTGAAATAGTGAAACTCAGTTTATAAAACAAAGAGATAACTGAATTAGCAAGTTGTTGAGAATAAATGTGTAATGAGTTGAAAAATAGTAAGAATAGAGATAACTAAACCCAAATTCTTTATTATATTAGAGAAAATGGGTATTCGACCTATGCTCATTGTATTGATAGCAATGAATTTGTGAGAGCTCAAAAAAGGGGCCAGGACAGCCCTCAACCCACAGGAAATTTCCACAGGTCACACCAAGAAGGATAACTGGACAGATGAGCAAATGAGCATGCTTGATATCACTAACAAAAACTCTGAAAGATTCCACCTACAGGTGCAGCAGTTCTGTCAAGGCCAGTGAATGGTTTGCTCCACCATTAAGGACCAGTGAGTGTGCAGTTATGATCTCAAGGAAGAATCTTACATTGATCAGCAAAATAGCTGCAAAGTGACACCTGGGTCCATCTCTCTCTCCTTAAAATACGCCAACCAGCTTCAGCAACCCTACACAGCATAAAGTGAGGGATGAAGGGCGTGCTAGTAACTACCCTCCCTTGCCAATGAGGGAAAGACCAATGCAACGACTCGCAAAGAGTCACCCTGGTGAAGATGGAATGATTGATGGGACAGCTAACAAATGATCAAAATACTTGGGAGCCAACAAATGGAAAAGATGAAGTGGAAAGAGAAGGAAAAAGACAAGCAGACAACTCAGGAGAAAGTGACAAGGAGAGACCAGTGACGCAAGATGAAATGCAAACTGGGCCTCTTAATAGTGAACCATCGCTCTGAGACCCTCGCTGTTATTACAACTAGTGCGTGCCCGCACTTCAAAACACGCAGCACGTTTTAAATCGCAGCCTTTGCGATTCAAAAATTGCACTAAGCAATACCACAATTCATAATTAATGTTGGTATATCATGCAGCCCTAGACTGAACTGTGTGTGAGTATGTGTGTGCGTGTCATTGAAATGCAAATTTAGCAACAGCCAGGTGACTTTGAGTGACCCACCTTGTTCCACTCTGCGACCCACCGCTTGAAAACCCTTCTAAAATCTAAAAATCTAGTGAAATCGGAATAGATGTAGTGAAAGGGAGGCAAATGCTTTATAGAAAGAGGCAGAGAGTAAATGTCTTTAGAAATGGTACCCAAAAAATGGCCAAAGGAAGGGACATTTGATGTGGCATTGTGTGAGGAATTGGAAACTCTGATAAAAAAACTATAAAACTAAAAGAGTCAGTAAAAAAGAGAAAAAAAGAAGCAAAACGAGATAAAGAAAAAGAAGTGTTAGCTATGTTTAAAAAAGAAGGGGAAAACACTTTAAAAAGTATAAAACAGGCCAGGAAGATACTGAAAGAGGCAGACAGAAAGACAAGCAAAAAGGAGATGTTGTTTTCCGAACCATAAATAAATAAATTGGAGAGACGGAGAAGTAAGTTGTTGGACAGTAGTGAGGAAGTGAATGGTGAAGAGGAGTTATTTGATACAAGGAAACGGGAACAGGGCAGAAAAAAGGGGACACTCAGACCACTGGCTGCACAACTCCCAATTTTAATCAAAGGTGCACAGGGACAATATGTTCCCTGGGCTTTACAGGACCTCGAGGGGCTAGTCATTCGCCTCCCTGATATTCATGAGGGCGCAGGAAAATGGATAAGAGTATTTGAAGAAGAGACAATGGGCAAACTTTTGACTGGGGGGGACATTAAAGCTTTGCTGGCTGAAATTACAGGAGAGGCAAGAGAACAAATTTGACAATGTGTCTGAAGACCATGTTATGCCTAATGCACCTAATAATGCAAATCCAAGCTCAACCAATAGAAAGCAACCAGACTTCCCTTCAATTAACTTTTCAACCATTGAATAACAGTGATAATGATATCAACTCAACAGAGCCAATGATAATCCAAAATCGTAGAGACACAGATTATAATATACAAGGGGACGAAGAAGTTAGTCAAAATGATAAATTATGGGAAACAGCTCAAAATAATGAATGGTATAAATGGGCAGCTTTTACTGCTAGAGAAGCAAGGAAAGAAAATTGCTTGCAATGCTCCAAATCTCCATTAAACAAAGTGGTAGCCATACCAAATCCACATGACTACCAAAAATGTGCTATTGTTTGGTATATAGATAAGAAAAATTATTGGAAATCTGGACTTCCTTCTAGAGCTCCAGAACTTTTAGCACTTAGAACAATGAAAGGAAATAAAATAACAGCTGAAGAATGTGAAAATCAAACTATTGCTTTACCTTCTATAGAAATTTATGAAGACCAATCATTAATAATAGCAGACTTCTTTTGGATCTGTGGAAGTGAGACATTGTTGCCTTCTTTACCAGTTGGATGGAAAGGTATGTGCGTAAGAGTATGATTGCTTCAAGAACTTAACATAGCACAATGGGGAACAGAACAAAGAGTAAACAAGGAAGACAACAGAATTAAAGAGGTTATAAGCCAGACCCCAAGGTATATTTAGACTCAATTGGACAAACGAGAGGGATTCCTAATGAATTCAAGGCAAGAGATGAAGTGAAAGCAGGTTTTGAATCAATATTTGTTTGGATCACACCTGCCAAAAATGCAGAGTGAATTAATTACATTTATTATAATCAACAAAGATTCATTAATTATACTGACGATGCGTTAACCTTATTAGGAGACCAAGTGCACTTAACAAGTAGAATGACGTGGCAAAACAGACAGGCCCTTAATTGGCTTTTAGCTGATAGGGGAGGAGTCTGTATTATGTTTGGAGATCAATGTTGTACTTTTATACCAAATAATACTGCCCTTGGAAAAGCTTTTAGTGAAGTGATGATTAAAATTAAAAAATTAAGAGCTGAAGTTACAGCAAATGCAGGACGAGACAAACAAATTTGGGATTGGTTTGATCTGAAATTTGGAGCATGGGGAGCATGGTTTGCTAAACTAGGAATGTTTTTAGGAGCTGCTATATTAATAGGAGGATTATTATTTTGCTGTGTATTACCCGTATTAAGAACATTAGTCGTCAATGCTACTGTTAAGCAAATAGAAATGATAAAAGTCCCAAATAATCAACAAATAATCACAGAAAGAAACTTGGATGAATATTATGAAGGATTGCAAAACAAACTGATCTTAAATGATCAAATTTTGGATGATAGTTCCAGTGACTCTGATGAGTATGAAGAAGAGGTGTAAAGATGAGCCATACCCTGGGTGTAAATGCTAGCCTAACCTCTGCCCAAGGGTGGCCCTCTACGATGCACAAAGTATCTGGGCTGAAGATCAACGGATCCGGACTATTTTTCTTTTGACATTCAATGTATTATGTTTTGAATGTGCTTTTATGTCTTTTATACATAACTGTGACAACCACAGGCAAGCGCTGAACCAAATGCATGCTCATGCTTATAACATGGTTTTATCTTAAATAAGGCATTAAGGAGACAGGATCTTTTTACTTTCTCAATTAGAGGAAGACTTTTTGGCCCTGATGCTCCTCCAGAGTGCTGCTGCATCATCTAGTCATTGGTGATAAGACTGTGTGACTTGTTTAGTCCCTAGGTAGTGTTAACTGAACAGACTGAATTATGAAGTAGCACTCTGGGTAGACATAAGCAAATGTGAGACTTAATAAAGAAGAAGAGTTTTATTAGTCAAAGCATGAATTAATCAAATATAATCAAGGTGAATCTTGCCATCAATATATCTGTTTGATCTTCCATTATACTCGTAGGCTACTGAATAAAAAGTGCCTACGTGGCTGAAATATGCAGACAAGAAACATCTGGAAGAATATAGGGGGGCTTTTGTCTGTACCATAACACGTCTTAGGGCCCCTTCTCTCTAGGGAGGAATCAGATTGTATGTATAAGGAAAACTCTATGAAATGTATAGAACACGCCTTAAAAGAAAAACTGTATAAAAGAGGCAGCACAAAAGCATTCTGGAGATTTTTTCTGCAGAAAACTTCTCAGCTTTGTTCTTGTAATAAAGTCTATCTTCTAGCATCAAAACCCCAAGACTTTGAGAGTGATTCTTCAAGACAGCGGCAGTAGCCACCACAAATTGGCGTCACGAACAGGAGCAGAGGGTGAAAGACCACTTCGGGCTGGCTTGGCAAACGGCACAGATTCTGTGGCCACTAAAGGTAGGCAATTTTTGCTTATATAAGTTTGTGCTGTTTGCCAGTTAGCCCTCGGTGGTAAGGACACTCAGGATTGCTCTTTCAAATTTAAATAACAAAAAGAAAAAAGGGTTCTGATTCCAGAAGAAATAACTGCATGCATTTATCTGGTTTACTGTTAGGAAGGCCTGATAGGTAGCCTAAATTGAAACTAGATAGAGTAGGCAGACATACATTGCTAGCAATGGTCTGCGTTTATTTTAGACTGGGCCTGTAGGGACAGAAATAAACATGAAGCAGATGTAGTATAGGAAGCTCGAAAGACCTACGGATACCGCCCTGATTAAAAATACAGGGGTCTGCACGGGTAGGCAAAAAGACCTACGGATACTGCCCTGATTAAAAATAAATAAATAAAATAAAAAAAAGGTGTAAGGGAGATTACAGGGGTCTGCACGGGTAGGCAAAAATTCCTGTCTGAGCGCTGTTTTTTTACTGAGAGAGAGAGAAAGGGGGATTAAAGGAAAACGCCAACGTTTTTCCATATTCCAATATGTTTTTCCCTCAACTTAGACGATTTAATAAGTACCTCTCCCATCTCAGTGCGTGCACTTAATCACTCTAGCACGGCGCCACTATGCTAGCATTTAGCTTAGCACCATTCATTCCTTAGGATCCAAACAAAGATGAATTTAGAGGCTACCAAACACTTCCATGTTTTCCCTATTTAAAGACGTTTACATGAGTAGTTACACGAGTAAGTATGGTGACACAAAATAAACAGTGGCGATTTTCTAAGCGGATAAAAAATGGTAACTATAATTTATGGCGGAAGAGTACTTCTCTCTTCTCGCCACACTTCGACCTCGGCGCAGTAATATTGGTTCTATTGATGGAAGTTAGAGAAAGAGAGGGAGGGGGAGTTTTCAGGAGTTATGATATTACTGCGCCGAGGTCGAAGTGCTGCGAGAAGAGAGAAGTACTTGTTGATTAAATAATTAAACTAAATAAAATGAATTATTTGATGTTGGTTGGGAAAATTCATTCACCATTACTGATTATTCTGAACCATGTATGCAAATATAGAAGACAAATTATAATTGAAGTCTTTAGTTTACCATACGCATGTCGTGCTGTTGTAAAAGAAAGGATTCTTTTGTTTTATTGTAGTATATAATAAAGGTAGATTACTGCTACTTTCTGCATTTTGCAAAGAAAAAAACTGCTTGCTGTTTTTCTGCAATGAAGAACTTGCTTTACTAAAATAGAATAAGGGAACTGCTGTTTGTAACCAGATGACTTTATTTATTTTTAGTTATTTATTTTTATTTAACCTTTTTATTAAGGAACCATTTAAAAAGATGGTTGAAAAGTGAAAATTTACTGGTCTCACAGCAGTTCTTTGAATTCCGTGTTTTAACTAACGTTCTCAATCTGCTTTTCAATAGGTACCAGTCCAGCCTTGTGTCTAAAAGAATAAGGAATTTTGACAGACAGAAGTGGTGTTTGACTCACCAATCAGATAAAAATGGAGCTGGATTTGGCATAGCGAGGGCTATTTCATTAACCAACTAAGGGAAAATGCTGAATTATTGACAGCAATGCTGAACCCTTTGAAAAAAATAAATAAATAAAGGGTAGACAAGATGTCTAATAGAAAAAATAGAGCTGATAAAATAAAAATAGTGGTCACTCCATTTTGTTTAATGGTAATTTACAAGGGCTAGATTGAATAAAGTAATAATAATAAATAAATTTAACTCCAATAGTCCAAAATCGTGAAATCATAAATGCTGTCATCACTGGGGATAACAAGATAGAAATGTTGATGGCCATGGATCCTAGATTATGCAGAGATCTCCAATCCCCTTCTCAAAGTAGCTCATGAGCAATAACAAAAATCATATGACTAAATTTTAAATTAGACAAGTGACATTTGAGAAATTTCATAGTTCTCTCAACTGCACAATACCTAAGACAATTATTCTAAACAAATTAATCTATTAGATTGTGTTAGAGGAAAAAGCGGTTGATACCTGCAGTGTTAAATTAAACTTTAGGATGACTGATGTTGTCCAGTTGAATATGACATTTAGACACTATGTGGAATGCTACCAGGTCTACGCTCAGTAAAGTAAAAAAAAAAAAAAAAGGTTCATGTTATCCTATTCAGAATCCATGGCATTCCACAGCTAAAACCATTCAATTCACAATCAGCTGAAATCTCAAGACAAAATATGTTTTTGGCCAAAAGGGGGGTGTGAAAGGGTGTGAAAGAGTGAGGAAAAGTATGAATGATGGTATTGTGGAGTGAAAGAAGGTGTCTGACGAGACACAGGCAAATCAATTATTTTGCCAAAACAGCTGTATGCAAAATTTAATATGTGGGCCCACAGGGCAAATAATGCCCAGTAGAATAATGACCGTGGATGAATTTGGTTAAGTTTCCTGGTCAGTACCTAGGTTATTGTTGTGGCAGAAAGAAAAACAGTGCCACACTTGCGCAGCGCATTACATGGGAAGGCAAAGCAAGCAAGTTTGCTCTGTCCACCCCACATCTAACTTTCTTTTAAAGCATATCATGATGGAGCTGATTCTGTGCCAAAAGGATAAAATATTGTCTTTCTGACTGTTAACATAAAGAACATGGGTTGAGGGTTTTCCAGGTCAAAATACCTATGCTACTGAGCAAGATAGGCCTAGAAGAAATTATCTAGTGAAATAGTGAAACTCAGTTTATAAAACAAAGAGATAACTGAATTAGCAAGTTGTTGAGAATAAATGTGTAATGAGTTGAAAAATAGTAAGAATAGAGATAACTAAAACCAAATTCTTTATTATATTAGAGAAAATGGGTATTCGACCTATGCTCATTGTATTGATAGCAATGAATTTGTGAGAGCTCAAAAAAGGGGCCAGGACAGCCCTCAACCCACAGGAAATTTCCACAGGTCACACCAAGAAGGATAACTGGACAGATGAGCAAATGAGCATGCTTGATATCACTAACAAAAACTCTGAAAGATTCCATCTACAGGTGCAGCAGTTCTGTCAAGGCCAGTGAATGGTTTGCTCCACCATTAAGGACCAGTGAGTGTGCAGTTATGATCTCAAGGAAGAATCTTACATTGATCAGCAAAATAGCTGCAAAGTGACACCTGGGTCCATCTCTCTCTCCTTAAAATACGCCAACCAGCTTCAGCAACCCTACACAGCATAAAGTGAGGGATGAAGGGCGTGCTAGTAACTACCCTCCCTTGCCAATGAGGGAAAGACCAATGCAACGACTCGCAAAGAGTCACCCTGGTGAAGATGGAATGATTGATGGGACAGCTAACAAATGATCAAAATACTTGGGAGCCAACAAATGGAAAAGATGAAGTGGAAAGAGAAGGAAAAAGACAAGCAGACAACTCAGGAGAAAGTGACAAGGAGAGACCAGTGACGCAAGATGAAATGCAAACTGGGCCTCTTAATAGTGAACCATCGCTCTGAGACCCTCGCTGTTATTACAACTAGTGCGTGCCCGCACTTCAAAACACGCAGCACGTTTTAAATCGCGGCCTTTGCGATTCAAAAATTGCACTAAGCAATACCACAATTCATAATTAATGTTGGTATATCATGCAGCCCTAGACTGAACTGTGTGTGAGTATGTGTGTGCGTGTCATTGAAATGCAAATTTAGCAACAGCCAGGTGACTTTGAGTGACCCACCTTGTTCCACTCTGCGACCCACTGCTTGAAAACCCTTCTAAAATCTAAAAATCTAGTGAAATCGGAATAGATGTAGTGAAAGGGAGGCAAATGCTTTATAGAAAGAGGCAGAGAGTAAATGTCTTTAGAAATGGTACCCAAAAAATGGCCAAAGGAAGGGACATTTGATGTGGCATTGTGTGAGGAATTGGAAACTCTGATAAAAAAACTAAAAGAGTCAGTAAAAAAGAGAAAAAAAGAAGCAAAAAGAGATAAAGAAAAAGAAGTGTTAGCTATGTTTAAAAAAGAAGGGGAAAACACTTTAAAAAGTATAAAACAGGCCAGGAAGATACTGAAAGAGGCAGACAGAAAGACAAGCAAAAAGGAGATGTTGTTTTATTTAATATTGTCAAAATTATCCACAAATAATGTTGTTGTTTTTTCCGCTCAAAAACTGAGCGGAAAAAGTCCCCCCCCCCCCCCCCAAGGAGAGTTCCCAAGGGAAAGGAAGAAGTAACGGGGGAGATGAAAATGGAAGGTCAAGTAGAAATGGAACCAGCTGTAAAAAAAAAAAAAAAAAGCAGGGAACAGAAAAGGGAAAGTGAAAGATATTTACCTATGGATTGTTATAAACAAGCACGCATAGCCTTAGAAATGATGAAAACAAACCACGAAGACAAAACAGAATTTGAGGAAGTGTTAGAAAAAATAAAGAGGAAAGATAGAGAAATTGAAGCACAGCTAGAGGCTATGGAAGAAGGGATGGAAAAGAAAATAAGAGAATCGGGAAAAAAGATCCAAGAGGTAAATAAATTGGAGAGACGGAGAAGTAAGTTGTTGGACAGAGTGAGGAAGTGAATGGTGAAGAGGAGTTATTTGATACAAGGAAACGGGAACAGGGCAGAAAAAAGGGGACACTCAGACCACTGGCTGCACAACTCCCAATTTTAATCAAAGGTGCACAGGGACAATATGTTCCCTGGGCTTTACAGGACCTCGAGGGGCTAGTCATTCGCCTCCCTGATATTCATGAGGGCGCAGGAAAATGGATAAGAGTATTTGAAGAAGAGACAATGGGCAAACTTTTGACTGGGGGGACATTAAAGCTTTGCTGGCTGAAATTACAGGAGAGGCAAGAGAACAAATTTGACAATGTGTCTGAAGACCATGTTATGCCTAATGCACCTAATAATGCAAATCCAAGCTCAACCAATAGAAAGCAACCAGACTTCCCTTCAATTAACTTTTCAACCATTGAATAACAGTGATAATGATATCAACTCAAAAGAGCCAATGATAATCCAAAATCGTAGAGACACAGATTATAATATACAAGGGGATGAAGAAGTTAGTCAAAATGATAAATTATGGGAAACAGCTCAAAATAATGAATGGTATAAATGGGCAGCTTTTACTGCTAGAGAAGCAAGGAAAGAAAATTGCTTGCAATGCTCCAAATCTCCATTAAACAAAGTGGTAGTGAATGTGTTTTTATGTCTTTTATACATAACTGTGACAACCACAGGCAAGCGCTGAACCAAATGCATGCTCATGCTTATAACATGGTTTTATCTTAAATAAGGCATTAAGGAGACAGGATCTTTTTACTTTCTCAATTAGAGGAAGACTTTTTGGCCCTGATGCTCCTCCAGAGTGCTGCTGCATCATCTAGTCATTGGTGATAAGACTGTGTGACTTGTTTAGTCCCTAGGTAGTGTTAACTGAACAGACTGAATTATGAAGTAGCACTCTGGGTAGACATAAGCAAATGTGAGACTTAATAAAGAAGAAGAGTTTTATTAGTCAAAGCATGAATTAATCAAGTATAATCAAGGTGAATCTTGCCATCAATATATCTATTTGATCTTCCATTATACTCGTAGGCTACTGAATAAAAAGTGCCTACGTGGCTGAAATATGCAGACAAGAAACATCTGGAAGAATATAGGGGGGCTTTTGTCTGTACCATAACACGTCTTAGGGCCCCTTCTCTCTAGGGAGGAATCAGATTGTATGTATAAGGAAAACTCTATGAAATGTATAGAACACGCCTTAAAAGAAAAACTGTATAAAAGAGGCAGCACAAAAGCATTCTGGAGATTTTTTTCTGCAGAAAACTTCTGTAATAAAGTCTATCTTCTGGCATCAAAACCCCAAGACTTTGAGAGTGATTCTTCAAGACAGCGGCAGTAGCCACCACAATGACAAAAGGGACAACTAAATCCTTTTCTCCATTATTTTCTACTATGGCCTGATTCACCTCTTCTGTCTTTGAATGAGGCACTATATCAATTAAGCTACTGGTGGATGGCCTGGGTTCAGCTTGGATTGGGTCAGGAACATTATTTGTTGTTCCTTCATTCCCAACTTGCACACTGTTTTCACTTGAGGAATCTTGTACGTTTGTGCCATTTTTGTCTGGACAAACACCCACGAGATTCCCCATTTTGCCACAGCCAAAGCACTTCATCACATCAGTACTTACAAAGACCGTCAAAGTCATTAACTCTAAATTTCAGATTCAGGTTAAGCTCAGTTCTATTACCTTTCAGGATCATATAAGTAAATCTCCTGAAAGATACTACACATTTAATCAAGTCTGACTTACTTCCGAGAGTAATTTTTTGCTTTTTACGTGTGTGTATGTGTCTGTAAAATACGGAACGGCAAAGCAGATGAGAATTTACTTCCGGTGCACTGCCCACCAATAAGAGCTCTGCATGCTCAAGTACGAGAGAATGTTGTGGTCGATAGTGTCGAACGCAGTGCTAAGATCCAGTACCACTAATAGAGAGATACAACCATAATCGGATGATAAGAGCAGGTCATTTGTAACTCTAATGAGAGCAGTCTCAGTACTTTGATACAGTCTAAATCCTGACTGGAAAACCTCATAGATACCATTTTTCTCTGAGAAAGAACATAGTTGTGAGGATACTACCTAGTATCTTTGACAGAAAAGGGAGATTCAAGATCAGTCTATAATTAACTAATTCTTTTGGGTCAAGTTAACTTAGCGAATGAGTTGAATTGTTCCTCAGTGCACTGTGCACAATCTTTAGTGCACTGTCTGATGTGATACTGTAGCTGACGGCTGCATGGTTACAATTTTATCTCTGGTTTTGTGTTTATTTTTGGAACTGATTTTTCAGAGGCCTACGTAACTCAGTTTTTGAGCGGAAAAAACAACAACATTATTTGTGGATAATTTTGACAATATTAAATAAAATATGTATAAAAAATTGCACTGTTTATCAAACTAGCATGCTCTAATGTTTAACCAAGAAATTTGTTTTGAAATGCTTATATCTTGTAAAAATAAAAAAAATAAAAAATAAAAAAAATAGCACAAAAAGTACACTTGTGGTGTTCCCGGCCTACCAAAAATAGCTTATAAATCTCTTGTTGTGCTATATCATCACCAAAAATGGGATTCAATCTTTTTGTCAACTAGTTTTCATTCAGTTAGGATTAGTTTTGTATTTAATTTTGATACTGACTGATTGTAGGCCTTATTGATCTTAGCTTTATTCATCAAAAATGACCGTCCATTGAAAATGAATGGGGGAGATTGGAAATCTGAGAAATATTTAGTGTTCAGAAGCATGTTGATCATGTTCATGTTCACATATGTATTTGTGCCTGCAAATACACAGCTCAAAAAATTAAGAGAACACCTAAATCACACACTGGATCTCAATGAATGAAATATTCAATTAAAAAAATCTTTAGTTATATACATTCTATATGTGAATGTCAATGGAAACCACAATCATCAACACACTGAGGGCTGGATTCAAAATTACACGAAAAATCAATGTAAATAACTAAAGTTACAGGCTGATCTAGCTTGCATGAAGTTCATCACAGCAACATCGGATGCTCCGATACATTTCTGACAGGACCACTATCGTCAAAGGATAGACACTTAGCATACAGTTTGGTTTGGCGGTATGGTTCTGTTCTGGGCAAAAACTCCCTGCCCATCCATGCAGCCTGTCATGAATGAGCAGGGAGAGCAGCAATAATAACCCCCAAACGATATGTCAGAACCCCCCAAACCACAACTGATAGCAAATCTGAAAGAAGCATGTCCTTCTGGAATAACATACTGGGGCAGCAGCGAAGGGGTGCTCTTCTTATCAGCAGCTTAAGAAGAGCAGCGAGCCCCTTTAATGCAGTACCTGAAAAAGGTTAAAGATGCAGAAAACCCACTAGAATTGACAGCCTAGTTTGCAGCAAACGCAGCGTACTGCAGCCATAGAGCGAGCAAATGATCTGATTCGAACCACAGGTTCAACCTGACCTAAAAGCTTCAGAATCCATTTAAACTCTAAACAACAGCATATAATGAATCAATAAATCGACTCTTCAGTTACAGGTTTGTCACCTTCCATTGTCATTTGCGCTCATTGTGTTATGTGTCCACAAACTGACAACCCACGTGAGCGTAGACAATTTCTTTATCAATATACTCGATGCTTTGTGCAATAAGCTTGATGCTTACTTAAATCACAGCATGTTGCAATAATAGGAGAACTTAAAGGTGACATCATGAAAATCTAACTTTTCCAGGTTTTAAGTGCTATAATCAGGTCCCCGGTGCATCTACCAGCCAAGGAAACGTGAAAAAGATTAACCCAGAACCTTTGTTTTGGTAAGCCTTTTTCTGCAAGCCTCTGAAAAAATGAGCGCGTCTGATCTCGCTCCCCTAGTGAGGTTGCAAAGGGATCTCAATATAATATTACCGCCCATTAATCTGTAAGTTTCCACCCACAGCGCCGTCATTTTGATTTCGCAAGCGACAACGGTGTACCAGTTCTAATGCCATGGCGAAAGTTTGAGCAAAACATGCTAACTGTTCTGTCTTTGGCTGCACAGACGAGCACACAACACTATTTACAGTCGCAGCCTCAAAGGAGACAACAGAGCAGTGGATTTATTGATTTATTTACTGTATATTGCTGCTGCCACACAGATCTAAAATAAACATGCGATTTATTTCCCAGCTGTTTACCTTCACAGTCATAACTGACTGTTTTTGTAACGTATGCGTGTTTTTAACGTAAATGTTTGTGAATGAGTACAGTACTACTCACATGCTGTGAGAGCCAATTTCTGTCCATGTGCTTCGGATGTGTGCACTCAGAAAACTGTATATCACAAGTTTAAACTAATATGGTTTAAAACGCATGATTTCAGCGCGATAAACATGTTAATCAGAACCAAAACAGATGTTTTCAGCAGGTACTAGTGATGTTACGTTCGTGAACGAATCGTTCTTTTTGAACGAATCGTTCTTTTTGAACGAATCTTTTAAGTGAACGAATCATTCTTCACGAAACAGCTTCACGCTATTAGCAGTGCATGCGCACATCAGTGAACCGGGTAGTAGTTAGGACTGTTTCACCCTGTCAAAGAATGACTAAACCTCGAGCCAATAGCCTTCGAGTATGAGATGTGACGGAGCATGTGATTTGTTGAATGTACTAGTGAACGAATACGCCCATCACTGACCAAGTTGCTGTTTTGAGTCTGAACGAGAGAGAGATCTCGTTCGTGAATGAGCTGAATGAACTGGTACATCTCGTTCGTGAATGAAAAGAACCAGTAGTTGAACGATAGAACTCGGCTCGTGTTGGTATATTTGCAACAAAGAAAAAAATTACACTTAACCATTGTAATGAAAACAGTGTAATAACGCAGTGTTTGTTAAATGTAACACAGACAGATTAACATTGTCATTTTTTAACTTGGTTTGAGCTAAGTGGTTTAGTTTTAAAATATTGTTTTAAAACAGTATTTTAAAACTAAAATACTGTTTAGTTTTAATTTAGTTTTTATTTGCACTACTATTTACCTGCTTCTATTACATTTGGAGAGAAACTTAAAATGTACATTTGTTTACTTGATTAAACTTTATACCACTCTTTACCAGTGTTTCTTATATTTTATTTTATACTCTTTTTAAATGTTGCCCTTATTTTGTATTTTTGCACTACTGTGTATATACTTGGATACTTTGCACTATACTTGGTATATTTTGCACTTTGAACAGTTTACTTGACTACTTACAGAGTAGGATACTGTAAGCACTGGTGTTTTGTGTGCATTTTGCAATATTTATTTTTTTATTGTTGTTGTTGTTTTATGTTTGAACAGTTTTCTTCTTTTAAATAAAAATTACTTCATTACGTTTGAGCCATGTCATGCACTTCTCTAAAAAATGTGACAGTATTGGTTAGGTCTCATTTACATCACGTCAGCGAATAGCATTCCAGTTCGGGCTGTGAAGGGGCATGTAATTGGTTGGATATACTGAATGAATACGCCCATCACTGACTGAGTTGCTGTTTTGAGTCTGAATGAGAGCGAGATCTCATTCGTGAACGAATTGAACGAACTGGGACATGTCGTTCATGAACGAATTGAACGAACTGGTACATGACATGTCGTTCGTGAATGAATGTGTACCGGGTAGGTCAGTCATTTTAGCATGTGAGTCAGTCTCCTTCAGCAATCAGCAGAAAGTGGATGCAAAGCGCAGCAGGTACTGTGCACATATACGCTTATTTATATATATATATTCATATTTAACATAGGCTACAGAACATAACTCCACGATTTATGAATGTGTAAAAGTCCGACCAAACAATTAAAAAGTTAATTATGCAAGAAAACCTTATGTTTTGGTCACCTGAACCTTATTTTATTTATTTAATGAGTAGATTACACATTTTAATAAAGTCAAATCAGTTTTTTGCAACACGTGGTAATGCAGTACAATCGATGACTTTAGACATGACACATAAGACACTCTTTTTTCGCCGCCTGCTGGCGTATATATATGTAATTTGAAGAAATGATTACTGAACGAATCAGTGAACGAATCATTTTAGTGAACGAACTGAAAATGAACGAATCCCTGGTAAGAATCAAAATTTCCATCACTAGCAGCTATCAGCTGTAATGAGGCAGCTCTCTTCTGGAAAAGGGGGCGGGGAGCATCAGCTCATTTGCATTTAAAGACACATGCTCTAATATAGAGTGTTTCTGCTTCCACTCAAAATAGGCACTTTCAAAATGATATAATAAATGATCTGTGGGGTATTTTGAGCTGAAACTTCACAGTTACATTCTGGAGACCCCTGAGAATTATATTACGTATTGTAAAAAGGGCCATAATGTCACCTTTAAAGAAATAGCATTCCCAATACCAGATGAACCATTAGCAGCAAGCATATTTTGAGAACAATCATATTCCTTAAACAACAGCTTAACATTAGCTTCTTGCTGTTAAAGTTTAACCGGGAACCAGCACTTGCAGTAACAACCTATGGCTTAAGACACAAGCAGTTCTAGCACAAACATGATACTGAACATTAGATAAGCCTTAACAAGCGGCAAAATCCCAATACCCTGATAGCTTTAAAGCAAGACCTTCTGCATAGCATAGACTCGGGCAGCATGCCCTTTACAGAAGGAGAGCATTAGTGAAGGGGTGCTCTTCTTTAATAAGCAGCTGAGAAGAGCAGCATGCGCCTTAATGCAGTACAGCATACGGTGAATACCCGAGTTTAGGCAAAAGGCATGTTACCCTAATCCAGATAATCGTTAGCATAAACAACAACCTGTAGTAGCAAAATCTACATCCTGCACTTTGTGTAGAGCACATTACCGATACACTATAGCTAAGCAACAGTATATCGCTGATTTAAACACAGCTGTGAAAAATAGACGGATAAGTTTAATGAACAGCATTCCCAATACTAGATGAGCCTTAGGCAGCAAACCTGTTTCATGTCAGACAGCCTAAAACAATCTATTAAAACCAAGCCTCAGCTGTGGTAAGATTAACTACTTAATGTTAATATTACTAGCATTACAATTACAACCAATAAACCTAAAGTAACAGCTTGCCTAGCAAACAACATGTACTAAACAGCTAGCCTTAAACAACGAGCAAGATTTGACAATAGCATATTTGCCGCCTAGCATGAGCCATGAGAATGAAATGAGAACTTAGCTTAACTTGTGAAGACATCAGAGATGAATAAGGGTGAAATGGCCAGTTGTTGTTTTTTTTTTTTTTTTTTTTTAAATGAAATGTTGCTTATGGGGGAAGCATCACCCCAAGCTCAGCAAGTGAGGCCATGCAACAGCGTATTGTTTGAGCTGCTTAGCAACTGTGGTCATGAAAGGGGGAAGCATGCACCCCTAGCAGCATCAAGTCTTATACAATAGCATGTTGTATATTATCCAATTAAAGTGTCTAACATGCTATTGATTGTATTAAGGTGGAAGCTTCACCCCAAGCTGGGCAACGAGAATGCGCAGCAAGCGTGTTGCTTTGAACTGCTTTAAGCAATTATGTGATCGTAAGGGGGAAGCATACACCATTAGCAGCAGCAAGTTTAAGACAACATGATAATAGTATTGTATATACTGTATGTAGCCTATATATGTACCACATTTTTTGGGGGGGGGGGGGAAGCGTCACCCCAAGCTGAACAATGAGGATGCGCAGCAAGCGTATTGCTTTGAGCTGCTTAAAGCAAATTATGTGATTGTAAAGGGGGAAGCATACACCCCTGGCAGCAGTAAGTTAAAAGCATATCGTATAATGCATGGTTTAGTATAGAGCTTGTGAAACTACATCATTGCACATGACATTCTGGGTAGTCACCGCCATGTTTTAGACACGCCAGAAGCGTACAATGACAACAAATACAAATCACCAGAGAAAATGACTGCATTTATGTTAAACCTTCCCAAGCGCTCCTTGCACTTGCTTAGGAATAAATGGATGAATATTTAAATCCTTTGTGTTCATTTGAGTGCTCAGTGATCACGGAGTGATCGTAACGAGCTAAATCTCCATATCACACCTATCATCCTAAACGTGTTTTCGTACATATATACTCATTAGAGGTCTGCAATCCCGTCGGGTCCCGACACGCTGAGTCCGTTCAGGCCAGGGCCAAATTTCCTATTTATTTATTTATTTATTTATTTATTTATTTATTTATTTATTTTTTTTTTTTACACAGATCGGGCTCGGATCGGACTCTGCCTCATTTAGCTTCTCTCCTTTTATTGTGCCCATATATACGCGAGCACATATGGCTACTGTAAGAAATACTGATTATATTATAAATAGCCTATTATACATCGCCTTCGCAATATGCAACGCATATACGCTCGCATTAGCATACAGGTGACCATGCAGAGCATCAGGGAGAAGTTGGAGCGTGGGGAGTTCCCAATACTTTGGGAAAAGCTGCATTTTGGATCATCCATGCATTTGATGATGATCCTGACTCGCCATCTCCTCATTGGTTGCGCCTTTAGAGAGAAATGCATCTTTAGGGATTTTGTAATGAAAGAGTTTTTGTTTTCGATTCGAATGATTTTGTTTTAAAATAGTAATTCAAAGCTTTCTATAGATACTATATCAAGTCAGTGAGGCAAGTATTCGCTGTTTCGGTTTTTCAGAAGCCCTCCTGCTCAAAACCGAAACTGCTTTTTTTAATTTTTTTATTTTTATTTTATAAAAGCACATTTTGTTGATATTGTGAGTGCACACAAATAAAAGTAGACCCTTCACAGTTCCGAACAAGTAGCCTATTACGCTTACCTTTATGAGCAAAAATGACAGAGTATTTTGAAATGTTTCCAATGCAAGTTATCGCTCTGGTGCCTCCATGTCCTGTAAAGCGCGCTTCAGCTTCCACTCTCCGCTCAAACGACTGGATATGCGCCAGTGCACATTTATCTATGTTAAGCGTTTAAACTAATATTGTGGAGCTGTTTTATAACTATAAATTTAATTTTAGATTAGTCGGGATGATTTGAGAAGGCTAAATTGATCAAACACTAGCTAGCCTAATGGCTAGCCTAAGGCCCTCCAGCAGGCTGCCAGCACAGGGCCACTGAGACTTTGCTCATTGGCAAAACGCTGGCCCTTTAGCGTTGGCCCTGCATGGGCAGCCCTCACTTAGCCCCCAGGAAGCCCTCACTAGGCCCACACAGGGCCCGCACTATTAATCTACAACAATAAATGTGTTTCACTATAAATACTTTTCAGCTACTATAACTTAAGTCTTTTGGAAAAATAGTTATTATACGTCTGAAATGGAAGCAGTCACCACATAACTAATGTCTGTATTGACAAAAATGTACAGTAGTCAAAGGGATTTAAAATCAATTGATTTATTAAATACAAGATAGAAAACATTCAATTCAGATTAATAATGCTAATTTAACATTCTGAAAGGGACTACAAATTATCTATACAAATATAAAAATAATACAAATTAACATAAAAATAAAAAATACCAAATTGTTACTGTGACCTCTGTTTTGGTGTGCTAAAGTATTCATTGGCAAAGCTCACTCTTCTCCCGAGGTCGACAGATGGTGGTAACAATCCTTTCGTCCACAAGCAGTCGGCTAGTGTGGGCTGCTCACAGAGAGCCCGCGGTGAGCCCAAAGCTGTGGGCCCTGTCTGGGTAAGCCCACACTGGGCCTGTTTAGGTTTTGTGTGGGCTGGCTCTAGCCCACTGTGCCCGCAAAAAGCCACCATGGGCCCCACAGGAACATGTTGTATACAGGAACAAACCGTATCTAGGGCCCTCACATTCTTACTGTCCTCAATTAAAGTTTGGATGTGTGGCTCTAATTCTGAAGTTTTCTCTGTCAACTTAACTATTTCCCTGCATTTATCACATGTGAATCCCTTGCTGCTGACAGAGACAGATATACTGTACATGTGGCAAGCAGTGCAGGTGACAATGGAAGGAGAAGTCATTACTCACCGTGATTGTAGAATAATTCTGACTCAACACAGTTGTTTGATGTACTCGCTAGGAAACACGAATGGAGATGTGACTGGCAAGCTAACAGGCAGCGCTCGTGGTTTGGATTAAAAGATTCAAGGCGAAAGATGTCAAATTAGTTTGGTAGATATTGTGAGAATGAAATTATACTTTAGCGGTTTAAAAAACAGAGAGTGATAGTAAGACAGAGATTCCAGCAGAAAAACAAGGCTACACGGAGCTACAACCGCAAACCACTCAGCAGCACGGCAGACAGGAACAGGAAGCGATTCCAACACCAACCCTGTACTCTCTGCTAAACGAAAAAAGCAAGCAGGTGGAAAAATATCGAGTGCAAGAATGAGGGGTATGATCTCACACTTGCGGTCTCGCACAGTTACTGAATGCCGCTTCCATTTCGCAGATGACATACTACGGATCTACTACAGGTGGCATCACCGGACCGCCTACCAAAGGCCACCATACTATGGATGCCTGCCAAGGGGAAAAGAAAGCAAGGCCAGCAGAGGCAAACCTGGCGCCGCTCATTCATTGATGATCTACGTGCTATCAGCCTGTCATGGGACGAAGCAGAAGTTGCAGCTGCTGATCGAGTCCGTTGGAGATTGCTTGTCACCCGAGCCACCAGCCGGGGCAGGAGGGACTAATTGCTAAGTAAGTAAGTAATATGGGCGCTCAGTATTTCTTTTTGTTTAATACATTTGGCCAAAATCTCATGATATAAAAGATGAACCGCTATGAACAGGATATTTAAAATGTACAAAAGTATATTAGTTACAACTAGATGGCAAATGCAAAGTCAAGACAAGTCAAGTGCTTTTTATTGTCATTCCTCCCTACACGAAGGAACGAAACACAGTATCTCCGAGAGAATCACAGTACAAAAATAGGGACATATCTAACAATTGCACAATACTAACAACATAGTGCAACAGACCATATGTGCAGCATTTGCTGAGTCTGCAAACTCTGCAATGAGGTATTAAATAAGGCATTAAATAAAATGTGCAATTTCTGAACATTAAGTGCAATTTCTGACCAATATATAATGTCCAGTATCCATTTTTATCCATTTCTGGTCCCCCAAGAGACACAGGTACAAGATGAGGGCATTGATCAGCCACAGATGTTATATAACCTGACCGCCTGAGGAAAGAAACTATTTCTCAGTCTTGTAGCTTGTGATCGCACACTTTGGAGTCTTCTTCCAGATGGAAGTAGGCATAACAGTCCAGCAGCGGGGTGAGCATTGTCCTTCATAATATTAGTTGTTCTCTTGAGACACCGCACTTTGTAGATGTCCTCCATAGATGGGAGACTAGATGCAGTGATCTTCTGGGCAGCCTTTACTACCCTCTGTAGGGAACTCCTGTCAGTAGCCGAGCAGCTGCCAAACCAGACTGTGATGTTGTTAGTCAGGATGCTTTCCACTATACAGCTGTAGAAGTTGATCATGATGATGTTACTCATGCCTGCTATTTTAAGTCATCTCAGAAAGTGTAGTCGTTGTTGTGCTTTCTTCAATAAAGAGGCGATGTTCTTGTTCCATGAGAAATCGTCTGTTATATGAACTCCCAAAAACTTGAAGCTTCCAACTATCTCCACTGCAGCATCATTTATAAGCAGTGGAGGGTGAGTAGTAGAAGATTTCTTGAAGTCAAAGATAATTTCCTTCGTCTAGCTGACATTGAGGGACAGATTATTGGTTTTGCACCAACACTCCAATACCTTCACCTCCTCTCTGTATGCTGACTCGTTGTTATGCGAGATGAGGCCCACCACTGTTGTATCGTCATCAAACTTAATGATATGATTGTCCTGATGGTGTGTGACACAATCATGGGTAAGTAGTGTGAACAGTAGTGGACTGAGGACACATCCCTGAGGTGCTCCGGTGTTCAGAATGAGAGAATGAGATGTCTTCTCATGTATCCTCACTACTTGGGTTCTATTTGTCAAAAAATTCAGGACCCAGTTACACATTGTGGCATTTAGTCCAAGTGCATGAAGTTTGCTGATGAGGGTCTGTGGCAAGATTGTATTAAATAAGGAACTGAAATCCACAAAAAGCATCCTGACATACCTGTTCTTGTCTTCCAGATGTGAAAGAGCCAAGTGGATGACATGCGATATGGCATCTGCAGTAGAACGGTTTTGTCTGTAAGCAAACTGTAAAGGGTCCAGTGTAGGTGGAATAATTGTCTTGATGTAAGCCATCACCAGCCGTTCAAAGCACTTCATGATAATTGACGTGAGTGCCACAGGGCGATAGTAATCAAGGCAAGTTACTGGTGTTCTTTGTGGTACAGGAATGATGATGGAAGTTTTGAGACATCCTGGTACTACAGACTGGGCCAACGATATATTAAAAATGTCTGTAAGGACATCTGTCAGCTGACTTGAACATTCTTTCGGCACCCATCCCGGAATGCCATCCGGGCCAGTAGCCTTGTGTGGATTCACTCTCTTCTCTGCTCTTCAAACACACAAAAACATTAGCCTTTATAGACAGTGTTTCTTGAGTAAAGAAAACACTGTAATTATTCAAACATCAGTTCTTTATTTACCCTTGCATTGCGAAGAAGTAGACGTCTGTCTTCAAACTGAGCGTCGCGGCACTTCATTCTGAATGGAGGTGGGGTGGTGTTATGAGGTTTGACTGACTGAGTTTGAGGATCCAATGGCAATATAAGGTTTAGTCACCGGCTCTTTTGAATGCTTTTCATGGGTTAAATATTTGTAAAACCCACAAACAGACATAACAGTGAACAATAGCACTGATTTAAAATAATAATAATGAAACATAATAGAGATAGGAGGATGTTGCTAAATTTCCACGGCACACCCGGCAACCTGTCACGGCACACTAGTGTGCTGCAGCACAGTGGTTGGGAAACACTGCTCTAATCCACAGGTGTCAAATTCAGTTCCTGGAGGGCCACAGCCCTGCAGAGTTTAGATTCAACTCTAATTAAAAGCACCTGATCCAGCAAATACTGAATTGAGTTCTTTTCCGCTTCTTTTTTGTTCATGGATGAACAAATACACACAAAATTACGTCAAAATGCATGTCTTTGCGAATATCCTAGTAAACACAGTTGGTATGTGAACAGCTGAGAAAGAAAACACTTGTATCAGTATATTTTATATCCATGCATTCCTCTTAAAGTGAAAGCAGACTAATAATAAACCTAATGCTGTCAAAGAAAAAAAAATCTCTCACTGTTCTTGACTGAATAACATTTCTAACTTTAATAAGGACTATTCTATATTTAATTTATACTGTGAAGACTATGAAGACTTGATTACATTAGTAAATTTTTGTATAGGCTACCTGAAAACTGAAAAAAAAACCCTGAAAAGCACTGTTTATTTAATTTGTGGCTTTGTATTTATTTTATGATATTGCTTGTAATTGGGAAAAGATTCTTAGTGCTGAACCCTGCATGTCTGCATGAGACCCAGACTGCAATGTACAGTAGCAAAAAAAATAAATAAATAAATAAAAAGAAGAAAGCAAAATAAGTTTTAAGAGCTTTATTTTTGTAATTTATTTGTGTATATTTATTATTCTACGTCAGTGTATTTTTCTACAACTGCAGTACCTCATTTTTGTTGTTTCCTAATGAGGATTTACACTATATTTTACACATTGCACATTTTTTGCACAGCCTGAAATACTTTCTTGACTTGTCATGTCATAAGATTACTGATCTCGTGTGACTTGATTTCTTCCAATTATTCTTTATTTTCTTTATTATTTAATGCCCCAAATGAGGTACAGGATGTTCAAATTTCAGATAAATGTTCATGTTATATATTTTAGTTGCATTTATGAGTTAATAAAAATTTAACTGCTTGTGTAAAATAGGTACATAATATCATAACATCGATAAATCGATCGATATACTCCTGAATCCAATCATACATAAATTGTATCATCATTTTTTTTTGGAAAAGGTTCTTCCTTTTGGATGCCCCACTTGTTCCTTAAGGCCTCTTCGGTGACGCAGTGAGCTCTGTCATCGAGAGGTTCCAGTAGGCTAAGAAGCAGGTTTCGGTATTCCAGTGGTACTTCCCCCGCCGAGTCCAGGTCTCAGCAGCCCCAGCTTTCTACCAGCTCCTCATACAGGTTGCATCAGAAGAAGAATGTGGCTTCCCAGACACCCCCTCAGAAAAATCATGGATCGGGGGTGGTGCTCTCAGCCAAAGCTAACTAGGGAGAAGGTGGATCTGCAGACTGTCATTCTATCTAGGAGGGCTTCGGCGAAGAAGCCTTGTTGACAAGAGCGTTGGGCTTTCAAGGGCAGACCCCTCTAGGGAAGAGCGGTGTACACGTCAACATATGGTGCCTGTCTCTCCTCAGTGCCCTCGGGGGCCGGTCTGTCAACCCTGCCACCTCTGGTGCTTCAGGGCACTGCGGTGTCCAACGAGCACACCTCTCAGTCTCCACCTGGATGTGTAGCGGTCTTGGGAGGCTCGCATCCTCCAGTGAGGATTCCAGAACAGTCAGACCTGTTCGATCTCTGCCAGTCATCCGCTTCAGGGCACCAAGTCGGTTGTTCTGACGACACCAGAGGCCAGTCTTGAGAGGCTGGTTCCCTTAGTAGACTTTTGGCAGCTTGAAAACGCCTGCCAAATGTGTCTCAGTGGGTCGTGCAGACAGTGGAAAAAGGCTACAGAGTCCAGTTTGGTTCTCGGCCACCCCAATTTAATGGGGTCACATTTACTGTTGTACACCCCAAGCAGGCTCTGGTGATAGAACAATAAGTGGCTACCCTCTTGAGAAAAGAGGCTATAGAGCACTTCCCTCCACTCGAGAGGGAGTCCGGCTTTTACAGCCAATATTTCATTATTCCCAAGAAGGATGGAGGGTTGCATCCCATCATAAATCTGCACCAACTCAACTGCTCAGTCAAGACGTTCAGATTCAAGATGCTGATGTTGAAACAGATTGTGACGCAAATCAGGTCCTAGGACTGGTTCTTCACCATAGATTTGAAGGATGCATACTTCCATGTCTCCATCCTTCCAAACACAGGAAGTTCCTTAGGTTTGCTTTTGGGGGCGAAGCATACCAATACCAATACCAGGTTCTAATCTAATCATTTAGGCTTATTTGAAAACTCCATGTAGTTTGTATGTGTGTTGGAGCAGGGTTAGGCCTGCTGGGATCCATACCCCTGGGATAGGCCATGAGAACTCTGAATGGGGCCAAGGTGTTTTCCCCGAGAGGCAACCCATTTCGCATTATCAAGGTTTTATCAAGCCTTAGTCATGTGGAAGAAGCCTTGGACCTGGGTTCGGTGATCCGTGTCGATGTGTAACACTTACAACAGATGCATCACTCACGGGTTGGAGAGTAATCATGAGTGGTCACTCAGCCCAGGATCTGTGGGAAGGCACATAAATTGCCTAGAGATGCTGGCAGTGTTTCGGGCTCTGAAACACTTCCTCCCAGACCTCAGAGGTCATCACGTGCTTGTCCGCACAAAAAACTTTGGTGGTCTCGTGTATATACTGACAGGGGGGTCTGCGATCGTGTCTACTTTGCAAACTGGCACACTAGATCCTCCTGTGGGCACAGGGAATGCTGCTGTCCCTGAGGGAAGTATCTACCCTGGGGCATCTCAATCAAGAAGCAGACATCCTGTCAAGGCAGGGGCTGAGGCCTGGGCAATAGAGACTCCACCCTGAGGTTGTGGGACAGATTTGGAGCATTTTTGACCAGGCTCAAGTCGACCTGTTTGCATCTCTGGAGACCACTTACTGTCCTCTGTGGTTCTCCCTCACACATCCAGCTCCTTTGGGACTGGATACCATGGTACATACGTGGTCGATGCTGCGTCTGTATGCTTTTCCCCCGATCGCTCTGCTCTCGGTAGTTCAGGAGAGAGTCCGCCAGGATGGGGTCAGCCTTCTACTAGTACCCACATTCGGGCCAGCCCGAGTTTGGTCCTCGGACCTCGTGTCCCTTCTCGAAGGGTCTCAATGGGAAATTCCGATCAGGAGGGACCTTCTGACTCATGAAATAAAAAGAAAAAATGAAAGAAAAAAAAAACGACAGCATGCCGTGTCAGTTAGGAATTGATTGATTGATTGATTGATTGATTGTCTGTCTGTCTTGGGAAACTAGCAAAAATGACAGTGCTCTAACAACTGTTATTAACTAAATCAGTGCTGGCCCGTCCAACAGGCGGTACAGGCGGTTGCCTGGGGCCCCATCTTAAGGGGAGGGCCCCGTGGCCGCGAGGTTGTCAATTAAATTTCAGGTGTGTTCGACTTGAAGCGTCGCTGTGCGGACAGATCTGTGTTTAACATCGAAGTACCGCGAGAGCTATATACTAATGGACAGCTCTGCATGCTTTCCTATCCTATTGCAGTACTTTGATGTCAAACACAGATCGATCTGCACAGCCCCTTTAAGTCGAACACATATAGATGACGCACCAGGGCTGTACAGTGCGTTTAAAAACATTTAATGATGTTTTTGCTCCAAATTCATTTCATAACATCAGTCGAGTGTTTGAAATAACTTCTTTTTGTGATCTGACGTGGTTTCATATCACAGAATGAGGCAAAATCATACAGTGATAAAGGCTATGTCGATTAGCATTGCATTATAAATATACATTATGCATAAAAAATACCAGAGATTGCTTGAAGAACAGAGATATACCATTTAGTAACAATCATATGTTTATTGTCTTCATTCTTCATCAGTTAAAACATCCTATCTGTGTTTTATTCAGCTACTGCAGCAATAGCATATGCCTTTGTCCATATAGGGATTTCCTCCAACATGGTTTTTGTAAGTATGTAATTTTATGATTTTTTCACTTATGGTTTTACTGCATGAGGGCACCCTCCAGCTACCAGTATGAATTAAACAGTGTGTGAGAAATTTTCAGTTTATCATATTTAACCTACATATATTTACTATATGCATATTATTCATATTTACTCAAATATCTTTCATACATTTCATATTAATAATCATATATTTTCTTCAGTATATCTTTTCCATTGCAAACTGTCAGGGCCTATGAGGCCTACTCTGGCCTGAATATGAGGAGATGTCACGATGACCTGCTTGTTCTTGCTTGCTTAGGAAAAAAACTGATATCATGAGGATTCTGGGAAGATGCGATGTGAGGAGTGAAACATATCAAATGTGTTTATCATGCTTGCTTAGCCATATATGGTCATATTGGGAGATATCTAGTGAAAACATGGGGCAAAAGGGTATAAAAGCAGAGAACCATGTTCACTTATTTTTGTCACACATATTGCAGAGCTCATTGGTGTATTGTCTGACCTTGTTGCAAGAATAAAATCTCAAAAGACTCTGTCTCTGATCGTGTTCTTTATTAAAGAGAAAATATCTACAACAATTTGGTGTCAAGAAGTGGGATGTCTTGAGTGCTTCGTCTGGATCTGACGGCGGACGGTGACCGAGATCCTGGTCTCCAAAGCAAGTCCAGCCCTACCCCGCACAAAAGAGCATTCAGGGATGAGGGACTGAACCACCCAGACCTGGACCTGCACCACTAACATCGCAGAGGGAAAAGATCCCATGAGCAGAATTTCACTCGGTAAGAGACAGATACAATTTTAATAAATTTTGGGGTAAAGTGAATTGCATGGGGAATTCCTGACTTCTCATCCTCAGTGAAATCTCTCTGTTTGTCCCAAGGGTAATTGGGTTACCCAAAGGCGGGTTTTTCTCAGTAAAGTGTTTTACTGGAGGCTCGGTGAACATAGAGGTTCCGTCCCTGTGGGGGTTAGAGTCCCTCATAACACGTGAATAGTTCGCTGGAAGGGTCGCTCTCAGACCTGAATGAGAGGGGATTTGTTGACAAACAAATAGCCTAAACATAAGCGGCGCGCGGCGAGAGAGAAAGAGAGGGAGAAGTCATGGGTTCCTGCGGTAGCAAGTCGGCTGTACGAGAATATACCGGTTCAAATTATGAATATATGATGAGAAAACATGGAGACAAATGCATTAGAGGTCTCGCACATTTAGTTTCTAATTATAACTTTCCACCTGACTTTGAGCGTGAACAAATTACAGAAAATACAAGGGGCGCTTCAGAAACAAATAAGCAAGAAAAAACGTAAGAAAAAGATGAAAAGACTGCTTAAGTATAATAATACAGTGAATTGTTGGTTGGAAGAAGCAGACCGAAGGGAAGGGAAATGACTGCAAAAAGAGATACCCCTGAGAGGGGGAAAAAAGTCCGAAAATAGGGATCAAGTTAGAACAGATAACTCGTCTCTCTCTTCTGCTCCACCTCCCCCATATCTCATCTATCTGGGGGAGAAATTACAGGCTTTGAAACTTGACTTGGACCTTGACTTCTCCCCGCTACGATGCCCGGTGCAGCCCAAAGTCACCCTCAAACTTCACCACCAGCCCAAAGTCACCCTTAACTTTCACCACCAGCCCTGGCTCACTTTTGACCTTCATCTCCAGCCAAGGTTCACCATATACCTCCACCACCGACTCAAGACAAAGAGGCTGAAGGTGCTGGTGCTGAAAAACGAGTGACCAGATCACAGGCACAGAAAGAAGACAAAGAGGTAAAAGAGGAGAAAGAGGAAGAAGAGGAAGTTCAGTTTCTAGCACCTATGATTGAAGTGTCGGGATCAGACGGCCCTATTATGGTCTTCAGACCATGGACTTTGAAAGATATGAAAGAGACCATGGAACACCTTCCACACTCTGCTGATTCGGGGAAAAAGTTTGCAGAAGCCTTTGAACTGTTTTGCAGAGAATTCAGCCCAACAGGGGATGAGATTAAGAGACTGTTGGTGATGAAAATGGGGACCACACACTGGTCAAAGACTTCGGGTCAGCTGGGCAGACTCGAGGCACGGCGAGTGGAAGCAGACTGGGGCAATACAAATAACCAGGCATACAAAGATGCAATCTGCGCTGCAATAAAGAGAGCCTTTCCACTACATGTGGACACATCCAAGAACCAGCAATGCCAGCAATGCCGCCACACGCCAGAGGAAACGGTGCAGGATTATTATGAGAGACTTTTAATCGCTATAGCGGCCTGACAGAGCCGGTTTGCCAGAGGGAACGCAGTGACCACATGGGAGTCACATATGACCAACTCTTTCCTGAATGGATTATGCCCAGAGCTGAGTGCTACATTGGGTGGCATGAAGAAAGACTGGACGTTGTCCACCGACATGCGGCACATGCACAAGAGAGGATAGTGGAAGGACAAGCCAAGCGGAAACAAAAGCAAGAGACCACATTGCAGTTGGCTCTGATTCAAGCTACTCAGCCACGAGGAAATCAGGTGGAAAGAGAGCAGCGAAACCCTGGCAAATGGCAGGGCAACTATAGCAGGGAATGTCACCTGTGTGGCAAACGAGGACATGCGCCACGGAGATGCCCCATGATGACTTGTCGAAGATGTGGAAAGAACAGACATTGTGAGAGGGACTGTAAAGGGAAACCAAAGGCTGACTGATGGGGAGGAAGAGGGGAACAGAGTCCTCAGAGGAGTAGAGGTGACATGCACACACAAGCACACACAGACACATACACTGATGATGCTATTTGCAATGAAGAACTGCTTGATGATAGTTTAGGGAATATTAGCTGTTCAAAAATACATAATGATACCTTTCAGAAAATGCCAACCATGTATGTTATTGTGGAAGATACATTGGTAAATTGGGAATCTCTGTGATCTCCACCCCTAATGGGGTGCATCCAAGCAAGGGAGAAACCCTCCTTTTGGAAGGGGGAATTTCAATATGCATATGAGTGGCTGTTGACTGAGATTGAGTGGGCAAACCAAGTGTTAGCCAAGGTAACCGAAACAGTGTTACCTGGGGCAGAGCTTATGCAACCAGGCGAACTGCATTGCACATCACACGTGTCTTGGAGTCATGATGAAAAATATGAGCAGAGCTGGTTCGCTTCTGTAGCAGCAGAGACGCTGACAACCACTGAGATGTTTTGGTCAGGGGAAAAATGTGCTCTTCGTGTACGCTTTGCAGACACCCAACATTCTCAGTACACTATTGCAGACGCAGCCCCACACATCTCTCTTTCTAAGAGTATAGAAGAGACATGGGCTGAGCTAGGGTTGTTTACAAAACAATGTGTTGGAGCAGAAGACTGGACACAGACTGTAGACCCATGTGTAATGTTTAGCAGCTCTGTAAATGCTTATAGACAGACTTTTTCTTTTACTGTGCCAGTGCCAATATTGAATGAGCAAACTGTGGATTGTTTTGCTTCAATAGAGCAGACAGAACGTCTCGGGTTACTTGACTGTAACCCTGTTCCCTGAAAAAGCGGGAACGAGATGCTGCGTTTCAATAACGCTAATGAGAACATTCTTTGTTCGACCGGTTGTGAAGCACGTGTGTCAAACATGCCAAGAATTGGCTTAAATAACCTCGGTAGGTGACGTAACTGATTACACGCACCTGGAGGTTATAAATAGACGTGACACGGAAACATCCTCAGGTTACACCTTTGTCTGAAAGGACGTCCGGGCACGCCTACAGTGCGGCATTGAGGCGCAGCATCTCGTTCCCGCTTTTTCAGGGAACAGGGTTACAGCCAAGTAACCCGAGACGTTCCCTATCAAAAGCTACTCTCGATGCTGCGTTTCAATAACGCTAATGGGAACGAGAATACCAACGCCGCCGCACTGGAAGTGTCTGGACCCCCAACATTGTGTAGTGTGTGCGCACAAACATAGAAGAGGTCTCAGACATGACTCTGGGATGTCGACTCAAGGACATGCGAGCCCGGAGTAGCATGGACATCCAAACTATAGAATCTAACAAATGTGTGTGGAGAGGACCAACCTGCCGCATCACACACTTGCTGCAAGGGGACACCTCTTGCCAAAGCCGTTGAAGATGCAACCCCCCTGGTTGAATGGGCCCTAACATCTAGAGGCGAAGCTTGACCACGCGCCTCATAGGCTAGGGCAATAGCATCCCTCACCCAATGTGATATAGTATGCTTTGTGGCAGCTGCCCCATGGTTACTGCCCCCATAGCATATGAAAAGTTGCTTCGACTTACGCCACTGGCTAGTGCGGTGGACGTAGATCTGAAGAGCACGTACTGGACACAGTAAATGAAGTCTTTCCTGCTCCGGTGTCGTGAACGGCGGAGGGCAGAAGGCTTCAAGAACGACCGGATTCATGGTCGAGAATGGAACTTTCGGAGGATAATTCGGGTGAGGATGCAAAATAACTTTGACCAGCCCAGGGGCAAAGTCTAGGCAGGATGGCGAGATCGACAGAGCCTGCAAATCCCCAATTCTCTTAAGAGAAGTAATGGCCATTAAAAGAACCATCTTTAGAGACAGAAACCTGATAGGCGCTGACTCCAGTGGTTCAAAAGGGGTCGTGACCAGACCCTTGAGCACAATAGCTAAGTCCCATGAAGGGACTGTCGCCCTAGTGGGCGGCCTTAACCGCCTAGCCCCCCGAATGAAGCGGGCAACTAGAGGGTGCTTTCCCACAGAAACCCCATCAATCAGAACATGGCAAGCCGAAATGGCGGCCACATAGACTCTGAGAGTACCAGGACATGTGCCTGAGGACAATTTCTCTTGCAGGAACTCCAGCACTGAAACAACTTGGCAGTGAACTGGGTCTACATGGTGTGCTATACACCAATTTTCGAAGATGTGCCATTTGAAGGCATAACTTCTTCTAGTGGAGGGAGCCCTAGCGCTTAGAATAGTCTCTACTACGTCGGCTGGAAGCCCAGCATGTCTCAGTTGGTCCTCCTCAGGGGCCAGATGTGAAGGTTCCAGAGCTCCGGCCGGGGATGAAATATTGTCCCCTGTGCCTGAGAGAGAAGGTCCCTCCTCACCGGAATCGCCCACGGCGAGCCGTCGAGGAGAGATATTAGATCTGAGAACCATATTCTGGTCGGCCAACGGGGCGCTATCAGTAAGAGGCGAGATCCCTGTTGACGGACCTTGTCCAGGACTCCCGGGAGCAGAGCAATCGGAGGAAATGCATAAAGACGCAGTCTGGGCCACACATGGGCCATCGCGTCCAGACCCAGGGGAGCTGGATGAGTCAGAGAGAAGTAGAGGGGACATTGTGCAGTCTCCTGTGAAGCAAAGAGGTCCACCTCTGCTTCGTAAAATCTTTCCCAGATTTGACTGACTACTTCGGGGTGGAGTTTCCATTCCCCGTGTATCACAGCTTGTCTGGACAGCAAGTCTGCTCCCACATTCATATGCCCGGGAATGTAAATCGCCCTGAGGGACAGGAACTTGTTCTGTGCCCAAAGCAGAATCTGCTGCGCAAGCTCGTTCAAGTGGCGCGACCGCAGTCCGCCCTGACAATTTATGTAAGAGACTACCGCCGTGTTGTCCACCCGCACTAGGACATGGTAACCTCTTAACTGCTGGAGGAAGTATTTCAGGGCCAGAAATACAGCCTTCATTTCGAGGCAATTGATGTGCCATTCGAGAAGATGACCTCTCCAGATTCCTTGGGCTGGACGGCCATCTAAGACCGCTCCCCAACCCGTGAGGGATGCGTCTGTCGTTAGCATCTTGCGATGACAACACGGACCTAGAGTGGGACCCAAAGTCAGAAACTGGGGTCTGAACCACATAGATAGGGTACGAAGCCCCCGGCGCGTAACCCTTATTTACCTCTGGGGATTGGCCCTTGGATGAAATCCCCTGGCTCTGAGCCACAACTGAAACGATCTCATGTGCAGGAGGCCCAAAGGAATCACCGTGGATGCAGCTGCCATGAGACCTAGCACTCTCTGAAAGTGATGAACCGTGACTTTCTGGCCTAGCTTTATGTTCTTTAGGGTGTTTAGAATGGATTCGACGCGTGCAGGAGACAGCTGTGCCCGCATCGCGATCGAATCCCATACGACCCCCAAATACGTTGTCCTCTGAGCAGGAGATAGAACGCTTTTCTTGGCGTTGAGTCTCAACCCCAGAGATTCGAGATGAGCTAGGACGACATCCCGATGTCGAAGCGCTAGTTCCTGAGACTGAGCCAGAATCAGCCAGTCGTCTATGTAATTCAAAATGCGGATGCCCTGGAGTCGTAGAGGAGCCAGAGCTGCATCCATGCATTTCGTGTATGTGCGGGGTGACAAGGCTAGGCCGAACGGAAGAACCCGATACTGGTAAGCTTCGCCCCGGAAAGCGAACCTCAGGAACTTCCTGTGTTGTGGCAATATTTCTATATGAAAATAAGCGTCCTTTAGATCGATTGTCACAAACCAATCCTCCGATTGGATGTGAGAAACAATCATCTTGATTGTCAGCATTTTGAACTTGTATGTTCTGAGGTAGTGGTTTAACCCGCGAAGATCTAAAATCGGACGCAAACCCCCATCTTTCTTGGGAACGAGAAAATACCGGCTGTAATAGCCTGACTGTCTGTCTGGCAGGGGAACACGTTCTATGGCCCCTTTGTCCAGCAGAGTTTGCAATTCCTGTGTCAACAAATGCGCTCGTTCCGGTTTCACGGAAGTGGAGACCACGCCGTTGAAACGCGGAGGACGATACGCAAACTGAATCCTGTAGCCTCTCTCTACGGTCTTTTGAACCCAAGGGGAGATATTTGGCAGTAGCTTCCACGCTGCCAGCTTCTCTGAAAGGGGCACTAATTTTGACACTTCGTTTTGTTGGGGGGATGTTAGATGTTCGGCGTCCTGAAACGTGGCAGGAGGCGACCGAACACTTAACATTACACTGGAAACCGCTGCTCCCCGAAACACCAGTGGCGGCGGAGATTGTACAACAGCCTCCTGAGGGTGCCAGGAAGGAGTCTTTATTCTCTGTTGGAACTTTTCGCCCCCCTCCCGGGGGGGGCACACCCCCGCGGTCCTGGGCGCGCAAGCCTCAGGACCTTTTCTTTGAGGAGATGATGCTCCTCAGGTCCGGTCTCTTTGAGGCGGACTGTGAAGCGCGGCGAGCCGCACCCCAGTCTCTACGAGGGGGTGCTCGGCTCGCCACACTCTCTTTTTGTGCTTCACGCCTCAAAGGAACCGGACCTGGTCGGGACTGGGTGGCCGACGGTCCCGACTCTTGAGCACGGCGGGGAAGAAACCTCACAAACGCCTCCTCATTGCGTTTTGCCTCCCGAAACCTAGTGGCGACGGTATTAACGGCGTCGCCAAATAGGCCGGAAGGCGAGATGGGGGCATCAAGGAGGAAAGCGCGGTCTTTGTCCTTGATGCCCGTGAGGTTGAGCCACAGATGTCTCTCCGTGGAAACCATGGCAGCCATAGAACGGCCAATGGCACGGGCCGTCTGCTTGGTCGCACGGAGAGACAAATCTGTGGCCCAGCGAAGTTCTAAAAATGCCTCTTCGTCAATCGACCCGCCTGTGCTCAAATCTTTCAGCAGGTCAGCCTGGTATGCTTGCAAAACTGCCATAGTGTGCAAAGCAGCACTAGCCTGACCCGCTGCTTGAAAGGCTTTCCCCACCAGTGAAGATGTTACTCTGCATGGCTTGGTGGGGAGAGTTGCTTTCTTTAATGATGATGAGCTCCCAGGAGAGAGATAGCCCGCGAGCGTCTCTTCAATCTGGGGCATCATCATATAGCCCCGTGCCTTTGCATCAACGATAGTCGAGTAGATCGACGTCGATGGCACAAAAACACGGGACGAATACGGATTATTTCATGAACGAGTTACCTCGTCATGGAGGTCACCGAAGAAGGGGAGAGACCGTCGATGAGGCCCCTCCCCCCGGCCACCCGACAGATATCTGTCGTCTAACTTTGAGTGTTTGGAGGTCTCTTGCTCCTGCGGCCAGTCTAGATGTAATCGATCAACTGCCCGAGTAACCACCTCGAGTAACTCCTCATAAGCTTTTTCATCACGAGAGGAGCGCTCTGAGGTGGCACTCTCCACCTCCCCAGAAGCAAGAGATGAAGTCTCCTCGGCCCGTTCAGAAGAAGCGCCGAAGCGCGCTTGAGAAACGGACGCGAGGGCTTCATGATCCAGCGAGAGCGCGAGAGAAAGGGGCGGGTCCGTCTCACGCGCCTCAGCCAGATCAACACGCGATCCCCATGAGCTTCTAAAGAAGGCGAGCCGCGCGCGAAGCACTTTGATCGAGAGGAGATCGCAGTGCTCGCACTCGCCCTCGAGCCCGAGGATCGCGTGTTCTTCCCCCAAACACTCAAAGCAGAAAGCATGGAGATCTTCATCAGAGAGCTGCCTCTGACAAGGAGGTAAACATCTCCTCTCCTGATCTGCCATAGTATATATATATATATCTACTCGCTTCCTGCTTTGCCTTTTTTTTTTATTATTATTAAGTGTGCTCCTTCTCACACACACACACACACAATGCGGTCCTTGAAGACAAAGAAACCTGAGGATGTTTCCGTGTCACGTCTATTTATAACCTCCAGGTGCGTATAATCAGTTACGTCACCTGCCGAGGTTATTTAAGCCAATTCTTGGCGTGTTTGACACACGTGCTTCACAACCGGTCGAACAAAGAATGTTCTCATTAGCGTTATTGAAACTCAGCATCGAGAGTAGCTTTTGATAGGGAACTGCCATCCCCCTTAGATCAAGTTCCAAAATGTCTGTGGGCAAAAAATAAATATGACGTTGGCTTGATAAAAAATGCAGAACCTGTTATTATAACACCCAAATCTGATTTCAGGCCCTGTAAACCACAATACCCACAGAAGCAGGAAGCAATCAATGGCATTAAGCCAGTTTTTGAGTCATTGTTGAAAGCCGGCATAATAATTCCTTGTGATAACTCTCCAGTGCGCACACCCCTATTCCCTCTAAAGAAAATCTGGAGGACTTCCGGTATGCAGTTGAGTGAGTGAGGCGTGTCCGGGAGCTGCTCCGTAAATCGAATTTTTTGTAATAATTAATGGGAACGTTTAATGCTTTTAATAATCTAGGACGACGTCTACAACGCTAAACAACTTTTTGATCCCAGTTGGTGCTTGTTTTGATCGCTATTATGCCTAAACCCAAGCGTGTTTCCCCTGCTCGCGATGAAGCTGTCGACGCCGACAACATGGCCGCGGCTGCTTCAGCGTTAACTCCAGCTCTTCTAAAAGAAATGCTCACTGTAACAATCCGTGAGGAAATTGCCTCGCTGAGGTCTGAGTTCCTTGCTGAAATACGTGCCTCTACAGCTGCTCTTCAAGCCACCATTTCTAGCCAAGGATCCAAGATTAAAGATATTGAAACTTCTTTGAACAGCGTGGATGAAAGGCTTGGCATTCTGGAGCGCAAATGTCAGTCCCTGGAAAGGGATAACGAGGAGCTCAAGTCTAAGGCAGATGACCTGGAAAACCGCTCGCGGCGGAACAATCTTCGTATATTGGGTATCCCAGAGAATGTGGAAACGGCTAGGCCCTCTCATTTCATGGTATCGTTCTTCGCGGAACTTTTCGGGGACAAACTATCTCAGACGCCGGAGATTGAACGTGCACACCGCTCCCTCGCACCGAAACCGCGTTCCGGTGCGCCTCCAAGACCCATGATTGTACGCTTTCTTCGCTTCCAAATGAGAGAGGAAATCCTACGTTTGTCACGGGAACATGGAGAGTTGCTCTATAAGGAATCTAAGATTTTGATCTTTCCGGATTTCTCCGCGGAGCTCAAGAAACGACGCGATCAGTTTAAGTCAGTTAAGGCCGACTTGCACGGAGCAGGTGTCAAATTTAGAATGCTGTATCCCTGCAGACTTCTCCTCTCCTTCAACGGCGAATCGCGCAGCTTTGAAACCCCTGATGCCGCTTCAAAGTTCTTTACCACCGCGATTAAGCCCAAACAGTCCAGTGAGATGCCCGCTGCAGATACAGTAGCCGACTGATTTGGAAAGGCTTTCCATTCGCGGCAGTACGTGAGCGGGGTTGTATAGGTAATAAACTTTTTACGTGAATTGGTTGACCAAGGTACTAAAGAACTGTCTTAACTCTCTGCTCTACAAACATTCACTGACTGTACATCGCTGACTTTCGTGATTTTACACGTGGTCTTTAAATTCCGTCGTTTCCTATTTTCATGCTTCTATAATTGTTACGGAGCTCTCTCCGAAAGTTCTACGGAGAGAAGGTTTTTGGTTGTGTGTTAATGTTCATACCAATGTATAGGGGAGGGTTTTCTTTTCTTTTCTTCTTTTTTTTATATATTTTTATTTTTATGTTTCTCCTTTCCCTCAGTCTCAAATATGTTAAGACAGAAGAAAGTTATTCCATGTACGTTTCCTTTTTTCGCTGTTGTAACCAATGACAGTTAATTTGTGTAATGTTAAGTCAGGGGGTTCCTGCATTAATTTTACTAGTTGGAATGTTAAAGGTTTAAACAGTGCAATTAAGTGCAGCAAAGTTTTGTCACATTTAGAATACTTAAACACTCATATTGGTTTTTTACAGGAAACCCATTTAAAAAACTCAGATCATCCCAGACTTTGTAAGAAATGGATTGGACAGGTATATCACTCTAAATTTACTAGTAAATCTAGAGGGGTGGCAATTATTATCAATAAGCGCATTCAGTTTTCTCCTTCACAAACGTTGGTTGATTCTGGTGGTAGATATGTGATTGTCTCAGGTCTTTTATATGGTTTAACAGTAACACTGGCTAATATATATGCTCCG
The DNA here is from genome assembly GCA_039654775.1 of Spinibarbus caldwelli. Lineage (NCBI taxonomy): Eukaryota > Metazoa > Chordata > Actinopteri > Cypriniformes > Cyprinidae > Spinibarbus > Spinibarbus caldwelli. Next base: position 22,754,544 of record CM077251.1, read on the forward strand.
AATTATGATGATGAAAACTTTATTCAAAAAATATTTTCTTTACTCCCTGACCTGAACACACATTATCTTATTATGGGAGGTGATTTTAACTGTGTATTGAACCCTTTTATGGACCGCTCATCCAACAAACCTACCCAACCCTCTAAATCTGCAATTACACTTCAGTCACTTCTGAATATTTGCGGTCAAGCTGATGTATGGCGTTTTTTCAACCCCTCAGCACGACAATATTCATTTTTCTCCTATGTCCACCACAATTACTCCCGTATTGATTACTTTTTCTTAGACAAGAAATTGTTGTCTAAAGTGAAGGATTGTTTATATAACAATATTGTTATATCAGATCACGCTCCACTTACACTTTCTATTTTGTTTCAAGATAAGATGCTTGAATCTGGAGGATGGAGATTTAATTCTCTGCTTCTTTCTGATAAAGGATTTTGTGATTCGTTAAAAACCCAATTAGATATCTTTTTGGAGGTAAATACTATTCCTGAGACTTCACCTTCAATGGTTTGGGAAGCTTTGAAAGCATATGCCCGGGGCCAGATTATTTCATACTCAGCCTGCATAAATAGACAAAGAAGGAAGAGATTAGAGGAACTATCCCTTAAAATTCTTCAGCTCGACGCAGCTTATTCAACTTCTTCGGATCCTGAAATTTACAAAAAAAGACTCAAACTTCAGTCCGATTTTAATATGTTATCAACTCACCAGGCTGAAAAACTACTACTGAAGTCCAAACAAGCATTTTTTGAGCATGGTGAAAAGCCAAGTAAACTTCTTGCATTTCAATTAAAAGAAAAGTCAGCTAAAAATTTAATTTCCCAGATTCGGTCCTCCGATGGCAATCTGATCACTGATCCTACAAGTATTACGGCACATTTTAAAGATTATTATTCCTTACTATATAATTCTGAACCTCCCTCTGATGGATCACTTATGGAAAGTTTTTTTGAGCATTTGCCCATACCTACAATATCGGATTCTGTGAGAGAAGAGTTGGAATCTCCTTTTTCTACAGTAGAGGTAGTTCAGGCTATCCAGAATATGCAAAATGGCAAGACCCCTGGACTAGATGGGTTCCCTGTTGAATTTTTTAAAAAGTTCTCTCAAACTCTTAAAACACCATTTCTAAATATGTTAGAGGACTCCTTTAATAATGGTCACCTACCCTCGACCCTTCGTGAATCTTGTATTTCTTTGATTTTAAAAAAAGACAAAGATCCACTCGAATGTGGCTCTTACAGGCCAATCAGTCTCTTGAATGTTGACGTGAAGATTCTGGCTAAAATGCTTGCAAAGCGTCTTGAGTCTGTCCTACCTGAAATCATACACAATGACCAAACAGGTTTCATTAAAAACAGATTATTGTCTCATAATATAAGAAGAGCACTGAATATAATTTACTCTTCTAATTCTCATCCATCGGAGGCTCTTCTTCTGCTTGATGCAGAGAAGGCCTTCGATCGTGTAGAATGGAACTACCTTTTTTATGTCTTACAGAAATTCGGCTTTGGCAGCACGTTCATTTCTTGGATTAAACTTTTATATTCCTTTCCAGTCTGCTCAGTTCGAACCAATTCCGTATCCTCCTCTAATTTCCCCTTGAAACGCGGCACAAGACAGGGCTGCCCACTGTCACCTTTGCTTTTTGCATTGGTAATTGAACCATTGGCAATTGCCATTCGTACTGAACAGTCCATACGTGGAATTGGGAGAGCTGGCACAGTTCACAAAATCTCACTATACGCCGATGATGTGTTGCTCTATATCTCTGATCCGTTGGTTTCTTTACCTGAAGTCCTGAGAATTATAAATTCCTTTAGCCTCTTTTCCGGTTATAAATTAAATACAAGTAAAAGTGAGATATACCCAATAAATTTTCCAGTTTCTATTTTACCAATGAGCATTTCAGTGTTTAAAGTTGCTTTCCATAGTTTTAAATACTTAGGAATAACAGTTACTCGTAAGTGTTTAGATCTCTTTAAAACTAATTTCACTCCGCTCCTTCAAAGAGTTCAGAATGATTTTGCCCGCTGGTCAGCTCTCCCCATTTCCCTGGCTGGACGTGTGAATTCAGTAAAGATGAACGTGTTGCCTAGATTTCTGTACTTATTTCAGTGTGTTCCTATTTTTATACCTAAATCTTTCTTTAAGTCTTTAAATCAACACATCTCTTCTTTTATCTGGAACAAAAGACCAGCCAGAATTCGGAGGGAAATACTTCAGAAACCAAGGGTTGAATGTGGGATCGCCCTTCCTAATTTCTTATTTTACTACTGGGCCGCAAATATACATTCTACACTATTCTGGTTTCAGAGCCACTTTGGGCTCTGTGATTGGGTTCCAGCTTGGGTCAGCATTGAAGAGGGTTCTTGCTCCCCAGCCTCACCAGCTGCACTATTGTGTGGTCCTCTTACTGCCGTCTCACGTCTTCCATACGGTAATTCCATTGTCCGACAATCATTACGAATTTGGTCCCAATTTCGAACCCATTTCGGCCTTCAACGATTGCCATTGGTCTCACCGATTAATCGTAACCCAATATTCCCCCCCTCTCTTAATGATAAAGCATTTAATAGTTGGCAGAGAGCAGGCATTTCAGTAGTTAATGATATCTACATTGATAATATTTTTCCCAGCTTTTCTCAGTTAACACAAAAATTTACCCTTTCTAGTGCTCATTTTTTTAGATACTTGCAGTTTCGAAACTTTGTCAAAAACTCATTTCCCAACTTTCCAAATCTTCCTCCTAAATCACATCTAGATCAAATTCTTGAAGTACCCTTAAATAAAAAAGGTGTATTGTCTGCTCTATACAGGCTGATCTCCTCTATCTCTACTCCCTCTCTCTCTTTTGTTAAGCAACAGTGGGAATCAGACCTTGGCCTCACATCTGAAGATGAGATTTGGAGTCAGATATTGTCCCGTGTCCATACCTCTTCTATTTGTGCACGACATAGTCTTATCCAATTAAAATTTATTCATCGAATTTATTGGACAAAAGTGAAGTTGGCAAAAATTTGGCATGATGTGGATCCTATATGCGATCGTTGTCGTCAGACCCCCGCAGACTTAATACATATGTTTTGGCTATGTCCATCCATAACCTCTTTTTGGCTGTCAATTTTTAATTGTTTTTCTTCTGTAACAAAAAAACAGATCGAGCCTTGTCCTTTGGTTGCACTTTTTGGACTCCCTCCAAATGTTACAGGTTTGCCTGCATGTTCTGCAAACGCATTTGCTTTTTTAACATTATTGGCTAGACGGCGTATTCTTCTGTTATGGAAACAAAATCTTCCCCCATCCTTTGATGACTGGCTGAGAGATGTTATGAGTTTCATTCATTTGGAAAAAATTAGGTACACAATAAAGGGCAACACTGGCATATTTTCTGAAACTTGGGACCCTTTTATTAATTTTTTTTCTGGTAATGTGAATCCTTCTTTTGTAGTTGGTTAATCTAATCATTAGGATGTCCTTGTGACTGGGGCTTGATTTTGATAAAAAAAAAAAAAAAAAACATTGAGTATACTTTTTGTCTGCTGATGCAAATGTGTACAATGTACTTGGGTGATTGTTATTTATCTTGCTTCTAAACTTATTTTGTACACAATTTACATACACTTCATAATTATGTAATGTTTTTATTTTATTATTTATTTATTTTAATTTAATTAAATTTTTTTTTAATTTATTTATTTTAATTTATTTTATTTATTTATTTTTTCTTTTATTATTCTTTTTTGTCTGTTTGGTTTGTAAAATTTGGTATTGGGGTGGCGGGTAGGGTTGGGGGGAAAACAAAATTGTTTCTTTTCTCTTGTATCGTCATTTTTCCATTATTATAAAAGTTTAATAAACAGACTATGCAAAAAAAAAAAAAGAAAATCTGAGAAAAAGGCCAACCTACTGAGTGGAGATTTGTGCAGGATCTTCAGGCCATCAACGCTGCAGTATGGGCAAGAGCACCAAATGTACCAAACCCTTATACAATCTTATCAGAAATTCTTGCTGATGCAGCATGGTTCTCCGTTGTGGACTTGGCAAATGCATTTTTTAGCGTGCCAGTTCACAATGACAACCAATATTGGTTTGGGTTTAATTTTCAGGGCAAAGGATATGCTTTTACCCATTTAACTCAGGGGTACTGTGAGTCACCTACCATTTTCAACGACGCCCTTAGGCAAAGTTTAGAGTCTTTAAAATTATCACCTGGCTCTGCCCTTCTGCAGTACGTGGATGACCTTCTCTTGTCCTCTCCTTCTCAGAAACAATGCTCAGATGACACAATAGTCCTATTTGCAATGTCGTAATAGTAAGTGCCAAAAAGAACCATACTCAACTGCTCAACGCTGCTTCTGACAACAACATCCTCCCCATTCAGAGTGGAGCCAAGAAAGGCGGAAGTGTGTGTGTGTGTAATAACAGAGCAAAACTGAACGGTGGCTACTCTGAATGCAACAGCACGATCACAATCAGAAATTACATCACAAACAACTACTCTGCTGACATGAATGGGATCAAGTTCAACTTCACTTGTCCTTTTGATAGAATATGGGAAACATCTCCAGCAGCTGTATGGGTTTGTGGAGACAGAGCATATCACCGCCTGCCCACTAAGATGTGGTCGGGGTGTTGTTATCCAGCTTTGATGTCAGTGGGAACCACAATATATGCAGCTCCTGGGACGAATGCAATGGCGAAAAGGGCAAGGAGACAATTGTCAACTGAACTGATGAACACTATGCCAGATAGGTATAACGGCTAAAAGTTGTATAACCCATGGCCGACTCCAGCAGTAAATATAGGATGGTCACTTCTGATAGGAGGAGGAACGGCAGCAGCAATCAACAAGATCAATGGATTAGCATGGAGTGTTCTGACACTAGCAAATCTGACTGAAACTTCACTTTCGCTGTTGAATGATGAAGTGAAGCAAATAAGGGATGCGGTAGTGCAAAACAGACTAGCCTTGGACATGCTTACGTCAGAAAGAGGCCGTCTTTGTAAGATGCTGAGTACTTCATGTTGTTTTCATTTTCCTGACTATCATGATAATGTCACAGATCTCATTAACCATATGAAGTTAGCAATAGCAACACCTCCCAAAGCAGATGATTCATGGTTTGCGTGATTGACATCATTGTGGGGAGGTTGGGGATACTGGCTGATTCATACATGTTTACCTGTAGCATTGGGCATAATACTGCTGGTTTTTTTGCTACCTTGTTGTCTTCAGTGTTTTTCATCCCTGATACGGAAAGCAGTAACTACAACTATCACTCTGGTTAATATGCAAAGACGACCCGACAATGAGTATGAAATGCCAAATGTGCATCCAGCGCCTTCCTTTGTACCAAAACCACCTGAGTATGCCAGTTTCTGATACTGAGTAAACTGAAATTTTCTTTGATGTGAGGGTTACAAGCAGATCTGTATCCATGGTATGAGGTACTGTAAACAGAAGGTTAATGAAGAGATGGTGTTTCCTCTCTTGCTTGCTTATATGTCAGGAGATTTATGTTTTTTTTTCTCCACATGCCTTAAGCTTGTGATGTTTTTTTCACATATCAGCTAATGAAAGGGTATGTTAAAGCCTTAAAAGGAGCACATACACTCGATGTTCTGATAAATATATATCCTTAAACTTGTCAAAGAATGACAAAAAGGGAGGAATTGTGTGAGAAATTTTCAATTTATCATATTTAGCCTACATATATTTACTATATGCATATTATTCATATTTACTCAAATATCTTTCATACATTTCATATTAATAATCATATATTTACTTCAATATATCTTTTCCATTGCAAACTGTCAGGGCCTATGAGGCCTACTCTGGCCTGAATACGAGGAGATGTCACGATGACCTGCTTGTTCTTGCTTGCTTAGGAAAAAAAAAACAGATATCATGAGGATTCTGTGAAGATGCGACGTAAGGAATGAAACATATCAAATGTGTTTATCACACTTGCTTAGCCATATATGGTCATATTGGGAGATATCTAGTGAAAACATGGGGCAAAAGGGTATAAATGCAGAGAACCATGTTCACTTATTTTTGTCACACATATTGCAGAGCTCACTGCTGTATTGTCTGACCTTCTTGCAAGAATAAAATCTCAAAAGACTCTGTCTCTGACCGTGTTCTTTATTAAAGAGAAAATATCTACAACAACAGCTACAGCTACTCACTACACCTTATTTTGGGTAAAAATAGGGAAAATAATACTTCTAAGTTTTTCTCCAGTGTAGAGGAGTTTTTTTCTCTCTCTCAGTGGATGCATAAAATCTCCTGACAAAAATTAAGAAATTACTGTTAATGATTTTTAATCATAATCATTTATAATAAATCCTTAGGCCTTTCCAAACAATTATAGTTATAGGCCTCCTTCTGTCACGTTATGCTGTTGGAAGAATGCAGGAGGCACGAGGAAACATTTAACAGCGGAACATTTAACAGGGAGACGAACGAGGGAGGAGACAGGAGGGACTTGAAGCAGGAGGAGTCCAGCTGGACCCAGGCCACAGCCATGATGTCGACCCAGGGTGGAGCCGACGGAGGGAGGAGCCATGGAGGAGGGATGGCCGCCGACTCCAGGGGGCCGACCGACGGTGGCGGAGCAGGTGGCGGAGGAGCCCGAGGTGGAGATGGAGAGCCGATGAGCCAGGGCGACGGAAAGGAGGATCCGGGGGACCAAGGCAGAGCAGATGGCACCAGCGACTGAGGGGGAGACGGAGATCCAGATGGCCGCGGTGGAACCGGAGTGACAGAGGACTGAGGAGTAGCTGAAGGGATGAAGGAGCCTGACGGAGCCGGAGGGCTGGAGGGATGAGGCGCAGCCGGAGGAGTGGAGTCCCGAGGCGCAGGATGGTCGACACCAGACCAAGGTGGAGCCAGAGGGACGGGGGAGCCCGGCGGAGCCAGTGGACAGATGGGCCACGGCGGAGAGGAGGGAGCTAGGAGCCATGGTGGGGCCGACGGGTCAACAGGCCGAGGCGGAGTTCGTGCCTCGGAGGCTGGAGGCGGAGGTGAGGGATACTCCAGCCACGGCGACGTTGGAGGATGGCAGTCCCGCGGAGCTCGCACCGTATAGATGGTGGGCTGAGGGTGAGCAGAGGGGCTACCAGACAATAGCGGAGGAGGAGTCAAGAGCGGATGGGAGGGCGGGCATTTGTGAGCCTCTGAGCTTTCAGGGCTGAACTCAGGAGCGGGAGCCCTCTCAGGGATTAACTCACAAACGGGAGCTGACACTGGAGTGTGCTTTCGAGCAGCAGGCACTGGAGGGCGCTCTGGAGGCACGGGCTCTGGAGAGCGCTTTCGGGAGCGGGCACTGGAGGTGCGGGCTCTGGAGGACACTTTCGAGGAGCAGGCACTGGAGGGCGCTCTGGAGGGCGCTTTCGGGGAGCGGGCACTGGAGGTGCGGGCTCTAGAGGACGCTCTGGAGGCACGGGCTCTGGAGGATGCTCTGGAGGCACGGGCACTGGAGGGCGCTCTGGAGGCACGGGCACAGGAGAGCGCTTTCGGGGAGTGGGCACTGGAGGTCCGGGCTCTGGAGGACACTTTCGAGGAGCAGGCACTGTAGGGCGCTCTGGAGGCACGGGCTCTGGAGGGTGCTTTCGGAGAGCGGGCTCTGGAGGACGCTCTGGAGGCACGGGCTCTGGAGGGCGCTTTCGGGAAGCGGGCACTGGAGGGCGCTCTGGAGGCACGGGCACAGGAGTGTGCTCGGGATTCGGGAACTGGAGCCCTCTCTGGGCTTAACTCTGAAACAGGAGCCCTCACTGGGCTTAACTCAGGAACAGGAGCCCTCACTGGGCTTAACTCAGGAACAGGAGCCCTCACTGGGCTTAACTCAGGAACTGGAGCCCTCTCTCCCTTGTTGTGGCACAAACCACGCGCCATACTAAGCTCACCCTCAGCCACGGTGCAGGGGGCGGAGCTCCTCTCCGCGCTCTCACTGTCAGCGGCATTCTCCCTCGAGGCATGCATTGTTGCCGGCTCACGCACCTTGACTGACGTCATCAGCAGATCCGCGGCGGGCTCTGGCTCTCCATCAGCGTTGGGCTCAGGCTCGCACTCTGCGGAGCGGGGAGATGGTGGGCTGGGCACTGGGTCGAGAGGGGCACTGGCGAGACCCCCCTCGGGACACTACAGTCCTCAGGCGTCTCGCCAGTGTCCACTCCACAAAGGCAGCGTAATTCACTCGAGGACCATCCTCGAGCGAATGCATACGATGTTCTCTGCATGCGATGTTCAAACTGGTGTTGTAGAATGCAGAGCGTGCGTCGTCCGAGTAGGTGGTGGGGCTTGCCAGAACCAGGAACAGTCTGGTGTGGCCCTCGAACGATTTCTCCCCCTGCTCCAGGAGGAGTGAAGGAGGGGATCCATTGGGATACACACAACGGAAACAAAAACGGAGGGTAGACACACGGAGGTAACTGTTTTGGCCGGGTCTTCTGTCACATTATGCTGTTGGAAGAACGCAGGAGGCACTAGGAAACGTTTAACAGTCTTTAATCCAGGAGATAATCCACAATAGGAGCTTGGAAAACACACGTAAACCACAAGTAGACATGACAAACACAAACTGAATGGACCGGACCTTAAATACACAGACAATTAAGGGACTAATGACAAGACACACCTGAACCAAATGACGTAATAAACGGGAGACAGAAACTGGGTCACGGAGCACATGGGGAGCAAAAACACACACAAGACAGTCCATGATCCTGACACCTGCATGTTAACAGGTCATGCTGCAGTTTTCTGTAAAATATATTAATAGTAATCATTATCAATAATTATTACTTTGTTTAATGTTTTATTTAGTTATAATCAGAATTATTAGTAGTCATATTGATACATACATGGTCAGAATTGTTGGTACCCTTGGTAAATATGATCAAAGAAGGCTGTGAAAATAAATCTGCATTGTTAATCCTTTTGAGCTTTTATTTTAAAAATTCACAAAAAATCTAATGTTTCATTGGAGAATAAGAATTTAAAATGGGGAGAAATATCATTATGAAATAAATGTTTTTCTCAAATACACGTTGGACACAATTATTGGTACCCCTAGAAATTCTTATGAGTAAAATATATCTGAAATATATTCCCATTCATATTCACAATTTTCAGCACACCAGGGTGATTATGAATATGAAATTATCCAGCCATGGCTTCCTGTTTCACAGAAATATAAATAGGAGTGAAAACAAAGGTCAAATTCCCTTAATCATCCATCACAATGAGAAAAAAACAAAGAATATATTTCTGATGTGCAGCAAAAGATAATTGAGCTTCACAACTGAAATAGTGGCTTTAAGAAAAGAGTTAGAGCATTGAAAATTCCCATTTCCACCATCAGAACAATAATTAAGAATTTCCAGTCAACAGGAAATGTTATGAATTTGCCTGGAAGAGGACGTGTGTCTATACCGTCCTAATGCACAGTGAGGAGGAGAGTTTGAGTGACTAAAGACTCTCCAAGGACCACAGCTGAAGAATTGCAGAAACTAGTTTGAGTCTCAGGGTCAGAAAACATTTAAAAAAATGATCAAACAGCATTTACATCACCACATGTTGTTTGGGATGGTTTCAAGAAAAAAATCAAGAAATGAAAATGCTTTCACCAAAAAACAATCCCCAGCATATACAGTTGTCAGACACGACTGGAACTTCAAATAGGACTGGCTTCTATGGTCAGATGTAACTAAAAAATTTGCTTTTTAGCATCAAACACTCAAGATGGGTTTGTTGAACACAGGGATAAAAAGTACCCCATGTGTACAATGAAATATACTGCTGTATTTCTGCTGGAGGTCCTGGACATCTTGTTTAGATACATGGCATCTTTGATTCTATAAATTACCAACAGATAAAAAAAAAAAAAAATCAAAAAATTACTGGCTCTGTTAGAAATTGTATAATGGGCCATGTCTGGATCTTCCAACCGGACAATAATCCAAAAACAAACCTTAAAAACAACACAAAAATGGGTCACTGAGCACAAAACCAAGCCTCTGCTATGGCCATTCCAGTTCTCTGACCTGATCCCTATAGAAAAGGAGTGGGGTGAACTGAAGAGAAGAAGCAGCAACATGGAGCTGGGAATCTGAAGGGTCTGGAGTGATTCTGGATGAAGCAATGGTCTCTGATCTCTTGTCAGGTGTTCTCTGACCTCATCAGGCATTATAGGAGAAAACTCAGAGCTGTTATTTTGGCAAATGGAGGTTTCAAAAAGCATTGAATTAAAGGGTACCGTTAATTGTGTCCAATGTGTATTATAGAAAAAAACATTTATTTCATAATGATATTTCCCCCCATTTTAAATTCTTATTCTCCAATGAAAAGTTAGATTTTTGTGAATTTTTAAAATAAAAGATCAAAAGGATTAACAATGCAGATTTATTTTCACAGCCTTCTTTGATCGTATTTACCAAGGGTATCAACAATTCTGACCGTGTGTATGTAAAAACAACACATTTTTTTGCCAAATTGTGCAGATCTACAAACAGGCACAGCAAATTTAGTGTTCTTTAGAATTTCTGGCAAATAAAGAAAAAGTTTATCTGAAAACTTTTCTAGTTACAGTTCAGATTTTGTGTGCAGATTTTGCTATTGAAATGAAAGAATGATAATGAGATTAAAGTGAAATTGTAGTAGAAATGGAGTCCAAACGCTATCTTTATGGAGCCAAAAAAAGGATGTTCTGACTGCTATACATTATATTTATTGCTGTAGTATTAATATTTGTTTTATAAATGCAATGATGACCACGATCACAGACAGACTGTCATATGTTTAAATTGCTATGACATTTTTTACACTAGTGGGGAATATTTTCATTATCTTGCCTAGGGCCCCACAACCCTACGGGCCGGCACTGAACTGAATAAAAGTATACATGATAAAAATATCTTCACAATACTTTGTTATGTCTTTTAGTCCATCATTATGTGAATATTTTGCTTCATGGAGTGATTTCTCTCTGCAGATCATGAGGTTGTAGGGTGTGACAGCATCTGGGTAGAAACACAGATCAGTTTAGAGTTAACTTAACTTACATTTAACTTAATGTTAACTTACAACTGGTCACACATAAATGTTCTGTTAAAAGAGAGAGGGAGAGGGAGAGAGAGAGAGAGAGAGAAGAAAAAGAGGAAAAAAGACATAGGAAACTAATTACAAAGTAAAAGTTAAAATTTATAATTTATAGACATTTTAAGAATTAATTCATTTACCTGTTGAGTGTGTTTACAATCTGTGCATTTGGATGGTTGAGTTCCAGAAAATAAATAATGAGGTGTCTTGACCAAAAACAAAAGGTGGGAATAAAGAACACAAAACAATTTCAGTATAAAAGGATTCTTCAGGCTGATATGGTTCTAAATAGAACTGTTGCTTTGTGTAAAGAACATTTAAAGAATAATCTTTTTTTTAAATTACCAAACAGGATGAACACAACATTTGGGTTAAGAAGAAATGCAGCATTTTTTAGAGTGCACAATTGTCTGCTACAAAGTACAATTTAATTATCAACTTATGTAATAACTTCATACTGTGTTAGTGTCAGTGTCTGTAGTGTGAGTTATAGGGTTGTAACACTAAGTTGTAAAAATGTGTATATTAATTTATTTTACATTTATTCATTTAGCAGACACTTTTTATTCAAAGTGACTTATGAATGAAAAATAGTTCAACAAGCAATTCATCAAAAAAGCAGTAACATGACAAGCACTAGTTCCAAAACAGTTTAGAGGAATATAAAAATGAATTAGTAGTAGTAGTAGTAGTAGTAGTAGTAGTAGTATGACTGATAGACCTACCAATTATAAATATAGAGTTAATGTTTGACATGCTCACTGCACACTGCAGTTGTGAAGAACAAGCTGGGAAATAAGGGCATATGAATTCTGACATTTCAGCATGTAGGAACTCATATATTTTTAATTTAGTTTCATTTTGGCTAATATTTTAGTGTGATAAAAACACTAAAATATTATTTTTTAATAGCATTTAAAAAATCATCAACTTTGTGCATGTTTTCCAATCTTTTTAAAATGAGAATGATCAAGATTCTCTTCAAGAAGTTAATTGAGCAATCCAGTTTATAAAAAGTGAAATAAAAAAATGAAGAAATACATTTTGATGACCATGTATTTTTTTTTTTTTTTTTTTTTTTTTTTTTTGGCCTTATGCAATTCGTATAAAAGTTGTTCAGTGTAATCTGAGGTAATTTCTCTGAATGCTATATATATAATTTCTTTTTTTTAATTATCCAGCGCCCTCATTGGCCCAGAACAGTTTCACTTCACGTCTGCAACAAATAAAAAAAGGATAAATGCAAATCAGCATGATTAACTTCAACAGACATCCTATCTGAATTCGCCTACTACTTCTACAAAATAGACATGGATATTCTGGTAAGATTTGGAAACAATGGGCTTTTTCCATTTAATTTAAAACATTTTTACATCAGTTGTTCAAAAATTATTATACTCTTGTATTGATACAATTGTATTAATAGCTATAATTTTATTTCGTATATTTCCAGTTGCGTAAAATATGAATTTATGCTAATATAGTAGTTTAAAATGAATGCACTGTCTCTTTAAGAAACTGTTTGTTAGTTACGGGCATTGAGAGTTAGATGTAACTGCACTTTTATCAAGCGTGACATCGCGGGGTTGGAGGTTAAGTCAGTCTGATGTGTTTCAGTCGCAGAAGTCTCTCTGCCGGGGCGCCATGGGAAGGGGTCGTAGAAGAGTCTCTTGCGCCTCTTCGGGGTCTCCTGAAATGAGCACCGATGTCGAGACGAGGGTCCTGGTCATAAACACCGGCGGAACCATCGGAATGGTCTTGCATGACGGCGGTAAACACCATCAGATGAGCTCTTAACACCTGATTGCATTAGTGTTCATAACAGCACTGGCACAGTCATTATTATAGATTTATTAAGTAGATAATATATACTGCATACATCAAATTGAAAAAAAACAACAACAACAACAACAAAATTAACAAACTATAATAATGCATTACCAGATATATGCAAATAAATTATGCAAAAACTTCAAAACTCAATTGCCTTTTATTTCTCTTTATATTGCAGCCTAATAGCGCATATTAATTTTACTAATGCAAATCATAATTTACATTTTTTTTAAAGATGTATTTGTGTGGTGAAATTGCATTCAGACATATATATATATATCTTCCCCCATAGATCTAAAACAAGCTGAGTACTGTGTTTCTGAATTACTTTATTGTTGTTTATAGGCATGTATCAGTAAAAAAGTTAATGTTACACCTTCACATTGGCTCTTGCCAGCATGAAAAAAAAAAAAACTTAATTAAGAAAAAAAAAATGGGCACTTTGTTTTCAAGTGTTAGGTGATGTTTGTTAAGCACTCTTTCTCTCACAATTTGTGCTACAGTGTGATTGACACTTAGAACTATACTGGACAGACTAAGTTCTATATATGAGGGGTGTCAGTTGAGCACAGTAGCCAAAGAGAAAGAAGATAAATGAAAAATTACTGTTGGTTTTATACAAATTATTAGATTGCAGTATTGTCTTACAATGAGTGGTCAGAGTTTTTTTTTTTTTTTTTTTTAATTGAATAATATGCATTTACACACATTTAAATGTTTTTTCAATACTTCATCTAATATGCCTTGAGCTAAAAAAAGAAAACAAACTACGTAGGATTGTTTGTTTCACTGAATTTGAAAGGAAACCTTAAATATATATACAATTGTGGTCATAAGTTTAGGCCTGCATACACCTTGCAGAATCTGAAAATGTTAATTACAAACATAAGAGGGATGATAAAAATTGCATATTGTGTATTATATTTTTATTATTTATTTATTTTTATTAAGTACTGTTATTAAGTACTCCTAAATTAGCTATTTCACATAACAGATGTTTACATAGTTCACAAGACACAACAATAACTCAATTCACACACACACACACACACACACATACACACACACACTAAAAAAAAACAAAAAAAAAACAGCTGAACAGCAGAAGTTTACATACACTTGATTTTTAATACTGTCTTTTGTTACCTGGATGTTAAATGGCTTTTATGCTTTGTGATAGTCATTAGTGATCCATTCAGTGTTTTTGCTTGGTGTGATCCATATTAGGATAGACACGAAGCCAGTTGCAATTTCATTACAAGCTTTACATTTTTTGGAGATGCCTCTGGGATAACCTACAGCTTCTAAAAACACATTTGGATCAGGTATGATTACTCATGGTGGTATTTCTGGTTAATCTGATAACAGAAATATTTTCCTTAAGAGTTATTCTTGCACATAACCCTTTTCCGCCATACGGGATGTGTGTCAGCAATTTCTTACTACCACATATCAATGTGAATAATGGGAATAAATTGTTTTTTTTTTTTTAAATATGAAACTAAAACCGCCAGTAGATGGCGCCAAATCACGGTCTTAATGAATGAGTCATGGAATCATTCTATTCTTTCATACAGTCTAGATTTAGACTGTAGACATTGCTATATTAACTATGCTACTTTATAGCAGTGTTGCTGATATATGTATACTGAAAAAAGAGGAATATCATGCTTTCATGGGCAGCCTAGCGAACCATCGAATATCAACAATTTGTTTTTTTCTTTATTGAATAGTAAAAGACCAGCCCTTTTTGTTCTCTTTCTCTGGGTCATTGTTTCTACACTGGTGAACTAACTTTTTTATTTATACCAAACAAGGCCGTAATCATGTCTAGACCAAGGTCCGTATTTGTCAAGATTCTCAAAGTGCCATTTTAGTCTTAAGTCCTGAGAATTCATGAAATTTATTCCTACTTTCAAACTTCAGTATAAAAGCAAGTTATCAAATTTCTTAAAGCTAAGAATCACTCTTACTCTCCCAGTTATTTAAGACAGCTAAAGAAGTCTCTCAAGTAGTTAGGAGTTGCCAGTAGCGGCTTGTGATGGCACTGAGGAGACAGAGACATGTGGGAACTTGCCTTTTATAATGTTCCGCTGTTTGAATAATTCAGCAAGCAGTAGCGCTTCAATCCTCCCACCAGTTCGGTTTTCTTTTGGAATCCATGGTGGCTGATTATATCATAAAATCTAGGCTATACAGGTGCATCTCAATAAATTAGAATGTCGTGGAAAAGTTCATTTATTTCAGTAATTCAACTCAAATTGTGAAACTGATGTATTAAATTCAGTGCACACAGACTGAAGTAGTTTAAGTCTTTGGTTCTTTTAATTGTGATGATTTTGGCCCACATTTAACAAAAACCCACCAATTCACTATCTCAACAAATTAGAATACTTCATAAGACAAATTAAAAAAAAAAAGCATTTTTAGTGAATTGTTAGCCTTCTGGAAAGTATGTTCATTTACTGTATATGTACTCAATACTTGGTAGGGGCTCCTTTTGCTTTAATTGCTGCCTCAATTCGGCGTGGCATGGAGGTGATCAGTTTGTGGCACTGCTGAGGTGGTATGGAAGCCCAGGTTTCTTTGACAGTGGCCTTCAGCTCATCTGTATTTTTTGGTCTCTTGTTTCTCATTTTCCTCTTGACAATACCCCATAGATTCTCTATGGGGTTCAGATCTGGTGAGTTTGCTGGCCAGTCAAGCACACCAACACCATGATCATTTAACCAACTTTTGGTGCTTTTGGCAGTGTGGGCAGGTGCCAAATCCTGCTGGAAAATGAAATCAGCATCTTTAAAAAGCTGGTCAGCAGAAGGAAGCATGAAGTGCTCCAAAATTTCTTGGTAAACGGGTGCAGTGACTTTGGTTTTCAAAAAACACAATGGACCAACACCAGCAGATGACATTGCACCCCAAATAATCACAGACTGTGGAAACTTAACACTGGACTTCAAGCAACTTGGGTTATGAGCTTCTTCATCCTTCCTCCAGACTCTAGGACCTTGGTTTCCAAATGAAATACAAAACTTGCTCTCATCTGAAAAGAGGACTTTGGACCACTGGGCAACAGTCCAGTTCTTCTTCTCCTTAGCGCAGGTAAGACGCCTCTGACGTTGTCTGTGGTTCAGGAGTGGCTTAACAAGAGGAATGCGACAAATGTAGCCAAATTCCTTGACACGTCTGTGTGTGGTGGCTCTTGATGCCTTGACCCCAGCCTCAGTCCATTCCTTGTAGGGTTGTTCCAATTCTGATACTAGTATCGGAAATTCCACCGATACCACAAAAAATTCTGGCATCGATATCGGCGAGTACTTGAACCCATGTAGCGATCCGATATCATTTTCTTAAACAAGACCTATAGTTATGCCCGCTTATCTGAATGGTTGCGCAGCACACCTGTATTTGACGTACCGTAAACTGTAGTGTGAATGGTGCATGACTCGCCGTCATTTTGCTTTTTTCTCACATGCAAAGAGAGAGAGAGAGCGAGAGAGTCTTACATACCATGCTGAATTGATGTGCTACATGTAAACAATATTCTTTGTTGTATTTTCCTGTCAAAATAACAGAGTTCCTTTGGAATTCTTTAGATTTTAAGAAATGCCTGGTTTTCCGGTAGTAGGCAGAGCAAATTCGCAAACAACAATCTCATTGGCTGGCACTCACCTATTATCGTCTCTGTTTTGATTTCAACAAATCATTTCGAGCAAATGCAGACGTGATTAATATTCATGAATCCAGCAGCTCGTTAATCCTTACTGCGTTTTATATTGTTCTTAGTAGAATTCACAGTATGATTATTATCTTATCAGTATTATTGATAGTTCCCCCCCAATTTTTACAGAAACACTGAATGACCAAAAAAGCACCACCACCAGTCCTAAGTTCAGTTAAAATGACTAATATGCATTCACACATGGTTACCAAGTTTTAATTCTAATTACTAAAGTTCGGTAATTAAATAATACTTGATTATCATAATATATTTATAAAGCTTGACTGACTGATGTTAAGAGTGTAATTTTAGATATTTAAAAAGCTGTGCCATTTTCCAAACATTATATATTATATTTTTTTGTTTACTCACCAGTTTATATATATATGTATGTGTGTGTGTGTATATATATATATATATATATATATATATATATATATATATATATATATGGTGAAGCGCACCATAAAATAATTGTTTCAATTCATACAGGGCTAGTAGTACAGACAGCTGTATAACCAGATACACACCCAGGTATTGGATCAGTACTCGGTATCGGCCGATACCCTGAGCCTAGGTATCGGAATCGGTATCGGGAAGGGAAGGGAAAAAGGGTATCGGAACATCTCTAATTCCTTGTGAAGTTCATCCAAATTCTTGAATCGATTTTGCTTGACAATCCTCTTAAGGCTGCGGTTCTCTCGGTTGGTTGTGCATCTTTTTCTTCCACACTTTTTCCTTCCACTCAACTTTCTGTTAACATGCTTGGATACAGCACTCTGTGAACAGCCAGTTTCTTTGGCAATGAATGTTTGTGGCTTACCCTCCTTGTGAAGGGTGTCAATGATTGTCTTCTGGACAGCTGTCAGATCAGCAGTCTTCCCCATGATTGTGTAGCCTAGTGAACCAAACTGAGAGACCATTTTGAAGGCTCAGGAAACCTTTGCAGGTGTTTTGAGTTAATTAGCTGATTGGCATGTCACCATATTCTAATTTATTGAGAGAGTGAATTGGTGGGTTTTTGTTAAATGTGAGCCAAAATCATCACAATTAAAAGAACAAAAGACTTAAACTACTTCAGTCTGTGTGCACTGAATTTATTTAATACACGAGTTTCACAATTTGAGTTGAATTACTGAAATAAATGAACTTTTCCACGACATTCTAATTTATTGAGATGCACCTGTATGTCCTTGACCCATCCAAGCAATAAATGCATGTTATTGAATGAGAGGGGTTTTCTAGAAAATGAATTAAACTGCTAAGGTAATTTCAGTGATAGGCTATGATACATATTCATGTAGATACATATTAAACTCCCCTTAATTCACACACTGACAGTGCTCAAATATTTCTGCCTGTTTTCATTCGTGTGATTGTCAGCCTCTGCTTTTCTGCAACAGAATGAAGACTCTGTGTGAGTGTAGCTCGCCTTTGCTTTCAGCTGATAAAAAAATATGCTGAAATTTTATGGAGTTATTTTACAATTGTTTGGGTAATCTTCAGCTCTTATTAAACCTCTCAAAATACAGTCCGCTTCAGAAGCTTTTAATCTTCTTTTTTTGCAAATGATATGGTCTCATTACTCAGTGTTAAACTAGGCCTATACTTGGTGTTCATTTTTCAAGTTGTGTGAAGGTGCGCTTGATGAAGAATTCTGTTCGTGAAAAGAAACATGGACTGCAAAATACAAGAGTCCAAGAGTCAAGTAGTCATCCTGTGTTAACGTCATAAATAATGACGTTAACACACAGGGAAAATGTTTAACAGACACCTTGCAGATGCAAACGGGGTAAATAATGTTAGTCTTTTGATTAAAATAAAGTTAACAGTGGCCATCCGCATATATTAGGCTACTTCAGAGCTGTTGAAACCAGAGATTCACACTAAATAAAACCAAATAATCCACACATGAGATTAAATCAATAGATGCAAGGAGTATTCGATGAAGCCCGTGTGCATTAATGTTTACTCTGACTGTATGGAGATTTTCATGGAGGAAATTAATAAATATCCTGCTCATATTTCCGACTTTGAAGCATAGCCTACTGCCACATAAAACTCCATGCGATCGCCTAAATACGAGCTACTTATAGTGAAAACCGCTCAAACGTTTTATTGCACATAAATGCCTTTCGGATCTGATGTATGATGGGAAAAGTGAGAAGAACGAGAATGAGTTGTAAAAAAAGCCGGTTTTGATGCAGGCAACAAAATTGCAATGCACTGTGATGTTACAGTTTTTTTTTTTTTATACATTTGTAAGTAAAACTGTCAATGTATTTTGAATTATGCGTGTAGCTTTCAGATTTTTTCTTGCATTTTAATAAGTCGTCACTAGTCTGCACTCTGCAGGTTGCTATTTGAGCAGACAGCATGCATTTTTATTTTTAAAGAGTCAGAATCAGAGAATCACCAGTTGCCTCATTGGTTAAACATTTTCAAACTTGTTACATTAATATTAAATGAAATAAATGTAGAATTACTTTGGTATTCTTAAACATACTTTTAGGATGTAACTGTATTTCGATTACCACCCATTTAAAATATAACTATAAAGAAATACGGTTACTCATATTTTGTTTTTTAAATATGTTACGTTACATGTATTTCATTACTCCCCAACCTTGCTTGTATATCCCCCTGGCAACACCTTAGAACCCTGGAAGTTTCTGACATATGATACAGTCTCCCAAATGGGCAGTCATCACTGAGTAATTCATGTATTGCCACCATGAATTTACATTTGTTGTTACCAGTAGTGGATCGTGAATTGAGTTTAATTGAATGGTTCCCCCCCAGGACATTTGACAGGCCCAAAATTGTTGTGATGATAAACACCATTTTGTACTAGTAGGATTTACCTCAACATGTATGACCTGGCCCGTGTGAGAGATAAAATCACAATTACAAACACTATTAATTGTATCAATGATATATAATGAAATGTCACAAGGTCGACACTGATTCATTGTTTCTTTCCAGATTAACACTGATCCTACATAAAAGATACACAGTGAAAATGCCACGTTAGAGCACTGAAATTGATGTTCTGTTCAAACAACTTCCCCATCTGTGATTTGTATGGTTAGGATAGGGATTGGGTACACTCGACAATGTCTCCAGATCAGCCGATCTCACGTGAATGGTCCTTGTGGCAGGAAGCAGTGTGTGGCCCCCTACATTACCAGTTAATGACTGCCACCTTCACTGAGATGTTGGCAAACACAGCTGGCATATGTTCAGTTTCGTTTCTGTAAACAAAATAAATAAATAAATAAATAAACATAAAATAGCAAAAGAAGTGTACAATATTAGTGCAAATATAAGGGCTGTTCTTATTTCCCTCTCTCTTTCCCTTATTAGTCTTTAAACTGTGAAATATCAGCAAGTCAGCTAATGGTGGCAGCAAGCGAGTAGATATCTTCACTCAAGGGGTTGGCCCCTCCCTCCCTAAAGGAGGAAGTTCTGTGCCTGATCTCATACTCTACCGGGTCTACACTAATACTTGACACGACACGGCAATGTGAGTCGTGTATCCAATTGATCTTACCCTGCACTTTAACTGCTGTTGGTGTGATTAGGAGAATTTGGTATGGCCCTTCCCATTTAGGCCATAACTTTAACATAAATAGTAACATAAATAGACACGCGAGCTAAAAAAGCAGATTGATCGCTTTATTAGACAGAGAATATTTTAACTTCACAGCACGTGTATCGCAGTCAACAGCGAACAGCGGATGTAATAAGAAGCAAATAAACGAAACTAGATCTAGACAGAATAAAGTTAATCAAAATAAACAAATAGAGATAAACAAATAAAAAAATACCAACAGAAACACAAAATAGAACACAGCTTATCGTCAGCGACTGGCTGGTAATCAGGATGTGCATGGAGCTCATTTGGACACGGCTAGAGGAACAGCAAAATATACACACAGAGCTTCTCATAAAGTGCACGCCACGCTCCTAACAGAGTTTAAACAGTGACCGTGGCGATCACGTGGCTGGAAACAGCAGCATAACTTCAGCACAGCCCAGCGTCTATGCTCCCCATCTCATTTCAGCACAAGACGTCTGCACCGAACAGGTTTCAAGTGTACAGGGGCAGAGCCCAACCTCAAAAGAGGAAAAATCAAACATCAGCACAGAAAGGAAACACAAACAATAAACACTAATCCCACAAGGCTTAGGTCATAACACTTCCCCCCTGGAAAAAAGAAACAGTTTTTGAAAATAGAGATACCTAAACCCACGACAAAGCGTCCGCCACCACATTCTCGGATCCTCTTTTGTGATGGATTTCTAAATTATATGGTTGCAACATTAATGCCCATCACATCAGACATTGATTGTGATTATACATTTTACTCAGAAAAACTAGCGGATTATGGTCCGTATAGACAATTACAGGAAACATACTTGCATACTTGCATCAAAATGTTGTAATGCCAGCAAGAGTGCTAATATTACCTTCTCAGTTGTTGAGTAATTTAGCTGATGGCGTTTAAACTTAAGAGAGAAGTATGACACTGGGTGAGATATTCCTTCAGCACCCTCCTGTAGAAGGACAGCTCCTGCTCTAGCAGCACTGGCGTCCACCTCCTTTTGAAATAGACGGGACACATCTGGGGAAGACAACACCGGAGCACTGCAAAGAAGAGTTTTTGCGGACAGTAATGCCTATTGGCACTCATTTGTCCAACTGAAATCAATTTTAGGATTACACAGTTGAGTTAGAAGAGCAACTACACTCAAAAAAATTCTTACAAAAACACCGGTATTACCCCACCATCCCCAGAAATCTTCGCTTTGTAGTAGGTACCGGATACTCAAGGATAGCGGCCACTTTTCCGTCTAATGGCCATACCTGACTGTTTCCCACCTGTTTCCACAGGTACGTGGCAGTAGCCTTCGCGAATTCACATTTCACAGGTTTATTAACCCTTTAGCGCGTACGATCACACCGGTGTGATCAGTCTTGGCTGGTCCCTGAAGCATACGATCACACCGGTGTGATTAGAACGTTGAGTACATCACGTGATCAACTGCTGAATTCAAATCTGCTTTCCCGCTTTAGCTGGCGCGCAGCCAGATCGGACGCGCTGAGCGCTTGTCATATTATCACAAATATTCAGTGTTTTCAACCATATAATGCTTATTTTAGGTTTCAGACATTTAAATACACATAAGTACTAGCAAAACCATACATTTAAAGTTTGTAAAATACGCGCTGATGTCTATGGAAGCAGCAATAATGATCCTTACAAATATAATCTGATGACATGTTTTATTAACATCATGTACAGATTGTGTAGGTAACTATAAAGTTTAATCTGCTCTTCTCCCAGTTTACTGGAGACTTACTTTAATGTCTTTTGGGAGGAGAGGATGAATTTACGTGTTGTAAATCCCACAGCTCGGATTCAGCGCGAACTAACATGGCCGCGCCCATCACCCGGTATAGATCGACTAACACGGTCATTATAAAAGTGTTTAAACTACCAAATACATTTACTTGCACGTATTTCTGAATCGGAATATCAGATATTTCAGAATATATTGAGTATGTTTATGAATATTAATAATAAAAAAAGGAAAAACTAAATAAATGCGATCCGTGTGTCATACAGCGCTATCGTGGCTTGCGTTGTGTCACATGACAAGCATGACGCGACGCCATAGAAACAAGGCTAAACATTCTAAAATAACGGTCACCTAAAAAAAAACTCACGCTGGGGGCTCAGCTAATTTATTTTAAACTTGTGTGAAAGGGTTAATGTGTAATCAGTCCAATGGATGGGCGAGACGTCCCGGGCGGGGTGACGTAGCGACCACAAAGCTTAAAAGCACGTGCAGTAAAACCAGCGTCAGCTTCTAGGAATGAAGCAAGCGCTGGCAGGGATGCCGGAAGTCTGGCTTCGAGACGCAGCATCTAGTTCCCTCGAGGAACCATGGTTACATGCGTAACCTGGAGACGTTCCTCTTCAGGAACTCGAACTGCATCGAAACACTTTGGGAACGAGTATGCCCACGCCGCCAGACTGACAAATCTCTGCCTAGTGTGTGAAGGAGCACAGCTAGGGCGAGAAGAAGAAGAGCCCGGAGTGGCTCACATATCTGATGTAGGTGAGGGCGTGGACCAACCCGCAGCGTAGCAGAGCGAGCCTTGACCCCCAAGGAGGGGAGATCAGAGGACTCAACGAAGAGAAGCATCCACTATCCACCAGCTGAGGGACCTTGTCCCTTCCCACAGGGCAGCTCTGTGGGCATAGTGCTTGCACAAGCTTCTCCGGTCAGACTCCCCGAAGGGTGGAGGACTGAAGGCCTGGGGCCAGAAAATCGTACCAGGGCCTCAGCCTCAGCGCACCATGGAGGAAACATGTAACTAGGGGTGTCTTCCCACTGAATGTCCTCCGAGAGGGGCGTGGTAGACCGCAATGGCCGCCACGAAAACCTCTAGGGTGGAGTGGGTAAACCCTGCAGAAAACCAGGCCTGCAGGAACTCCAGAACTGTACCAAACGGTACAGTTTCCGCAATGAGGGAGCTCTGGATTTGAGGATGGTCTCAACAATCTCGAAGCCTCGGCCACGTCTGTACTATGACTCCACAGCCCCTGTGGAGCTGGATGAGTCAGAGAGAGAACCAGAGGGAACTGCAAACAAATCCACCTGAGCCTGGCCAAAGACTCTCCAAGTCTGCTTCACACTTCGGGGTGAGGCATCTATTCTCCGGGCCTCGGCCCCTGCCTCGACAGGATGTCTGCTCCTATATTGAGATGCCCAGGAATATAGACTGCTCACAGCGAGAGGAGCTTCCCTTGGGCTCACACAAGGATCTGGTGCGCCAGACCTCCTTGGTGGTTGATATAAGAGACCACCGCTGTGTTGTCATGCGCACCAACACATGGTGACCTCTTAGGTCTGGGAGGAAGTGTTTCAGAGCTCGAAACACGGCCAGCATCTCTAGACAATTGATGTGCCACGTGAGATGGCAACCACTCCACAGACCGCAGGCAGGGTGGCCACTCATGACCGAACCCCAACCGGTGAGGGACACGTCCATCACTAGCGTTACGCGGCGACAAGGAGCTTCCAGCACCGGGCCCTGAGATAAGAACCAAGGTTTCCTTCACATGTCTAAGGCACGTAGGCACCGCCGTGTGACCTTGAGTATGCGAAGCGGGTTTCCCCTCAGGGAGAACCCCTTGGTCTTGAGCCACCACTGTAGGGGTCTCATGTACAGCAGGCCAAAAGTAACCACGTTGGACGCAGCTGCCATTAGACCTGTCTGGAACTGCTTGACAGTGAATGACCGGCCTTCTCTCATTCTCGCGACTGCAGTGAGGATCGACTCGATCCGAGCAGGATACATACGTGCCTACATCGTGGTCAAATCCCACACCACGCCCAGATAAGTGGTTCTCTCTAATGGAGAAAGCACACTTTTCTTGGCGTTAAGTCTTAACCTCAGCTCTTTCGTCTGAGTGAGAACGACATCTCGATGTCGAACCGCCATCCGCTCTAATTGAGCTAAAATCAACCAATCGTCGATGTGGTTGAGTCATGAAAGTGTGGGGTGAGAGTGCAAGGCCAAAGGGAGAACCGGTATTGGTAAGCTTTTGCCCCCAAAAGCAAACCTCAGGAACTTCCTATGATGAGGAAGGATGGAGATCTTTGCATCTTTTAGATCGATCGTGACAAACCAGTCCTCGGACTTGATTTGAGACACGACCTGCTTGAGTGCGAGCGTGCTGAACTTCAGTCGCCTGACTGAGCGGTTCAAAGACGCAGGTCTAAAATAGGATACAACCCTTCATCCTTCCTCGGAACGGTGAAGGACCAGCTGTAGGACCCGGACTCTGCTACGTGAGGAGGGACGAACTCAATGGCCTCCATCCTCAGAGAGTATCTACTTCTGTTCCATTACCAGAGCCTGCTCGGGGCCCACCAGGGTGGGAAAGACCCCGTTGAATTGAGGCGGAGGAGAACCGAACTGGATTCTGTGGCCTCTAACTACAGTGTGCAGGACCCACTGAGACATGTTTTGCAGTAGTTTTCACGCTGCCAAATAGTCTACTAAGGGAATCAGTCTCTCAAGACTGACCTCTGGTGTGACCTGAAGCAGCGCACCGGCAGGGGACAGCCGAACTAGCTGCTCTAGAGACCTCCGTGGAGGTGGCAAGCCTCTTAGTACCACTACGTTTCCGGGCACTAAATGAGAGAAGCGCTCACGGGAGACTGCTGCGCCCTGGAACACCGGCATGGTTGGCAGACCGATCTCCCGAGGGCACTGAGGAGAGAAGCGCACCGTGTAATGCGGTGTACACCGCTCTTCCCCAGAGGGGCCTGCCCCTCAAAGTCCTAAGCCATAAGCATCCGGACTTCCTTTGCTGAAGTCTTCTATTGAAACGACGGTCCTCAGACCCGCGTCATCTCCCAGGAAGACTAGACTGGTAGAACCAGAGCTTGCTAGGCAGGACCCACGAGACACGCTTGGCCAGGGCTCCCACACCGCCAGGTGACTGCTAAGGGAACCAGTCTCTCGAGACTGACCTCTGGTGTAATCAGAGCGGCTAGCTCAGTGCCCTGAAGCAGCGCACCGGCAGGGGATGGCCGGAGACCGCTGCGCCCTGTAGCATCGGTAGGGTTGGCAGACCGATCTCCTGAGGGCACTGAGGAGAGACGGGCACCGTGTAATGTGGTGTACACCGCTCTTCCCAAGAGGGACCGGCCCTCAGACGTCCTGGGTATTAGGCATCAGGACATTCTGCCCGAAGACTATCCAGCGAGAATGACGGTCTGCAGACCCGCCTTCTGCTAGAAGCCTTCGGCCCGGGTGCGCCACTCTGTCTCCAACATTATGGGAAGTACGAGAAGTGACACTCCCTGAATGAGGAGCTGGAACACGATTTGGGCTGCTCCCACCCAGCAGCCCCTGCTGCCACCTCAGCCTCCTTGGAGGAAGAGAGATAACTCTGCATGCTCTGCTCTCAAGCAGACAACACACAAACTGTGTGTATCCCCACCCGTTTGTCTACACTCGTAATGGTAAAATAAAGAGTGATAATGGACAGACAACACCAAATAAGACTGACACACACAGAGCGCTTGCTGAATGACAGAAAGCTGACGCCGGTTTCACTGCTATGCTTCCTGGTCGCTACGTCACCCCGCCCGTGACGTCTCACCCATCCATTGGACTGATTACACATGTTATTCAGAGCGTGGCCATGCTGAAGGCGTTCCCAAAGCGTTTCGACGCAGCTCGAGTTCCTGAAGAAGAACATAGGGGGTTATGAATGCTGAAATTATAGAAGCACATTTGGTTAGAGGCACCTGCCAATCTAGAACCTGCAGATCTAACTTCATAATATATTTTGCCACAACAAGGTTGTCAATACAGTCATCAATACGTGGTAACAGAAAAGCATCAGATACAGTGACAGAATGAAATTTTCTAAAGTCAGTGCAAAAACGAAAAGCCCCGTCAGCTTTTGGCACTAAGACGCATGGGGAGCTCCATGGGCTACTACTCAGGTTAGCAAAACCGTTTTGCAGTAGATACTTCACTTCACGTTTCATTTCTTCTCTCTTACTCATCGGGCAGCGATATGCATGTTGCTTTATTGGTAATGCACTGCCGACATTGATGTCATGCTGAATGACTCTGAATAACTCTGGGAAACTGTCCAACAGATCAGTCAAATCTGTAGCATAAAACCAATCAGGACTGTGGTCAATCACAGTTGATGTTCCCCCCAGGGCACGGAGATAACAGCATTCTAGTTTCCCCCTGTCTGGACAGCGGCTAGTAATGATTTTTGCTGATCCACAGTTAGTTTTGCAAATTTAGAAGTAAGGGACTTTACCCTGTTGAATTTACCCTGTTGTGGGGTATTGTTACTTGCAACCAATTGGTGCATAGTTTTCATTTCAGACTTAAGGTGACCATAAGCCTGACAAAGAGTCAATGATGTTATCCTGCCACAAATGAGGGTCATCCTAAGTGCCTTGCAACATTTTGAGAGTCTGAGCCACACTCTTGACTATTCCTTTCACCCACATTTGATACCAGTGACTAGAACTACAATTTCCAGCATCTGCATTTGTGTCTGTGTCTGAATTACTCTGTTCCTCCCAAAAAGAAGGAACCCACTTTTCTAAAGTAGACTTTTTTTCAAAAAACTGTTGATCAACAAGCTCAGGCCCGGAAAGAACTGGGTACAGGCTTTTGGACTTAAGGTTTGAAGCGTGAGGTGCTCGTTCATTTATTTTAGGCTCTTGCTTCTTCACACTTTTGAGCTTTCCATTTACTACTCTCAATTGCCCTGTTAGTGAGCCTTTTGCTGGTTTTGAATTTCCCTATCATCCCTATCCCTTTCAGTTCTTTCTTTTGTTGCCTGTCCATGATTCCCCTCAATTGTCTGCTTTTCAAAATCAAAACATGCACAACCTCATCCGAGCATTTCTTTTTCATGGTTTCTGTGAAAACTTTCACAAGTTCATCAACTGTCAAAGCTTCGCCATAACTTTCATATATCTCAGACATCTATAACAGGTTCTTCTCATGTTTCTGAATATTCAAACTCTTTTCTAGATGTTCTAAACATTTCAATAGAACATTTTGCACTTTACAGTAATCAAATTCCTCTACCCCAGACTTTAAATCTTCCAGTCTTTATGATATATAATTCTTCCTCAAAGCAGCAGCTAATGGTAGTACTCACTCACAGCATTACATGGAGAGATGAGCTCAAGTCTCCATGACCTCTGAAGGCTGCCTCATTATCCAGGTTAGGTACAGCCAACGTTGCTGGTCTGAACATTAAGGCCGATCAATACCAGCTCAAACGTATCAACGCCACCAGTTTAGTTCTTCAGATTCTGTTCTTTCTCTGCTTGAATACTGCAATGTGCAGACGAGGTGCACAGGTTCTCTGCTTCTAAAAACAAAAACGTGTAGTCGAGGTTCTCTGCCTCTAGAAAACTACAACGTGCCAATGAGGTTCCTGTTCAGACGAAGTTCTTGCCTCTAAACAGCAATGTGCAGACAATGCTCACACAAGTTTGATCCTCTTCTTGAATGAAGAGACAGGGAGTCCAGGGTGGAGATGAGTCTTTTATTAATGTCACTTACTAGTCAAGTGTCAGATGAAGTAGCGAGGTGACCAAGAACACAGAAATCACAACTACATCTCCGCCTGCTAAAGTACTGGCATGCATCCCATTTGCCGGGTGCACCCACCATGTACTTGTTTATCAGTTCTTAATAGAAACATTGGAGGTATTTCAATCTTGCAAATAAAACAGTGATTTTAAGTTACACAGTATGAGAAGAATAAAAACTGCAAATATTAAAAGCATACATGATCCCACATGCTTATTAGTCCATTGTTTGTCCTGAGCAGTTTAACTGCCCACCGTTTCTCAGAAAATTCCTGCAGGTCTTTCAAATTCTTTGGTTCCCTTTCATAGGTTCACTTTGATGCTGCAAAAGTAACTGATGCTATGGTAACACCCCACAGATTTGACAATTGTCTGAAGCCTGTATAGAAACATGCCAATTCATTGGCTGATGGCATTGACGTTGCCACTCAAGGCATTGAGATCTTTTCTGATCTCCATAACAAGTTATCAATATCTTTGAAACAGTCATTCTCAGCACGAATCACTAATTCATCTACTTCTGCCGTTACAATCCTTTGTAGGTTTAGTGTTGCAGGGTTATACAAATATACCAGCAATTGATGAGTAGCCATAGAGGAAGTGTCTCCTTCTCTAGGGGAGTCAGGTTTTTTACAATCAATATTTTTTGGGGGCTGCAAAAGAATGGTGGTCTGCGCCCTATTCTGGAGTTGCATTAGCTGAGCTACACTCATTAGAAAGTGCAGTTGCAGGATGCTGATGCAGAAACAAATTATGGTGCAGATTCTAGTGCAGTCTGAGGCTGATCACTGATGTTCAATGATAAATGATGGGCACTTGACACTTATATTATGGTAGACACTTCTGAACTCGATTCATTGTCGAACTGTCCATTGGTCAGACAATATTGTAACAATGTGCTGCTGATGTTGTGTGCAGACAGAGAGTAGCCTAATGATAACTCCTTCTGATAACTCCCAACATTATGATAAATTTGATGGTATTTGAAAGAGTTTGATGGAAACAGTAAGAATTGCACATTTTATTTTCAAAATGTTCTGTCAGTGACACATTGAGTCAGACGATGTTTACACTTTAAAAATAAGTAGGCCTCTCTGTTTCCATTAAAAATACATAAACATAAACATATATAAACTTAAAATATATGTTTACTTTATAGGCAAAATTGCATAAATTTGATTTGATTAAAATGATTTAAAATATGTGGTCAGTGGGAAAGACTGAAAATATCTCTGAAAACTTTCTCTGAAAAGTTTTCTATACAATTGAATTTTGCTTCTCAGGCAAATATGTTTTGTTTTACGGATATTTTGATATTTATATTCTAAAAGACAAGGATACTGAATGATGTTTAGCAACATAATGTGATAGTACAAATGGCATTTAAAATCCAGATTATGGCTGTAAAATCAATTAATTGCAATTAATCGATTTTACAGCCCTAGTCCAGATGTCATATCTTCCTTGTGTCTTGTACCATTAAACAAAGTATCTCAAGAATGGGAATATGCATATGGAAATTATAAGCAGATTATGTTATGCATAGCAAAACTGGGTGTGGTAAAAAAAAACACCCAAACACTACACGTTTTGCAGGGTCATTTTGTTTTGTGTGCTTAATATACCGATCAACAGTGAGTACAGGTCAGGGAACCTCACCCCATTGCTAAGGGTTAACTTAGGGTTAACTTAGTTATTAGCAAGTTAACCCTTAGTAAGTGTTTTTCAGACCTGTCCTGGAAAACACTTTGGATGTCTCCCTCATCTAACATACATTATTCAACTCATCGGTTCATTAATAGAGACTGAAAGACCTGAATAAGAGAGATGTAAATGAAATGTGCTATGCTCCAGGGCAGGTTTGAAATCCCCGAGTATAGGGTATCCTGTCTTCTGATGGCAAACCACTAAAATAATTGGAGAAGGCATCCGGATTATCCATGTTGTAATTTTTTCTGCCACTCACATCTGACTGCTTCTGCTGAACTGTCACTTTCTACCACTAGGTAGGCTCCGCCCACAAAACATATAATTGCTATTTACAAACACCAGAATGGTCTATGGCACTGGTGTTCTCAGCACTGTCAAAAAACATATCTGCTTCCGACACATCAGGCATCAGAAAATCTTGTTAGCCAATGCTGACAATTAAAAAAGCCAAATATCAGCCTTTACAATATCCATATATTGTAAAGGCCGATATTTGGCTTTTTTAATTTAATCAAACACAATTCACACAACACCACAGCCTCCTGCAATTATAAGCCTACTGTACGGCTATTAAATTCTGCCCATGCACAATAACATAGTTTCAGGCAGCTCACAAATTTGAAGCTTTATCGTTATAATGAATCTTATCTGGGTCCAAAGAACTCAGATGTACAATACAAAGGAGTGTACTTTTAAACAGTTAGTGTGAGTTACTGTTTAGAGCTATTTTATAATACATACTAGATTAGATTCTTTAGCCATTTATTTTCATTGTTCAGAGTACAGAGTAAATGAAATACAGTCTACATCTCACCATAAGAAGAAATAGCAATATTAATATAATATTTAAATGAAATTATAGTATTTTTTTCAAGTATACTAATTGCCAAATAAGGAATAACAATAACAGTAAAGTGAAAAATGAAATAATGATACAATGAAATAAATTTTGCATCTAACTGTAAGTTCACTTGTTTTTGGAACTACTTTCTTCCACCATGATTCAAATGTTCCTCTAGTTAAAGAGATAGTTCACCCAAAAATGAAAATTACCCCATGATTTACGCACCTTCAAATCTTCCTAGGTTTATATGACTTCAATCTTCCAGACAAATACAATCTGAATAATATTTAAAAATGTCATGGCTCTTCCAATTTTTATAATGGCGGTGATTGGGTGGTAATATTCAATAGTCCAACAGAAGTTCAATAAACTGCGTCCGTCCATCATAAAAAGTGCCCCACATTGCACTGGGGGTTAATAAAGGCCTCCTGAAGTGAATTGATGGATTTCTGTAATAAAAAATGTCCATATTTAAATAACTTCTAAAACATATTTATAACTGTCGTACACGCATACATGAGAGAGTCACATTCCAGCGAGAGATGTAGGATGTAGGCATAGCATAAGCTCTGGTGAGAATATGCTAGTCTCGCCAGAACCAAGGTTTCTTTACAGGAGCAAAGGAAGCAAAGTTTCCTTTGTTTAGCAAAGGAAAACAAGTCTCCTCGTTTTATATTGAAATCCTCTGACATTTTTCTTAACAAATCCTCGTTTTGTACTTCTAATTCATGATCAGTATTTTGTTTTGTTCTCTCCTCAGAGCTTCCGCGT
The DNA here is from genome assembly GCA_039654775.1 of Spinibarbus caldwelli. NCBI lineage: Eukaryota > Metazoa > Chordata > Actinopteri > Cypriniformes > Cyprinidae > Spinibarbus > Spinibarbus caldwelli. The sequence goes on from CM077251.1 coordinate 22,785,705, forward strand.
TCATCACTTCTCACCAGAGCTTATGCTATGTCTACGTCCTTTGTCATCCATTCTGTGACTTGGCACCATAGTGTTTTTTTTTTTTTATTATTATTATTCTATGCTTAGGCAAGAGGAACAGTAGAAAAAAAAATACTATTTTTTTTTGCAATACTCTTTCTTTATTTTACTTAAAAGCAAAATGAATGAGAGCAATGAATAAGTCAAGTAAAGTCAAGTCACCTTTATTTATATAGCGCTTTATACAAAACAGATTGTGTCAAAGCAGCTTTACAGTGTCAAACAGGAGTTTGTCAATAATGCAATTGGACAATAACAAAGAGTCATTTTTCAGTTAAAGTAAATTCATTGATGATTCAGTGATGTCATCATCCAGTTCAGCTCTCTTCCAATAGTGTCAGTGCAAGTAGTCAGGCATCCCCAACTAAGCAAGCCAAAGGTTACAAGGAACCAAAACTCCATCGGTGACAGAAATGGAGAAAAAATCTTGGGAGAAACCAGGCTCAGTATGGCGGCTGGTTCTCCTCTGGCCAGATGAAACCAGCATGGTGTGGTTTAATTCCAGGCTGCAACACAGGTGAAATTGTGTAGAGGACTTGTCTGGTTCCTGAGGTCTTGTCCGATGGCCGTCTAGTTGACGCGGTCTTCGCAGGGGATCTGTCTCTGGGGCTTATCTAGTTGACATGGTCTCCACTGACACTCAGGGCTGTTAGAGGTCATCTCTAGGTGCTGATCCACCATCTGGTCTGGATACAGACTGGATCTGGGTGGCTACGGTGACCTCTGAATAAGAATGAAAGAAACTAATATTAGCGTAGATGCCATTCTTCTTACAATCTAGCGAGTACATCAGGTGTTATAGGAAGTGTTCCCGGTTCCATTTGACCTAATTAATGTAGCCTAACAATCCTTTAACGGATTTGAATTACATAAATACAATGGTGTGTTATGTGTATGTCAGGTTAAAGAGATTGGTCTTTAATCTAGATTTAAACTGACAGAGTGTGTCTGCCTCCCGAACAACACTAGGTAGATTGTTCCAGAGTAGAGGTCTGCACGGGACTGTTTTTTTTTTAGTCCCGCTCCCGCAAGGTTATATCCCGCACCCACCCGCTCCCGCTATATATTCACTCTTTGTTCGCCCGCTGTCCACTTAGAATAATTTTCTTCCCTACCCGACCGTTCCCGCTAAATTTAGATCTCGTTCACAGAATGTCACATTTAAATGTCCGCTACTCGAATAAAAAGAGATGGGCTAACAAATAAAAGTGTGGTCTGCACAAAATTGTATTTGATATTTTATTCGTCTTGTCAAGAGTCTTGAATTTATTGACTTGAATTAATATGAATAATCTTAATACACAATATTCGTTTAACATTAAATGCATCACAGTAGGGAAAAAAGTATCACAGAGAAAATAAAAATGTTGTACAAAAATTTTATTTCTTAGCCTATTTTTATTATTGTCAGGATACAATTTGTTTAACATTTACAACACAACTCCCAGAGAGAGAGAGAGAAAAGTGTAGGTTGTACAAAAATAGCCTATTTGCTATTTTTATTAATCTTGTCAAAATTCGTTTGACATTTTTTCTGTTAAAAGTAGGAAAAGTGTCGCAGAGAAAAATAAATAAATAAATACGACATCTGTCGTTTAAAATTATAGGCTAAGCAATGTATAAACAAAACCGAGTTGAACGTCCTTCAAGGACACTCACATCCTTTGCTCCACCCTTATTCTTCTGCTCTGTCACTCATCGACAACCTGCCTGTTCTGTCTGAGGACCGTATTTACCACCGGTACAGCCTGCTCTGAGCATTTTTATGCACATGCTGCGCTCACAGACCCCGCAAATAAAACACGTGACACAGATAGCATGCATGCAGCCCGTGCATAGAGTGCAGGCTGTACTGGTGGTCAATAAGAATAAAGGCCAGATATGCTGTTCTGAATGGATGTCGGGAACGCGATATTGTTAGCTCGCCTGCTCCCGTTCAGATTACACTAGAGTTACCGACCGCTACCGCGTTTTACTCGGGAATTTAATCCCGCGACGCAAGAAATCTGGTCGGGTCTGTTGTGGGAATGCAGACCTCTATTCCAGAGTTTAGGCGCTAAATAGGAAAAGGATCTGTCGCCCGCAGTTGATTTTGATATTATAGGTATTATCAAATGGCCAGAGTTTTGAGATCGCAGCAGATGTGAAGGACTGTAATGCAATAAGAGCTCGCTCAAGTATTGAGGAGCCAAAACATTCAGGGCCTTATAAGTAATTAGCAAGATTTTACTAGTCAGTGCAGTTTCATTGTTACGGCAGTAGGTGGCGACTGTCTTTGTGACTGAGTCAATTAATGCATCACATGTGTAACGCTTGTGTAATGATGAGTCTGTGGAGTGAGGATCCATATGCAGTTTATTAACATCAGATCAATGGTGACAGTAAGATGAAAGCATAAACAGTCTCAAGTACTGGTAGGAACAGGCGGTGTGCAAACAGAATCACAATCCAAGAGACAAATAGGGTCAGGGCCGGCAGCAGAGAGTCACAGTCCAATAAACAGATACACGTCAGGGCAGGCGGCAGAGAATCATAGTCCGATAAACAGTCCAGGTCACAACAGAATAAACAATCCACAATGAAGAAATGCTCAGAATTGATCACCAAGGCAAATCAAGACTTCACAAAGGGTGAGTGAATGTGGTGTGCTTATACGGTGTGTGTGTAGTGACTTGCAGGTGTGTGTGTGTAATCAGTCCCAGGTATGTGGGCTTATGGGAAATGGAGTCTGAATGATCGTCAGTCAATACTCTGGTGAATGTTTCCTCTGATGGTGCGGAGGAGGCGGCACGAGAGCCTCACTTGTGACAGCTTGAAGCTGATGTTTCACTTAATAGAAATCAATGGCGATGATTCATTGTTTTGAACAGCGCTAACTCCAGTCATGGGAAATCCCCTTAAACTTTAAAAGGATACTACAACATAGATATGACTTTCATTGATGTTCTTTTCAAGTACATTTATATTTTATGAAGGAAATGTTTTAAAGGTTTTAAAGGTTTATGTTTGTCCAAATCCCACTGCCATATCTTGATTTTTTTTTTCAAAGTGAAAACACATTCTGTGTGATTTGTGAATGCCTTTTAGAATGTCTTGCAATGGGGTCCACCAAAAGGGGTGCGGCCCCCACTCACCACCGGGGCTGCGGGGGTGTCCTGTATGCCCATGTGGCTGACTCATGAATTGTTAAAATTGTTACAAAAAGTATAAGGTATCATTTTGCAATAAAAAAAACTTGGTATCACCCATCCTTAGACAATGCAGCTACAAAAGCGAGAAGGGTGAAGTAAAAGAAGATCAGTAGCAGTGATCAGCAATTCTTGGTGTAGTGGCTTTAATGACTTCCCCTAATTGGCCGTTTTGTTGTTGGGGGCATAACTTGTAGTAGGTGTAAACAGTCACGGATATTTTTACCCATTGGTGAATTATAAGCACTCATGCAAGGCCTCTCAGCCAATCAGATTCAAAACTAATTATTGTGTATATAGATATATATGAATTTGTTGTCAGATGCAACATTCTTACATGCTTTTTCCTCTGTATTTGCAGTTCTGTCTCCAGAACCTAATGCTCTTGTCAAAACTCTACGCAAACTCCCCATTCTGCATGATGAGAAGTACGCAGAACAGACAAAGCTGTATGAATTTTACAAGCCTGAGGAGAAAACACTGGTGCTGCCGTAAGTTCCCACACAAACATGTAATCAGCTTTGTTATTTAAGGATGTGGGTCTCAGCTGATTTTGCTTCAGGATTCGCACAATAGCAAAATCATTTTATTACACAAAAAAGATCCTTAAAGTCAAACATGAACTGTACTAATCCCACCATGAACTGTTTAGGCACAACAATATACAAAATGGCTGAGAATGCATTAACGCATAAAGAACAACAAACATGCAATGGACCAATCTCAACACATTGAGCAAACAATTTTTATTACTATTAGCCACAACACCATAAAGTTAGATTGGACACATAACCTTTGATGTCAATAACAAAAGATATGGAAAGCACTTTTTCCTCCTCTGTAAAAGTGTACAGGTTTATTTATTGTGGTGTCCTATATAAGCATGAATGTATTGTTTATAGACTTTTATTGTTGCATTGTTTCCCCCTACTTTCTGCGATCCTATCAGAACAGTCTTGTGATGCATTTTTGGGTTTTGTCCCACCAGTTATAATATGCAGAGACAACTACAAGTAATACATGACTTTGGTGCAGCACATATCTGTTCAAATAAAAGCACATAGGGGAGTTACTGGGAAACCTGTTTAAACACAGTCATTATTTTTGCAGTTCTATTTGGTGCTAGTGGCCCAGACTTTACTCATTTTACTTTATTAAACACACTATGTTTACATGCAACCAAATATTCCATTAGTAAGGCTGACAGACTGAAAAGTCTTCATGTAAACACCTTAATCCAGTGGTTCTCAATTCCTGTCCTGGGGTACCACTGCTCTGCACATTTTGGGCCAGTTTTACTAAACAGGGCAAATTAACACGTGAGCGCAATTCCAAAACAGCGCTGTTGGGCATAGAAATTTCTGCGGGTGATTTACTAACAATGCGCAAATTAAGTAACACAGGCGCAACATCTCAATTACATATCGACCAACGCAATATACCAAGTGCAGTGCAAATTAGCGTAGTTGCAAATAAAGAAGCCTCAGTACGTTGAAAAGAACCAGATACCCCCATGTCGTTCCAAACCCGTAAAAGCTTCGTTCATCTTCGGAACACAATTTAAGATATTTTAGATGAAAACCGGGAGGCTTTTGACTGTCCAATTGACTGCCAAACAATTTTCACTGTCTTGGCCCAGAAAAGTATGAAAGACATCATCAAAATAGTCCATCTGCCATCAGTAGTAACTACAAAAATAACTACTTTATTCAACAATTCGGCACCATAACGTCACCGTAGCATCACCGTAGCGCAGAGGTGTAAAGAGTACATGAAAACCATACTTGAGTAAAAGAACAGATACCTTAAAGTGAAAATTACTCCACTACAAGTTACAAGTCACCAATGCCAAAACAACTTGAGTAAAAGTATTAGAGTATCTGATTTTAACAGTACTTAAGTATTTTACTTATACTAAATATAGGCTCAAAGATGCACTAGTCAAAGAGACATGCCAGTCAAAAACTGTAACGTTGTGGAGAAGCTGGGGAAACAGGCAGAGGCAAGGATCTATGTGCAGATATTTCATTGAAAAGCTAGAACAAACAATAAGCGAAAAACCACAGGGAACAAAGAACAGAATGACAGGCAAACATTCAACCATTACATTCAACAACTCACAAAGAACTAAAGAAACACTAGGGCTGTATATACAGTATACAGGAGGCTAACAAGCTGAACAAGATAAGATACAAACTGACTAAAAACACCATGGGAGACAGGAAGTGACATAAAAGTCAAAGACAAGGCACAGAAAACGTAACAAAACAAGAAAGAGCTGATTTGTGAGGAGAGCAACCCCGCTTATTTTCTGAAACCAAGATAAAACTAAACACCTCAAAATTGCAAAAACAAAAACAAAAAACAATATCTTCAATATAACGGATAAATAAAATAATGTTAAGTAAAATTAAAAAGACAAAGTTTTCTTGCACTGGGTGTGCTTATTTCGGCCTTATTGCCAGCTGCAGTCATGTCCTCATCTCATTTATAAAACACCTGTGATTCACAACTACTGGCTAAGGAACTCACATTCACGTAAAGTAGCCTTGTTGACAAGTTTGGGTAAGGGCAAAATGCACAAGATATAGTACTTTCAGTGCCCTGTAGTTGGCAATATCACATCTTTTGCAGCATAAAAAAACTGCTGCAGAAAAGCTAGGTGCCATGCAAAATGTAATGTCTAACTCCAACACTCATTTCAAATGTAGTGGAGTAAAGAGTACAGATACTCATTCAAAAATGTAGTGAAGTAGAGAGTAAAAGTTGCTAATGTCTTTGATACTCAGTAAAATTACAAAGTACCCGAAAAGATCCTTAAGTACAGTAATTAGTTACATTTACTCAAGTACTTTACACCTCTGCCGTAGCGCCATTTTGGAAAGTATCACTGCACGCAAAATGCGTACGCTCTTCTGTGTCAGCCGCGCTGCAGGGATACGTTTTCTACACGTATTTACGCTTTGATTTGAACGCAAACAGCAATATTTTCCAAAATGGCGCTACGGTGATGCTACGGTGACGTTACGGTGCCGAATTGTTGAATAAAGTCATTATTTTTGTTTTATTTGCGTACAAAAAGTATTCTCATCGCTTCATAACGTTATGGTTGAACCACTAATGGCAGATGAACTATTTTGACGATGTCTTTAGTACTTTTCTGGGCCAAGACTGTGAAAATTGTTTGCCAGTCAATTAGACAGTCAAAAGCCTCCCGGTTTTCATCTAAAATATCTTAAATTGTGGTCCGAAGACAAACGAAGCTTTTACGGGTTTGGAACGTCATGGGGGTAAGTGATTAATGACAAAATTTTCATTTTGGGATGGAGTAACCCTTTAACAAGCTGATGATCTGAATCAGGTGCATTAAATAAGGAAGACATACAAAATGTGCAGAGCAGTGGTACCCCAGGACTGAATTGATAACCACTGTCTTAATCTATCTGATTGAGCGTGATCCGAATTAAAATTGGATCTGATTGGAAGGAGTGGTGTAGACCTTTTCTAATCTGATCAAGAGGACATGTAAACACTTGATCGGATTGAAACCGAAACTGGAAAAAACTGCGCATGTGCAATGACGCAGAAATGGCATAATGAACTGATGCATGGAACAAGTTGTTGTTTTTGTAGATTGAAGTATCATAAATGACTGTCATGTTATTCTAAAATTCTTCATCCACTCATCATCTGTAACGTGGAGCAGAACAACGTTCTATCATTCCTCACTTTATACTCTCATCCACAGATGGCTTGTTTTGGCCACAGGAATGGCAGATTTTATTGCTTGATAAATATAGCAGCAGGGCACAAAGCTACATGTGCTTGTCGTCTCCTAATTTGGACCTGAAATAGATAAATATTAAGTCTGCTCTTTAAAACAAAGAAAAGAAGCAATGGTAGGAAAGTAGTATGTGCAAACAGCGGGAAACTATGTATATCTATGCAGTGTGTGCATCTCAAAAGATCAAATCCTATTCCGATTCATCAATTAGAATGATTTAATTCTGACTGAAACAAAAAGTGTCCATGTAAATGTAGCAGTGATAAATTATTGGAGGTGTTTCTGTTCTGTAGCCCATAGAGGGTGCTGTTTCTTTATATTTTTCAGAAGTTTAGAAATATACATGAATAATGGAAATTAATTATAATAATAATTAATTAATTATAAAAAATTAATAATTAATTAATTATCTCAATAAATTTGTTTATTATTTTAATAAAGACTCAGGCATTAAAATGTTATATTATAGAATATAGGTAATACATTATGAATTCATTATGAGGTTCAGTGTTATCATAATCATGAGCTAAGCCTATGTGGTAGAATTTCCCCCACCTGCTGGGGTCTCACCTCAATCAACGCATCCCCAAAGTGTCTCAAGTGAATAAATTTATACTCTTGGTTGAGAGGAATTTCTTTTTAAAAACAGAAAGATTGAAACAATCTTTTCAACAAGAGCAGACATATGACTCTATTAGCTCATCTGCGCACCTACTAAGCGTGGCTCAATATAACGGCTCTATGGGACCACTTGAATATTAATTGGGACATGGAGGTCATGTAAATCTGGCCACTTTCTGTGCTTAAATGAGGAAAATCCCCCAGCGCTCCCCTCTTGATTAAAATAACCCCCGCTAACATGATGCACACCAAGCAAACTCTGAATTCTGCATCTTCACAACATTTGCTCATTACATCTCCTGCTCTATAAGGACTCTAATCAACCTTCAGGTCACGCATGCTGCTCAGGGAGATAACCCCCATATATATATATATATATATATATATATATATATATATATATATATATATATATATATATAGCGCTTTACTTTACAATCATGTGGGGGGTCTCTCCTCAACCACCTCCAGTGTGCAGCATCCGCCTGGATAATGCGACGGCAGCCACAGTACCACGGCACCAGTGCGCTCACCACACACCAGCTACAGGTGGAGAGGAGAGAGAGTCATAGAGCCAATCAAGTGGATGGGGATTATTAGGAGGCCATGACTGACAAGGGCCAGTGGCGGCAATTTGGCCAGGACAGCGGGGTTACACCCCTACTGTTTACGAGAAGTGCCATGGGATTTTTAATGACCACAGAGAGTCAGGACCTCGGTTTAACGTCTCATCCGAAAGACGGTGCTTTTTGACAGTATAGTGTCCCCGTCACTATACTAGGGCATTAGGACCTACACAGACCACAGGGTGAGCACCCCCTGCTGGCCTCACTAACACCTCTTCCAACAGCATCCTAGTTTTTTCCCAGGAGGTCTCACATCCAGCTAATGACCAGGCTCAACCCTGCTTAGCTTCAGTGGGCTACCAGTCTTGGGCTGCAGGGTGATATGGCTGTAACGTAAAAATAATCTGTCCCGTTGAAAAGAATTGTTGTTGTTTTGTTTTGATTTTGTCTTTCTTTTTTACTTGGTTTAACATAACTAAATGAGATTTTGATTGATTTTTGAGGCTTGTTGTCATTGTACCAAATCTCAAATGTGTGTGGACATCAATTGGGTCTCATTTTATAATTTTCTTTCTTTTTCTCACCTCAGACGATCTAAACTGGACAAGAGGGTTGTGTATACATTTTTAGAGTACTCTCCCCTGCTCGACTCCAGCAATATGACCCCGAATGACTGGAGTACTATTGGAAAAGACATTGAGGTGCCTTTTTAATCATCTCTATGCAGACAATTTTTTTGACTTTAGACATTGCCAACACAGAAATACTGATAGAACTTGTACATAGATGTTTGTTCAGAACAAGCCTTTTTATCTGGGCAATGTAATTTTTTAAGAGAGTTCCGCTTTCTGAAATATTGCACAAAAATTCCCTGGGATGTTAGAACAGTTGGGTTTTTTTTTTTTTTTTTTTTGGTGACATTTATGATTTGGAATATATGTGAATCCATTCTTCATTATTTCAAATAAAAAACTAATAGCTAATTTAGGAAATTACCTAATTGTAGAGAACCTTTGCATTTCTCATAAACAGTTATGTGGAAAAAAAAGGCTAGCAAAACAAATCACCAGTCAGTGCTGAGAAATTCAACATTTTTGTTTTGTTCACAGAAATACTATGAGCAGTATGATGGTTTTGTCGTCCTGCATGGCACAGACACAATGTCTTACACTGCCTCTGCCTTATCCTTCATGTGTGAGAACCTGGGAAAGCCTGTCATCCTCACCGGCTCACAAGTAACACATTTTAAAAGCACAGTTCACCCCAAAATGAGTTTGGATAATCATGAGGGTAAAATAATCACATAATTTTCATTTTTAAGTTAACTATTATTTAACTATCTTGTATATGGCAGGTGCCCATCTTTGAGATGAGGAGTGATGGAAGGGACAACCTCTTGGGGGCACTGTTGATTGCAGGACAGTTTGTCATCCCTGAGGTGAGAGTGGCTTCTTTTCACAGAGATGCTTTTATAGCCATTGCCAGTGCTTGAAGTGGGCTGATAGGGACCAGTACGCAGTACCGGCACTTCTATATTTTAGTCTTTAGTGTACCGGCACTTTTTCTTCCGTACCGGCACTTCTGTCACATTGTCGGTACTCAGAGTCAAAGCGTCAGTGTCTGGGTGATTAGAAATGACACTATATAAATCAAACTACCAGGAGGGGTCACCTCTCATCTTGACAAATCCCGCAGGGGTTTTCAATGTGTGGGGCGCGAGAGCCATAAATTTTTAAGTGCATCATAAATTTTGAAGTGCATATTTAGCTGTTTAAATTGTCAAGTCGTATTGTTCAAATAGAGTGACATAAGCACAGACAGCACAAATACGTAAACACATATTCACCACCTGTCAAACAAGTCGGTACAAGTTCAATCTGCCCATGATAAGGTGTTCCAATGAAGGCTGACACACAGCTAAAATGAATAAAAATTCTGGGGAAATGCTATGAAGCACCATAAAGGGACATGTAAACTTACTGAAAACTGTTTGAATTGAGTAAGGGACAAGAGAATAGCCCACTATCTCTCTTTCTTCACAGGTTTGCCTCTATTTTCATCATAAGCTCTACAGAGGCAATCGTGTCACCAAAGTGGACTCTGGAAGCTTTAAAGCATTTGCTTCACCAAACCTGCCGCCATTAGCCAATGCTGAAGTCAACATCGACAGTAATTCCAGTTCTTTCAACATTTATGGGCTCTAGTTAGAAATCTGTCTATTAAGCTAGTGATGCTTGAAAACACTGGAATAACATGCAAACTGAGCATAACTCGAAGCTTGCCAAAGGAGCAGCTATGCTATATGTTGGAGCGCTGCCCACAAGGCTATTGCTCTGACAATATATTTTATAATTTTTATGAATATATAATAGTGTATGATATTAATAATAATACGAAAATGTTTAAACTATAAATATTGAAGTATGAAGTATAGCATATCAAACTATAGGACACTGTTGTCACTGTTTGCAATTTCATGTTAACTTCCCCATTACTGATGTAATTGCACTAATGTCTTTTTCTGATGTAAAAATGAGCATTTCTCATTGTTTAGTTAACTGGGACACTGTGTGGCGACCCAGCACAACTGCCAAATTCACAGTCTACACACAAATGAACCACAATGTGGGTCTCCTGCGACTCTTCCCGGGGATCACTACTAATACAGTAAGCATAATCTGAAATCAAATGAAATCAAAATTTTGTTGGTCGATTACAAATAATGTTCACGAAAAAAAAAAATCTAATTTTTAAAACACATGCACCAAGTTTTTGGAAATGTACTCAGTGTATTCATTTCATATAGTTTATAGAAGAAAACAAATTATACAATTTTCAACAAAAATTACATGGTGTAATCATTAAGTAAAAATAAGATATTTTCCAAAACATATTTTTCTTATGTCTTGAATACAGTAAATATATTTTTCAAGTTTTTTTTTTTTTTTTTTCTTTAAAATTTAATTATTAACCTTTCCAAAAGGTTAAATTATCAGTTATTTTATCCCCTTCTGACCCTGCATCCATTGAAATGGTCATCACATGATTTTTTGTTTAAACCAATAAAATTTTATGTTTTCATAATATGAACAATGCCTGGTCAATGATTGGTCTCTGATCAACCAGTCACAATTAAGATATGACTCCTAACTTAATCTGATTGAGCTACAGGCATCACAAAATAGAGACATGACTAACCAACTAGACAAGAAGAGGAGGAAGTCCACATTTTACTTATATGAAGATTTATGTTTATGGTAGCCTCATCAAACTGCACCTATTATAAAATTAAGACTATCAAATGATAATATTCAGAGTTATTTTGAAGATCTTTTAGAGTTGCAGAACACAGGATTTTTTAAAAATGTAATGTCCATCGCAATGGATATCAGGTCTTGAAAGATATCAGCAGCACCTCATGAATTAGTTGTATAACAGGTTGAGAAATTTGTGGAAGCATTTCAAAGCTATATACAGAGCTACAAATTTCAATGTTAATGTTTTATGAACATTGATGTTAATTAATTAAATTAATATTAATATGATTTCATTTATGTCATCAGCCTGTCAATCAACTTTTCTTTGGTTTTAGTGAGAAACAGCCATAGTGGATGTGAGATTAGTGAATACACAGCAACACACACACTCACACCCCCTCCACACACACTTTTGCCTTGATGCTATAATGCACACAATCATATATTCATCAAAACAATCAGCAAGTACACATAAACCCATTCACATACACACAAAGACATGTATACATATACTCAGATTCACCCACTTCAACCAACAAAAAAGGATCAAACAAGTTTTTTTGAGACTTCATATTATCTTACCATTTTTTCCCACATTCTTACTGCATTATTCATTCTAGTATGTGTAGTATGTATAGTATGTATAGTATGTGTTCTTCTCAAAATCTTAAACACTAGTTCAAAAAATGTAATAAAAAAAAAATGAGTTGGCACAAATCTTGTTTTTTAGACTTATTTCTATATTGGAGAAGAGCAAATATCAAGTGGATAAAAAATAATAATAATTTGTTCAGGTAAAAAAATTCAGGTCTGAAGGGGTTAAGAGACTCAACTGCAGTGATCCTCTCTGTAATGTAATTTATTTATGTTTTTGTTGTTGTTTTGTTTGTTTGTTTTTTGTTTGTTTGTTTCTTCTGCATGTTGATTGCATCACACTAGTTTATTTTTCAGTTATTAAACAGTATAGATGTTGTTGTCTTTTTTGAATAATAATAAATAATTAAGCCAAATTACTTGAAATTTTACTTTCAATCATTTTTAATGTGGCTTTTTTCCATGATGAAATCATAATCAGGGTATCACCTTGACATGTTTTATTTTATGCACCCCAAAAATATTTACTTTAATTCTGAAATTAAAAAATACACATATCATACAAGAGGTATGAATAAATTAGATTTGAATGTATTTTTGAATAAATAATAAGTAATCTATAATAAGTATTAATATGGTTAACATTATTGTGGTTTTATAAATAATATGTTAAGATTATGGAAATAATATTAAATAATATTACATTTGAAAAAGAAGCAGTACCACTGGGATACCCCAATCCCAATGGATAAAATCAAGTCCCGTCCTCCAATATTATTTATTTATTCATTTTTTTTTTTTTCGTAGTTGTGTTCTGTTTTACTCAGCATTAATTTGTATCATGGAAATAAAATAGCTTGTGAATATTTAATGTTGATTTCAAGTGGTTCAACTAATATTGAATTTTCAGATGAGATCTATTCTTTAATCAGGTCAAGGCCTTCTTGAAGGCTCCCATTGAGGGTGTCATTTTGGAGACCTACGGCAGCGGTAACGCCCCTGACAACCGTCCTGACCTGCTGGATGAGATCCGTAAAGCGACCGATAGAGGACTCATCATGGTCAACTGCACCCAGTGCCTCAGGGGCTCGGTCACAATATCATACGCCACTGGCCAGGTATGGGTGTTTGCTTGAGAAAGGCCGCATATGGATGTTTCCAGAAGTGTGTAATCTTTTAATGTTCTCTCTCAGGCTCTGAGTAAGGCTGGTGTGGTCGCTGGGTTTGATATGACTCCGGAAGCTGCTCTTTCAAAACTCTCCTATGTGCTGGCAAAACAAAATCTCAGTACAGAAGAGAAGAAAAAGGTATGCAAACTAATTTTTGTGAAAAATACACATCTAAAATTGTGAGTGACAATTTTGAGTCTTCCTGGACAGCTTGCACAGTACAGTGTTAGTAATGTTACTTTACGTTTTCAAAACATGTTAATGGTTCATTAGATGATGAGTCGCAATCTGCGTGGTGAGATGGTGGCTGACTTAGAGGGGGCAAATCTTTCTCTCAGCGACAGTCGCTTTATTCAGATTATAGCCAAGACCCTCAGCATTGGCTGTAAAGAGGTGAGCAGACCATATATCCAGATGTTCTGCTTCTGTTATTGTTATTCTGGTCCAGTTTGTATATCTCCACGATGTACAAACATATTCAGAACCAGAAGAGGATTTGATGAACAGTTGTAATCCACTATAATATTATTGATGTCCTTAGGAGCTTGAAGCCATACGAGATGCACTAATGCCCACTCTGGTATGTGCTGCTGCTAAGAACGGAGACACTGAGACTTTAGAGGCTATAAGGGAAATGGTAAGCATTTGGGTGTTTGCAGTAACAGCACGTGCATATGCAATGACTGAACTGTGTGACTCTTCCACACTAGCATTCTTATTAAACAGAACATGCTTGACAAAAAACGGCACTATCAATATTCAGAAAGAGAAGCAAAAATAAAACTATTAAACATCATAAAATGTAATGTTTTAAATTTATTCTTCTACAGTTCTTACAACTGAATTTCTTTTATTTTACACTGAATAAATTAAATTGTTACCACAAACGGCTGTGTTCTGCCTTGATGATTTAGCATTACCAAATAGAATCAGGCAAAAAAAAGAGACACAGGAAATTACAGTTGTTTTGTTTTGTTTTGTTTTTTCAATAGGGAACTGACTTGAATAAGGCCGATTATGATGGCCGCACTCCCCTTCACATTGCTGCATCTGAGGGGAATCTGAATGTAGTGGAGTATCTGCTGGGTAAAGGGGCCACCATCTATGGCAAAGATCGCTTTGGCGATACACCCCTTCGCAATGCCATTCACCTCAGGTAGGACAGGCAAAAAAGGCTGGATGGTTTAGCTTATTTATGCATTAGAAAGTTTCTAAATATGTATGTTAACTGAATGTTTTGTCGTAACAAAGTTTTGTCGCCATTTAGCCACAGCTAGCGCACGGGTGTGAAGATATGTGTGTGTGGCCATGTTGACTGACACCACTAAGGTTCTTAAAGTAATCTAGAAGTTTCAGTTTTATGCAGTTACTATTTTAGTTGTCTATCTTCTTTATAAAGCCATTTGATAGCCATCCTGTTGTTGTCTTGCAGGGCATGTTTTAAACATTGCTAATAGGTCCATTACAGTGTAAAATTTTTAATTTCCCATGGTCCTTCTCTTCTCCTAGTCTTAGTACTTTTCCTTTTCCTCCAATTTATGGACACATTTATGTATGTGTACAAACAAGAGAAATCAAAGTCCCAATGCATCCAGTATATTTCAAAACAATAGGGTCAATGACATGACACTTATTTTTTGGATCTATTAATTTATTAAAACATATATTAATAAGGAAATTCAAACATACAATAACTTAAATACACCTCTTCTATGGTAGAAATTTCTGAATTAAAATATTTTTGAGGTTTTTTGTGTCTAGGGCATGAAGTCAAAAACTGTCCTAATATCACAATAAGAAAAAGAGTCCCATTAAGATGAAAATCTTAATTTTAAAAAGAAAACATTAATTTTGTTAATGTTATTAATTTAAAAAATAATAATAATTTATTTGTTAATTTATAATTCATAATAATTTAACATAAGCATGCCACTGATCCATTTGTTATGTGGACTAGTTTTGTGCAATGAAAAGGTATAGTTGGGTCAATATCACCATAGAGGTGCCTTTCAGCCCTCACAATACTCAAAAATTTTGGTTTTAATTTCCCATTTGCCTTATGTCATGTCATAAATAGTAGATACTCAAGTACTATAGAAACATATTAGCTGAGTTTCCACAAATTTTTTTAAATAATTGTGGGCCGTTATTCGAAGCATAAACCATAAGATATGTCCACCCTGTCATGGACATATATATTACTGTTAAATATGTTTTCATATTTAACATTTACATTTACATTTTTACATTTACATTTTAGTCATTTAGCAGACGCTTTTATCCAAAGCGACTTAGAAATGAGGACAAAAGAAGCAATCAAAACCAACAAAAGAGCAACAACATGCAAGCGCTATGACAAGTCTCGGTTAGCCTAAC
Source organism: Spinibarbus caldwelli (assembly GCA_039654775.1). Lineage (NCBI taxonomy): Eukaryota > Metazoa > Chordata > Actinopteri > Cypriniformes > Cyprinidae > Spinibarbus > Spinibarbus caldwelli. The sequence goes on from CM077251.1 coordinate 22,801,320, forward strand.
ACAGTACAGCAAGGTTTGTTTTTTTTTTTTTTTTTTTGTTTTTGTTTTTTTAAGAAAACAAGTAGATAGAATATAGAAAAGAAAGTGTTAGTTTTTCAAGAAAAGCTAGCAGTTAGAGAATAAATATGCAATTGATAGATGGTCAAGTGTGTGTGTTTATTTTTTTGATAAAAATAAGACAGACAGATCAAATAGAATTAGAATAGAGAGTGCTAGAGTTAGAGGGTCAAATAAAGATGGAAGAGATGGGTTTTTAGCCATTTCCTGAAGATGGCTAAGGATTCAGCTGCTCGGATTGAGTTGGGCAGGTCATTCCACCAGGTGGGAACAGTTAATAAAAAAGTGAGTGAAAGTGATTTTGTGCCTCTTTGGGATGGCACAATAATGTGGTGTTCACTTGCAGAACGCAAGCTTCTAGAGGGCACATAGGTCTGAAGTACTGAATTTAGGTAAAGGGGTGCAGAGCCAAAGGTGGTTTTGTAGGCAAACATTAATGCCTTGAATTTTATGCGAGCAGCTATTAGTAGCCAGTGCAAAGTGATGAAGAGAGGTGTGACGTGCGTTTTTTTCGGCTCATTAAAGATTAATCTTACAACGGCATTTTGGATGAATTGTAGAGGTTTGATGGAATTGGCTGGATGACCTGACAAGAGAGCATTGCAATAGACAAGTCTGGACAGAACAAGAGCTTGAACAAGGAGTTGTGTTGCATGTTCCGTAAGAAAGGGCCTGATCTTCCTAATATTGTATAAAGCAAATCTGCAGGACCGGGCAGTTTTAACAATATGTTCTGAGAAATTCAGCTTATCATCAATCACAACTCCAAGGTGTCTGGCTGTTTTTGAAGGAGTTATGGTTGATGAGCCTAACTGGAAGGTGAAACTGTGATAAAGTTATGAGTTTGCTGAAACTACAAGCAGTTCTGTCTTAGCTAGGTTGAGTTGAAGGTGATGGTCCTTCATCCAGCAAGAAATGTCTGTTATACATGCTGAGATGCGAGCAGCTATCGTTAGATCACCAGGATGGAATGAGAGGTAGAATTGAGTGTCATCAACATAGCAGTGATATGAAAAGCCATGTTTCTGAATGACAGAACCTAGTGATGCCATGTAGACAGAGAAGAGAAGTGGTCCAAGGACTGAGCCCTGAGGCACCCCAGTAGCTAGATGTTGTGACTTGGATACTTCACCTCTCCAAGATACCTTGAAGGATCTATCTGAGAAGTAAGACTCAAACCACTGGAGTGCGGTTCCTGAGATGCCCTTTCTCAATAGGGTTTACAGGAGGATCTGGTGGTTGACTGTATCAAAAGCAGCGGATAGATCCAGCAAGATAAGTAATGAAGACTTGGAAGCCGCTCTTGCAAGTCTTAGGGCTTCAACAACTGAAAGCAAGGCAGTTTCGATCAAATGTCCACTTTAAGATGCACATTATATTTTCTGAAAGGTATGATGTCCTTTTCCTAAACAGGGTTATTTGTTTGCTTTCAAATTATAAATACATAAAAGATTTTATGTAAACCATGTGTTTTTAAAGAATACTCATACAATACTCATACATAAAACTCATACAATTCACATGTTTTTTTTTTTTCTTATTTAGAGAAAACTGTGATATTTTGATGCAGTTTATTGTTTGGATGTTATTGCCCCCACATATAGCTATTGAACACACTGGACTATATAGATATGATTGAATTATTATTTAAAATACTATTGTAAAATATCAAGATGACAGGGTGGACCAGCACATGACGGGGTGGGCACATAATGCAGAACACACAAAGCATGACAAAATATGACAATGAAACATTTATTCAACTTCAACTTGAACTTCAAAAAAAAAAAAAAAAAAAAAAAAAAAAAAAAAATATATATATATATATATATATATATATATATATAAAAAATATATATATTTATATATTGTGTGTATGTGTGTGTGTGTGTGTGTGTTTTTGTTAGCTTTCTAGCTCTTGACACTATCCAGATGACACACTACATAATCGTGGCATAAACCGCAACTACAACAAATCTCTCCTGAATGGATATTAAGTGTTAATTTCTCAGACTTTGTGCGTATGAATGCTCTAATAAGAATTTTTCCAAATGACCATAATCTGTTGTAATCTGTTGAGCAAATCACACAAAATGGCACAACACTGGAAACTAGGACAAAATCTTCCCCTTTCTTTACTGTAATTCTCCATGGACCACCAACACCCTCTAAATGTCTTATTTGGTCTCTCTGTGGAGCAGTGACACATGATCAGAACTACGTGTCCTGAGGGCATCCTGGATAAATTTGCCAGTTGGCTTCTGACCATCATGTCCTCCTAATCATATCTACTGATTGACTCCATCAATCTGTCTCCTGCGCCAATAAGCTGGTGTGTGGTGGGCATTCTGGCGCACTACAACTGCCATCACATCATCCAGGTGGATGCTGCACACTGATGGTGGATGAGGAGTCCCCCCCCACCCCCACACAATGTTTATATAGTGCAATGAAAAGCACTATATAAATGGAAAAAAATATTATTATTATTATTATTATTATTATTATTATTATTTTATTTATTTTATACCCCCCCAATAAAATAATAACTGAGACTGTATTCATGTCTGTACAACCAATGACAGCAAGTTTCCAAGAAATCAGACAAGGTCCATAAGTCATGCTTCAGTATTCACTTAGTTGCTTGCTGCACCTCTGGTCCGCAACCTTATCCTATGGGTAGTATTGAAATGAAATGATAAAGAGATAGTTCACCCCAAAATCTAAATCCTGTCATCCCATACTCATCCTCATGTCATTCCAAATCCATGAGACTTTCGTTTGTTTTGAAGCTTCAAAGTTTTGAGTGAATTGACTTTCAATTGAGGGACAGAAATCTCATATTTCATAACAAATAAATTTATTTTTGTGTTTCAAATATGAACAAAAGTATGGATTTGGATGAACTTGAGGGTGAATTAATGATGTAAGATTTTTTTTTTTTTTCCTTTTTTGGGTGAACTATATATTTAAATGCAATTAATCTGAGTTAATGATTTGTCAGGTGTCCTTGCTTGTTCCTGTGTCTCTAGACATTTGGCTGTGTGTGACCGACAACACTTCATTAAAATCTTACAAATAATCTGCTTTTAGCAATGTAGAGTAGTGGTTTAGTTTTAAGCTGTATCACTTTATAAAGTATTACTGTTAAGTTTAAGATTTTCAGCAAACCTCTAACAAACATTTGTTCATTTTTAATAACTCGTCCCGTGCCATTTGTGCTATGGACATGAATGATACCTCATATCATATAGCTTGCTGTTGAGAGGTGTACTATGACATTTTGAAGTGATTAGGCTCACGATTTTGCTTAATGGATGATAAAACAGGCAGAACATCCCACAGACTTAGAGACTAGAATATCACAGTGACACAGAATGTCTAGTCTCAAAGCCACACAGAACCCATATAGCAACACTAAAACCACTCAGAACACCTTAGCATCTGCATAACAAATCCTTGTCAACCATCCACAACACCTAAACATTGAGACGGCAGCTTTTGAATGATTAAGCACTACTGACATTTTCTTCAGATATTAATGAAAATTGTAGTTAATTTTGCACAGATTCAATTAATTGATTGTATAGAGAAGAATCTTCCTTCTTAAATATTTCCTATGATTCATCTGTTTTTCTGTATGTTCTCTGTCTGAAGACATAAGGATGTTGTGGAGCTGCTGAGGAAGTGTGGAGCTCACCTCTCCGTTGGTGAATTACAGGATACTGGAACGGAGCTGTGCCGGTCTCTCTCTCTCTCTCTCTCTCTCTCTCTCATACACCAATTTTTTTTTTTTTTTTTTTGGGCATTTTGCTCTAAACCCGAGAAGTCTCATGGCATATCAGATCTTCAGCTACATCAGCTAGTCAGTTTTCATAGACTGTGGGAAAAAAAAGTGTAGAAACAAATTTAACTGTAACAAAATTTAACAAAATTGCTTGTAAATTATTGAATTCAATGTGAAATTTGGAAGTAGAAAAACTGAATGCTCAATAAGTGTATTATTGTTAATAATAATAATCATAATAAGCAATTCTTCCTCTAAATAATATAGTACTAGTAGTCTGCAAAACAGTCTGTTTACAATATGACAAGCAATGTCAGTTGATTCAAATGACTTTGAACATGTTTCATCCAGTCAGAATTTAGAGTCAGAGCTATCCTCTTATAGAACTGCATTCACGATGATAAATCACATTTAGAACAGATCAGGAGTGTTAATTTAAAGCTGCTGTCTTGCTGAAATGAGGTTGAGGTCTCCTCATGAGCAGATCAGCGTATTGAACACATGCCATGACTGAATCTTCAGGAGCTGAAATAATGATAGTAGCGTCAATGTTCATGATTTCTCATGTAGAAATTCTGGTGCGTTTCACAGTCTTGCTGCAAGTGGTGACTTGGAGGGATTGAAGATTTGGAAGTTAGCTGGGGTTGATATGGCCATGACCGGTTATGATGGGAAGACACCTTTAGAAGTGGTGAGTTAATGGAGATTTGTGTGAAATAAATAATCATAACTGAACAACTAGTGTCTGCAGTGTCCTGTCATTCATAAAGTTGCTTGAGTGGAGTTATGGATATGAGACATTTACCTGTGATGTTTCTTATTTATAAGTTGCATTGGAAGAAGTGTTTGCAAAATGACTAAATGTCAATGTGAATTTGTCTTCTGTGTCAGCAAAGCAAATATCAAAATATTTATGTAAAGAAATGTTGAAAATGTCATGCTTCCAGTAATCATTCATGAAATGGCATCTCTCACCTTCAGGCAAGAGCCTTTGAACGTAAGGAGGTTGTGGACTTCCTACAGGCTGCTTAGGGCCAAATTCAGGTATGGAACATTTATTTCAGGTATGGTGTATTTATCACACACACACACACACACACACACTCACACTCAGGTATTTAGATAGACATTTCTAAATGAGAACATACCAAACTTTGAATAATTTTATGTATCAAATTAAACTTATCAAATAATTTTCCACTACTAATGTTGAGATTACATGATGATTTAATGTATGAGTTAGCTTAATCAAATATTTCACGTTTAGAGCAATTAACATGTATGAGTACAAAATAAAAATCTGCCAGTTATGCTTACTTAAACCTTGAATTTCCTAACTTAAACATTTTGAGGTAACTGAATAACTTTTTTTTTTTGAGTTTTGCCATTGATTATTCATAAAATGTGGGTTGTTCTTAAATTTGCTCACAATTACAATCTAACTAAACAACACAAAAACTGTACTTTTAACATTTTTATTGAATACACTGAGTGATCATTCACAGTGCAGGGTGCAAAAGAGATGTGATCATTTAGAAAGTAGATCCTCCTTTAACAGAAAAACCTTCTGTTAAATATTTTCTATAGCTGCTTATGACCAAATTTGGACCGTAGCTCTTCACAAATCGGTTTCAGTTTATCAATATTTCTGGATTTCCATAACACAGGTTATAAAACAGTATCTAAATTTGTTTAAGGTCAGAACATCGTTTCTTATTTTTTCAACCATTTTAGTTGAGTTACTTACTTAAATTAGTATTTTTAGTTTCCCTTTTTTAACCTAAGTCTGTGCTCCAAAGCATTCAATATTTACAACAGTTTAAATTGGAAATTTCATATAATAACATACATTCATTTCATTGAAATTAAATGAAAAAAAGGTCATTTGACTGCCACACAAGCAGCACCTGAGGGATAAATATTTATTATTAGTGTTGTTGTTGTTATTATTATCATTATTACTATTACTATATTTTTATGTATTTTACTATGTTTTAAGTAAAACTAGGAAGAAAATGCTTAAAGTGGAGAAACACACTGTTTTGCTTTCTTCTAAAATGTAAATGGGATAATGCAGATCATCCAATATTTTAAGAAAATATATATATATATATATATATATATATATACACACACACACACACACACACACACATATATATATATATATATATATATATTACGGTGCCCGGGAGGGGCCGTCTTCGGTTCACTTAGTTTTGTCGTGGCCATGTCATATTAATTCGTGAGAACGTCATATTAATTCGTGGGAACGTGATATTATGTCGTGACCACGACTTCTTATGTTGAGGGAACGACATATTTTTCTCGTGGCAACAAGTTTAATGTGTAAACAAACCTACGTGACCATAGCAACCCGGGATTATCAGGGATTCATTAATATTTTATTTTGAATTAAGAAATTATTGTATTAATTATTATAGAAATTATTAGGCCTACTTAATTATTATTATATTGACCAGGCTACCAGACTGTAGGCAATTGCACGCGATGTAACCAGCATTCGAAAGCATTAAGTTTATCACAAATAGGCTAAATGTTACATAAAGTACATAAGATAAAATAGACCTACAAGAAAACATTTTTATCCATCCCACAGTCTTGCTAGCTGTGTGTGTCCATTAACTGATCGTCTTTTTCTGTAATATTTGTATATTATTATTATTAGCTATTATTATCATCATTATTATTATTATTATTATTAGCCTATTGTTATATTTTTATATTCGTTTTTTCCCTTCATTTCGATCTCTTTACATAACATTCTGACCAGTTTTGTAAATAAGCCTACTGTAAATGCTTGACATAAAGCTTTGATTATGCTGACTGGAATTTATAGCCTATTGGAAATGCAGTTTAAAGGTTGAATTTAACATATATTTATTTTTTTCTGCGAATTAACAATTATTAATATTATAGCCTACTGCCTTGTTTCGTTGATGAATGAATCATTCACGTAGTTTCATTTGTAAATGAAAACACAACACGCTCATTTATCATCACGCACTGGCATAAATAGCCTACAATCATAAAGTATTGGCATAATTGCCAGGCGTTTACAGTATTTGCAAAATATATGGTAGCAAATAGCACAATTATACAAAACGTTAATTAGGAAAAGTGATACACGAATTGAAAGGGGAAATAATAAAATATTATATTTAAATGAAATAAATATGAAAATATAGCCCTAACAAGTTAATATAACATAATAATAATAATAATAATAATAATAATAATAATAATAATAATATACAGATATTAAATGAAATGTTTAATGTTAATAAAAATGTTTTATCCATCTCTGATAATACTGGGTTGCTATGGTCACGTATTTTGTTTACGCATTAAACTCGTGGCCACAAGAAAAATATGTCGTTCCCTCGACGAAACAATCTCGTGGCCACGACATAATATCACGTTACCACGAATTAATATGACGTTCCCACGAATTAATTAAACTAAGTGAATCGAAGACGGCCTCTCCCGGGCACCGTAATATATATATATATATATATATATATATATATATATATATATATATAATTTATTGTTTTTTTTTCTCCCTTCATTATGATTTATTAAAGCTTATGACTGTTGATCAAATAACCTCTAAACTGCAGTCAAATTGACTTTAAAATGAAGAAGTGTGCTGACATTGTTGTCTGTTCTGTCTATTCTCTAGAATGGGGAGTTGATCAAGATTACTGAGTCCAACAAGATCCTGAGGAGGCTAACTCTCACTTCCGGCCACTATCATCTGTCCACTTTCTCATTTTTAACAATAGGAGCTTTTTTAAGTCCATCATGCTTTAACAATAAGCTTTTAGATTTGAATGCATTGTTATGTTCATAGTAAAGGAATCATAGTCATTTCATGCATTTCATTTTCAGAGAATTTTACATTACAGGATACTGTAACTGCTGGTTTCAAAATGATCTGAAAATCCTCTTAGGGATAATAATCTTTTCTGGGATAATGTGATGATTACATTTACATTTATAGCAAAAACATTTATCCAAATTTATCACATTTTTCCCATTTTTTTCTGTCAATCACATTCTGATTAAATGTGTTGTTTTTATTAATATATGTTTAGAAAATTTAGAAATGCTTTTATCTAAAAACTATTAACATTTCCACATTTCTCACTGTTGGACCGTATATAACAAAAATATATAACAATATAGCACATTATAGTTATGGCTGACAATAAAAAAAAAAAGAGAAAAGGTTGATGTTTCAAAATTATTGAATGTTTTATTTAAATTTTCTTTGAAAATTGAATTAACAAATGTGTTTGTAAACCAAAATTAATTTTAATCCAGTGAATAGGCATGCTCACCAGGAAATGTTTTAATCAAATACTCAATGTAAAGGTCATTTTCTGTTAAATTTACGGACATTTCCTTCACCATTAAAACGGAAAAATCTGTAGATTTACATTACCTTCTGTACCATAAACAGACAATCCGTTATGCAGAAATTTCTACAAAATTATAGCCTATCTTTAGCAGCAAATAAATCCAGCACAATAAATATAAATTGAACATGGTTTATTTTTACTTCATGTAAACATTATTAAAAGTGCATTCAGTTTCTTTTGTTTGCCTTAAACAGGTGAAGACAAAAATATTACGCCATCAATAATTTAACAATGTGTAAAGCACCATTGAAAATGCTTGTATTGTGGAACACATTTTAATTTTAAACAGCAAAAGGCAGAAAAAAGAAAACATTGTACAATATTGGTGTTGCACCAAATAGTGATTACAAAGATAAACTTTACTGTGAAACAGTCAAGATTCAAAACATTTTCAAATACACGGGGGAAAAAGGAATACAAAGACAGGGCTGTCATTAATAACAATTGCTACAGACTTATAGTCAGCAGTCAAGTGAAATGTTCCAGTGTTGACACCATTTTCCTACAGAATAACACATTATTTAAAAAGACAGTTCCCCCAAAAATGTGAATTCTGTCATCAGTTACTCACCCTCATACCGTTCCAAATCCATAAGACTTTCATTCATCTTTGGAACACAAATGAAAAGTATTTTTAATGAAATATCTATGCTTTCTGTCCCTCCTTTGACAACCTATGCAACTACCAATTTAAGGTCCAATAAGATATAGCTGTCAGATTTAATCTACATAAGAGTTTAATTCATACACTTTTGTAACGAAATGGGGTTAAAAAAAATAATAATGACAGAATTTTCACTTTTTGCTAAACTATCCCATTATCAAGCCTTTCATGATCACTTCTAACGATTTTTATCTCGATTCATAACAACCATCTTGCAGTTTATTAGTTGAGTTTTTTTTATGCACTTTTGAAGTAGATTTAAATCTACTGCGTTATTGCTGATCGTACAATAACAACTACTGTCAATATTGAGAATTGCCCCGTATTCTATATCTCAGAATGTGTAATATTAAATGAAATCGGTATGTTTTAAATGTATGTTGTAAAAGTAAAGTCTAACAGTTAATAACGTTTGCCAAGACCTTTATTATGAAAAGCGGGCTGCACTTCCGCTGGTTCGCGTTGACGTAGTCAGTTTCACACTGAACTCGGCTGATTTTAGGAGTGAACACCGGGGTTGAAGACTGCTAGAGAATGGTGGGCCTCCGCAGGTAACTAAAAATGCATTTAGTCGTTCTAAAATGAATGAAAAGAACTTGTTAATGGTTATATTTTACATAACCTGTCGAAAATATGTGTAAAAAGTGTGTTGTGGCGATTTTCTGTGGGTTGTTCGGCCGGCTAAGCTAGCAGGCTAAGTTGCTCTTTTCTGGCACTCCCTCTGAGCATCTCTTGTCTCTCAGGGGCACGTGAGACTCAATTCGAATTCGGGACGGGTGAAATCGACGCGGCTCCGCTTCAGACGGTCCAGATGACAGACCCACCGGCCGGCCAAATGAACGCTTTTCCGCCGAGCCTCTGAACGACTTCAGCTGCTATCCGGTTACATTTTGGGAGAAGGACGTGAAAGAGCTCCCGAGACGGACATTCACACGCCAAGAGGAAGTCTTGAAAGACCGCAGGCTCTTAAAGAGGCCTCACCAGACACACAGGAAAACACCGAAAAATCGCTGCTTTTGTCGCCTTTCTGTGGATTATTATCGAGGGTGGCGTTTTTCAAACTGGTACCACCCTACAACCGAAGCAAAAGCCTTTAAAATTGAGCTTTGTCATTTTCGGTTCTAACTTACTGAAAGTTTTCAGTACTGTCGTTTAATCAGCAACCGATTCACCTGTACACCCAGTTTCACCTGATTTACACCCAGTTTCGTTATACACGAGTTTTGTTTACTTCCAAATTTGACATTTCCCAAGAGGAAATCTTAAAGAAATAGCCATTGTATTTCTCTTTTCAAACCTTTACCGTATCAAACTTTTTCTTTTTGGAGGGAAGTAACCATTTATGAACGGTATACAAGATGGGGAAGATGCTGTCAAAGATATTTGGTAACAAAGAGATGAGAATATTGATGCTCGGACTGGATGCCGCCGGTAAAACCACCATCCTTTATAAGTTGAAACTCGGCCAGTCTGTGACCACCATCCCAACCGTCGGTTTCAACGTGGAGACGGTCACCTACAAAAACGTCAAGTTCAACGTGTGGGACGTGGGCGGACAAGATAAGATCCGTCCCCTCTGGCGACACTACTACACGGGCACGCAAGGGTTAATTTTCGTGGTGGATTGTGCTGATAGAGATCGCATAGATGAAGCCAGGCAAGAGCTCCACCGTATCATCAACGACCGTGAGATGCGGGACGCCATCATTTTGATTTTCGCCAACAAGCAAGACCTTCCGGACGCCATGAAGCCACACGAGATCCAGGAGAAGCTGGGACTGACTCGCATCCGGGATAGGAATTGGTACGTGCAGCCATCGTGCGCGACCACCGGTGACGGACTGTACGAAGGCTTAACTTGGTTAACATCTAACTACAAGTCTTAATGACACTGGCACTGACTGCTTAGGACAAATAAACTCATTATGGGGAAAAATCACACTCTCCACCGAATATTCATGCTGTTTTGATTTAGAGTTAACATTTAATTTTGGTTCGTTTTCAGACGGCCCTCTTTGAAACAACTTGATGGGCTTGGCTTGCTTTTAGTTTCCTGAATACTGTGACACATCCGTGTCACACACCTCGGACTATTGCTTAACATGATAAAGCATTCCTGAATGAAGATTCTCTATTTTATTCTTTGATTGTAGGTTTTCTATATTTGTTTTCTCTTCTTCAGCTTCTTTCTTTGAGAGATCAGAGTCAAAAAATGAAGTTTTGTCTCCAGCAAACGGTCCAATAGTGTGTTAAAGGCATTTTATACCGAGATGTATCGAAACTGTCCAGGCATCCACTGTAGCAAAGCACAGTTTTGCTGAGGAGGTTGTAGCATACTAATTGTAGGTAGCCATGTGGTGTAACAGGTTTTAAACCATGCCATAGTTAAGATATCACTGACATCCAATGATAATCAACATGTAAATGAGTCCATGGAACATTTTATGCAAAAGTCTAATCGCGGAAGGCGGGCTTACCACAGACGTAACTTATATCCACACAGCATAATCAAACCGAATGATGTCTTGTGTTCTCGGTAGCTTGAAAAACCACAGAAAGTTTTTTGTCTGCATTGCAATGTATCCCAAAACGAGTTCAACATTAAAGAGACTTCATTTTTAAACATTGAGGGATGCCTTTTGTAGCCCTTTCACCATTTAGGCTAATTGCATTGATCAGATTGTCTTTGACTTACACTCATGTGTCTCTAAAATGTGGGATTGTTACATTCTTGCATTTCAAGTGTAGTGCTTGTGGTAGAGTGGACTGGATTTGTCATTTTGGAGAGAAATGTTTCATTCTATTCATTTCCTCTCTTTGCTTTAATCATTTTGAGAAACATGTACAGAAACAGCTATGTAATTGTAACTTCAAATTAAACTTAGTCATTTTAACGCTCTGTTCATTCTTGTTCTGACTAATTCATGCTGTCTTTAATGCCTAGCAAAGCACTGGAGTTTCCACCATCACTTACCGAGCCAAGCCAAAGTCAGATGGAAAATTAATTTAGCGCTGCTTAAAAATTCTTCCATTTCTTTTTAGTTTTGTTCTAGGTAGCACACATGGAAAATCTTTTCCTGCTTTCCCAGCCCATATGTATTTGCACAATATTTTCCAAACTCGGGACTCCGAGCACTTTGGAATCCGTAGCAGATAAGATTCTAAAGAATGTGTGTTGGGTTTAATGTTTGACCTTTTCGTGTGTTCGCACACAGGACTCCAGACACCTTTCTAACATATGTGAACTGGCTGTAAAAAAATTCCCACTGTAAAAACCGGATGTCTCCCACTTGCTCTCTAAAAGCCGCACAGCTGCAAAACTGTTGCACACAGAGAAGAGTTAATGGGCTGCCGGCGCTGTACGGCACAAATGCTGCTCTTGCTGACACAGCTGTTAATAACAAGTGCTGTGATCACTTGTTGCTTTGCGCGCCATCTTGAATGATTGTTAAACCGCTAGGCTGTTTCTTCTGCCTCACACGCCGGTATTCAAATCAGTCGAAGCCACAAGGGCCACATCAGCCGCTCACATTGCCGGAAATGTGCTTGACTGCTGACATATTGACGGTTGTTTTTTTTGTTTTTTTTTCTCCATTTTTACTGAAGTTTTTGTGCACTTCCTTTTAAAGTGAGAAATACTGTACTGGTAGTACAGGAATGGATACAGATTTTCAGACTGTAATCAGTTCTGAGGGATCAAGAAGCTACTGTCAACTTGTTGAGACCTGCTGTTAAACCATAATAGAGACTTTTTCATGTCATATTTACAAGGTCAGAACTGTTTGAATTACAAAGCAGGTTACTGTCTCACACACACCATGTTTTATGGCTGCGTCTTATCTTTCTTATTTGTAGTTTGCCGCATATGAGTTTATGAATAACTCTGTTGGTCACAAGTGTGAATGATCTCATTTATTCCCTCTTTATATATAAAACTTTTTTTATATACAAGTTTGAAAGAAGTTTCATTCTCGCAGAGCATTTAATTGATCAAAATACAGT